>OY755239.1:65720131-65749158 GCA_963576725.1 Azorinus chamasolen | reverse complement strand
GGTATCAAAGAATTCATCACTCTTGATGAGAAGTCATCTATTTTTTCTCAGAATATTAACACGCTTTTACAACGAGTCGCCAAAGTGACAACCAACCTCTCTAGGACACAGGTTGACTCTGAGGTTCGAAATAGAAATAAGCTCTAATACAAGTCGAAACACTATATAGCTGGTCTTTAAGGCATTGTCTCGGTCTGATAGCATGAACGGATATTGTGTATGCACATTTTCTTCATTTAATATTTTCGAATAAATCTCTACAAGCTTGATATTGATATAGGCAAAATTAAGTAATTTCCGTTTGTAAGTCTTTTCTTTCATTTTTTTTTTTGGGGGGGAGGGGGGTTCAGAAAAACTATAGTATGTTTTAGATACGTATGACATGTGATTAAAAAAAATAATGTATTTGTGATGGAGTTGTTGTTGAGACAGCATGGAATGGGCACATATGATTTCAAACAATGTAAGTATTTCACTTGGATGTGCTCTTAGTGATTTTACCTCAGATTATTGGTATACAATTTGGGCGTGTAGAGTGATTTACCTCCAAATGTTTGTACACTTATCAGTTATTTTCTAAATGTTACACCAAACACATATATCCTGAGATTCACCTAATCACAACAATAGGTGTTGTTGAACATGTACATTATCAGTTCTCGAAAAGGAAGTCAGAGACCAAGGTCATACGAGTGCTAGAAAGAATTTAATATGCGACACACCTCAATCTTGAGTTGAGTCAACATATATTCTGAAAATGGGTGATCCTATGTGGTTTGGTAACAGATATCATTGGCGTAACAATATCGTTCGAAGGAACACATGTATCACCTGCTTGCAGCTGAGGCAAAAACTGTAAATCCACCGGACTCCAAACATCAGAACAAGGTGAATAACTAAAAAGTATTGGATGTATAGTGACAAACCTTGGTTACTTCAATGGTCCTCAATGAGAGAGAGGAAGACATATGTGAAATTTGAAAGCACTATGTTTAGTTTAGAAATGATGACAAAGAAAGACATGGTGACGGACAGTGAAAATCAGAACAAAGTGGACTAACTGAAAAAGTACTGATGTAGAGTGGCGAACCTTAATTACTTTAATATTCTTCAATAAGAGGAAAACAAATGTGAAATAAGAAAACTCTATAACGATTAGTTTAGAAATGACAGCAAAAAAAGAAAGTGTGACGGACAGGCAGACAGACGATGAAAAATCAATCCCTAAGTGACACATTGCCTCTCGGAAGGTGACACAAAAAGGTGTCACTAATGGGGTAAAGGGTTATACGACATTGGATGTAATTTGAGTGTATTTACCTCAGAATGTTGGTATGCCATTTGGGAATGTAGAGTTATTTACCTGCAAATGTTTGTACACTTGTCAAATATTATCTGAGTGATACACACAACGCATCTATCCTAATATTCACCCAATCACAAGATTAGGTTTTCATACCAGTAGGTGCTAATGTACATGTACATGTATACGAGTTCTCGAGAAGAAAGTCAGAGACCAAGATATAAGAGTCCTACAAAGAATATGCGACACACCTCTATCTGTTGAACCAACATGTCATATTGCTATGTGCTACATGGTAACGAATCTCATTAGCATGAAAAGATGTCTCTAAGGTCTAAAAAGCTATTGGACATGTCAGATTTGTTCAGTACGATTTGAAACCATTTTAATACTTCATTTGGATGTGTTCTGAATGTTTTATCGCTGAACGTTTGTATGGCATTTGGGCGTGTAGAGTGATTTACCTCTGTTTGTACACTTGTCAGCTATTTTCTGAGTGATACACCACACACATCTATCCTGAGATTCAACTTATCACAACATAAGGTTTTATAGGTGCTGTTTTACATGTATACGAGTTCTTGAGAAGTCAGAGACCAATGTCATACGAGTTCTAGGAGGAATATGCGACATAGCTCTATCTTGAGTTGAGCCAACATGTCATATTGCTATGTTCTGTGGTAACAGATCTCATTGGCCTAAAATGGTGTCTCTAATAGGATAAAGGGTTATAAGACATGTCTGAGTGTTTTACCTCAGAATGTTGGTATACCTTTTGGGTGTGTAGAGTGACCTACCTCCAAATGTTTGTACACTTCTCAAATATTTTCTGAGTGATACGCCACACACACCTATCCTTAAATTTACCTTATCACACCATTAGGTTTTCATACCAGTAGGTGTTATTGTACATGTATACGAGTTCTCGAGAAGGAAGTCAGGGACCAAAATTATACACTGTTAGTATTTCACTTGGACGTGGTCTGAGTGTTTATACCTCAGAATGTTGGTATACCATTTGGGCGTGTAGAGTGACCTACCTCCAAATGTTTGTACACTTCTCAAATATTTTCTGAGTGATACACCACACACACCTATCCTTAATTTTACCTTATCACACCATTAGGTTTTCATACCAGTAGGTGTTATTGTACATGTATACGAGTTCTCGAGAAGGAAGTCAGGGACCAAAATTATACACTGTTAGTATTTCACTTGGACGTGGTCTGAGTGTTTATACCTCAGAATGTTGGTATACCATTTGGGCGTGTAGAGTGACTTACCTCAAAATGTTTGTACACTTATCAAATATTTTTTGATTGATACACCACACACACCTATCCTTAATTTTACCTTATCACACCATTAGGTTTTCATACCAGTAGGTGTTATTGTACATGTATACGAGTTCTCGAGGAGGAAGTCAGGGACCAAGATTATACAGTCCTAGAAAGACTATGCCACACACATCTCTCTTGAGCTGAGCCAACATGTCATATTGCTATGTGATGTGGTAACAATTCTCATTGGCGTATAAAGTTGTATCTAATGAGGTAAAGGGTTATAGGACAGGTCAGATGTGTTCAGTCCGATTTCAAACACTGTTAGTATTTCATTTGGATGTGGTCTGAGGTAATTTACCTCAGAATGTTGGTATACCATTTGGGCGTGTAGAGTGATTTACCCCGAAATATTTGTACAGTAGTTAAATATTTTCTGAGTCATACACCACACACGTCTATCCTAAATTTCACCTAATCACAACATTAGGCTTTCATACAGGTAGGTACTAGTATACATGTATACGAGTTCTCGAGAAGGAAGTCAGAGACCAAGATTATGCCAGTCCTAGAAAGAATATGCGACACACCTTTACCTTGAGATGTACCAACATGCCATATTACTATGTGCTGTGGTAACATATCTCATTGGCATAAACAAAGTGGCTCTATGGTGTGATGGGTTATAGGACATGCCATAATTTGTTTAGTCTGATTTCAAACCTCTATAGTATTTCAGTTGGAAATGTTCTGAATGTTTTTTACCTCAGAACGTTGGTATACCATTTGGGCGTGTAGAGCGATTTACCTCCAAATGTATGTACACTTGTCAGTTATTTTCTGATACACCACACACATCTATCCTGAGACTCCCATAATCACAACATTAGGTTTTCGTAGGTGCTGTTGTACAGGTATACGAGTTCTCGGGTAGGAAGTCACATACAAAGGTCATACATGTACGAGTCCTAGAAAGAATATGCCACATACCTCTATCTTGAGTTGAGTCAATGTGTCATGTTGCTATGTGCTGTTGTAACAGATCTCATTGAAGTAAAAAGGTGTCTCTAATGGGGTAAAGGGTTATAGGACATGTCAGATTTGTTCAGTCCAATTTCAAACACTGTTAGTATTTCACTTGGACGTGGTCTGAGTGTTTTTACCTCAGAATATTGGTATACCATTTGGGCATGTAGAGTGACTTACCTCCAAATGTTTGTACACTTGTCAGATATTTTCTGTGTAATACACCACACAATTCTATCCTAGAATGTACCTAATCACAACATTAGGTTTTCCTACCCGTATGTGCTATTATACATGTCTACGAGTCAGAGACAAAGATTAGGGTTAGGGTTAGGGTTAGAAATAATATGCCACACCTCTATCTTGAGTTGAGCCAACATGTCATATTGCTATGTGATGTGGTAACAATACGCATTGGCGTAAAAAGGTGTCTATAATAAGGTAAAGGGTTATAGGACATATTAGATTTGTTCTGTCCGATTTCAAACACTGTTAGTATTTCACTTGGATGTGATCTGAGTGTATTTACCTCAGAATGTTGGTATACCATTTGGGCATGTACAGTTGTTTACCCCGAAATATTTGTACACTTGTGAAATATTATCTGAGTGATACACCACCCACATCTTTCCTAAAATTCACCTAATCACAACATTAGGTTTCCATACAGGTATGTACTATTGTACATGTATACGAGTTTTTGAGAAGGAAGTCAGAAAGAAAGATTATACAAGCCATATTGCTATGTGCTGTGGGAACAGATCTCATTGGCATAAAAAGGTGTCTCTATAGTGTAAAGGGTTATAGGACATGTCGGATTTGTTCAGTCCGAGTCAAACCTTTTTAATATTTTATTTGGAGGTGTTCTGATTCTCAATGGCGTGAAAAGGTGTATCTAATGAGTTAAAGGGTTAAAGGACAGGTCAGATTTGTTCAGTCCGATTTCAAACACTGTTAGTATTTCATTTGGATGTGGTATGAGTGTATTTACCTCAGAAGTTGGTATACCATTTGGGTGTGTAGAGTGATTTACCTCCAAATGCTTGTACACCTGTCAGTTATTTTCTGAGTGATACATCAAACATATCTATCCTGAGATTCACATATTCACAGGGTTAGGTTTTCATAAGTGCTGTTGTACATGTATACACATGTGTACATGTATACACATTCTCGAGAAGGAAGTCAGAGAAGAAGGTCATAAGAGTCCTACAAAAGAATAAGTGACACATCACTATCTTGAGTTAAGCCAACATGTCATATTGCTATGTGCAGTGGAAACATCTCATTGGCATAAAGTGTGTCTCTAATGGGGTAAAGGGTTATAGGACACGTGTTGTTTGAACATGTTTAGGAGTTAAAATACAGACCTCATATTCTCGAAAAATCAGAGACCAAGGTCATATGAGTACAGGGATCAGTCAGATTTAAAACACTTTATTTTACTAGGATGTGTTCTGAGTGCTTTACCTCAGGATGTTGGGTTACCATTTGGGCATGTAGTTATTTACCTCCTAGATCCTAGATGTATTTTATCATGGCATCACGAACAAGTGGTAGAAACATTAGAATCAGATCGACATTGTTTCATAATCAAACAGAGTAGACCCAGCTCAAACGGCTCCTATAGGAGCCGTCTGATATGGGTCTGCTCTGTTTGCAGGATCGAGTCAAAAGTCGGTCATGTGAGGGAAAGGGTTACAGATACCATTCGTTATCACCAATTCATTCATACAAAAAGCATAGATTCTATATAAACAAACCAAATGTTAGCGTGTTTTCTTTCTCGAAACGCCCAAATGTTATTTGCTAAAATACTGGGTTTGACACCTCTGTTTATATGTAGAGTAAAAGTCCCTTATTTCGACACCTTAAGACACATATTCGTCGTAACGATAAGAGTTTGTTGTACTCCAACATGGCAACAAAGAAAGACATACATTTACCACCCTTTTTGAATTACTATTGCTTATGAACGTGTATGAGTTTGCAGTGCAATACGTTACTAACTGGATCTGCTTTGGGTTCTTTTTTTCGACAGGGGGACTTATGACGCGCTTATATGACTTATGACGTAAAGATGACGCGCAGTAATGCCAACACAGTTTTCTTTTAGTTTTATTGTCAGATATACAAAATGACGTCATACAACATAACCCTCGCCACTCGTGAAAATATACCGTCTGGTGTTCACTCGATGAAATAAATTTCGATCTTCCACCGAAAATAACAAATATCCTCTATATATTCTTTACCGTACAATGACTTTCAATGATTAACAATGATTTTCTACAATTACTAAATACCTTTTAACGTTGTCATCAAGTAGAGCTAGTATTTTGTGAGTTAGTTTCGTAATAATTTGAGTTGAAACATTTAGCGATAAGAATTAAGAATTTAGAATGAGGCATGTAGAATAAGGCGGTTAGCTTCTGAGATCAAGTAGAGCTAGTATTTGGTGGGTTGCGAACAAATAGAGCTAGTATTTGGTGAGTTAGTATCGTAATAATTTGAGTTGAAACATTTAGCGTTTAGCGATAAGAATTAAGAATATAGAATGAAGAATATGGAATGATGCAGATCAAGTAGAGCTAGTATTTGGTGAGTTAGTTTCGTAATAATTTGAGTTGAAACATGTAGCGTTTAGCGATAAGAATTAAGAATATAGAATGAAGAATATAGAATGAGGCATGTAGAATAAGGCGGGTAGCTTCTGAGAACTATAATTCTGACCCAAATACCGCTCCATACATGACAGAGTAAATTTAAGAAAACAATGTAGACTGAGATGAGGCGCCTTCTATATGAGCTGTCACATTAGGGTATGTACCGGTACTGTTAGCAATGCAGACTACATACTGGTAATGTTTGTAATTGGAGAATGAATATTACAATTTTACCATTTTCACGAGGTGTGTTTAATTAATCAGTGGGTATATCGTATAGTTATAAAATTCTGCAGCAGAGTAATACTTTGCAAAATATGGGATCTCATTCAATTGAATATACATATAATATGTTATTTGAATTTCGTTGTATATTAAACAAGATACTACACTGAAATAACATTTGTTATTTAGTCACTTTCTCTATATGGTTTCAGTGTTTAAAAAAATAAATCTATTAAAATCACTGAATGGCTGTGCTTCATAGTATACATAACCAAAGTAATTGAAAAGTAATTGAAAAGTAATAATCCATTACACCTTACTTTAGACTGTAGTTAATTACAATTGCATGTAATTAAAATAGCACTCAATTACACATTACATCAATTACATTGAAAACATGTAATTAATTGTAATTAATTACAATTACAATTTTAATTACCCCAGGTTTGAACCGGAGGTGCAGTACTTAAGTCCAGAACTGACCTAAATGCAAAAACTAAATATTGACCACAGAGGTCAAGGTCAACAATCAATGTCACTAAACTGAATGCAACATGCTGTACTCGTTGAGGTACATCAGTATGTAAAGTTTCCAGAACTGACCTAAAGCAAAAACTTAATGTTGACCCAAGAGGTCAAGGTCAAGGTAACTAAATTGTAGTGAAATGTGCTGTACTCATTTAGCACATCAGCATGTGAATTTTCCTGAGTGTATGTGCAGTACTTCGTCCAGAACAACCCTAAGTGCAAAAACTTAACGTTGGCCCCAGAGGTCAAGATCAGATCAAAGGTCAAGGTCAGGAAACTGCAATGCATCATGCTGTTCTCATTGAGGCACATCAGCATATTACGTTTTGTAACAATAGGTACAGTATTTAGTCCAGAACAGAACGCAAAACCTTAATGTTGACCCAGAGGTCAAATGTCAAGGTCACCAAACTGCGATGCAACATGCTGTACTCATTGAGGAAAATCAGCATATGAAGTTTCATTAACCGTAGGTGCAGTAGTTAGTCCAGAACAGACTTTAACGAAAAACCTTAACACTGACCCAAGAGGTGAAAGGTCAAGGTCATCACCAAACTACAGTGCAACATGCTGTACTCATTGAGACACATCAGCATATGAAGTTTTATGACTGTAAAAACAGTATTTAGTCCAAAACAGACTTTAACACAAAACCTTAATGTTGATCCCATGTCAAGGTCACAAAACTGTGGTGCTATACGCTGTACTCTATAAGGCACATCTACGGTTCAATCTTCATTGATCTAGCCCATATAGTTTTTGAGATAACAGTCCAGACATTGACACAGGGGATATAGCATAAGCCCCTCACTTCTGGAGGTGGGTTAAAATGGGGAATAACTTGCACAATATTGATGCAAACGTTATAAACCTAGTGCAAGACACTTTCGCTTATCAAGCTCTTTCCATAAATGACATTCAATCTCAAAAATTTCAGTACAACTGAAGTTATCTGCCGGAAAAGAAAATGTGAAAAAGGGGGATAACTACCACAGTATTGATACAAGAGTTATGATCCTGTGCAAGACACTGTCACCTCTGCATAAAGCCAGTAACACAAAACGGCAGAAGGCAAACTCTCCAGAGAAGAGGAAAATTTTAACAAAATAATACATGGAAAGCCCAAGAACTGTTTTAACAATGCAGTCCAAAGAACATCTAAATCCCCGCCACTTTGAGTCGACATGAATGCCGCATGCACACTGCACATCGTCTCAACTTGATTAACATTTGAGGCAAGTTTTATGAAAATCCTTCCAGGGGTATAGGAGATATGGGGTGGACACGAAATTGTTACAGACACAAAAATGACCTTCAAATGTGACCTTGACCAGATATACATGACACATGTGTTCTGCACATCATCTCAATTTAGCTAACAACTGACTCAAGCTTTATGAAAGTATTTCAAAAGACAAGAAAATGTTATGGAAATAGAAGGTTAAAACATTTGACCTTCAAATAAGACCTTGACTTTGAGCCAACATAACTTCTGCACATCATCTCAACCTGGTTAACATTTAAGGCAAGCTTCTTGAAAATCCTTCCAGTGGTATAGGGGATATGGAGCGGAAACAAAATTGTTACGCACAGACAGTTGACTTTCATATGTGACCTTGACCTTGAACCAACATGACTGCCACATGTTTTATGAAAATCGTCTTTGAGGCAAGTATCATGAAAATCCTTCCAGGGGTATAGGAGATACATGTACATGTATGAAGCGGGCACAAAATTACACTTGACCTTCACATGTGACCTTGACCTGACATGACTATCACATGTGTTCTGCACATCGACTCAATTAAGCTAACATTTGACTAAAGTATTGTGAAAATCCTTCAAAGTGTTCAGAAGATATGGAGCCGAAATGAAAATGTAATGGAAATTGAAGGTTAAAACACTTGGCTTTCAAATGTGACTTTGATCTTTAACAAACATGACTGCCACATGTGCTCTGCACATCAACATAACTTGGTGAACATTTGAGGCAAGCTTCATGAAAATTCTTCCAGGGGTATAGGAGGTATGGAGTGGACACGAAATTACACATGACATTCAAACGTGACCTTAACCTTGAGTCAACATGACTGTCATATGTGTCCTGCACATCGTCTCAAATTATCTAACATTTGACTCAAGTTTTATGAAAACCTTTCTATGGGTTTAGAAGATATGGTGCGGACACGAAAATGTAATGAAAATTGAAGGTTAAAACATTTGACCAAAGGTGTCCATCACCTTGTGCCAACATACTGTCAAATATAATTGCACATCGTCTGAACTTGATTAACATTTTAGGAGTCAAGTATTATAACAAGAGGACCAGAATGGCCCTGAAGCGCTCACCTGACAATCAGAGGAGAAGATTTTCAAAGTTGTTTCTATAAAGTTTTCTATATGTTCCTATAGAAAACTAGCCTACCCTGGGGCGTGGCTTAAATTTTGACCCAAGCGGCACAATTTATATAACTTTTGTAGAGGACCTGAACATGATGCTATGTGCCAAATATTAAAGCTGAGAACCTTCCAGTTTCAGACGAGAAGATTTTCAAAGTTTTCACTATATGTTTCTATTGAAAACTGGCTACCCCTGGGGCGGGACCAATTTTGACCCCAGGGGCATAATTTATATAACTTTTGTAGAGGACCTGAACATGATGATATGTGCCAAATATGAAAGCTGAGAACCTTCTGGTTTCAGAGGAGAAGATTTTCAAAGTTTTACTATATGTTTCTATTAAAAACAAGGCACCCCTGAGGCGGGGCCAATTTTTGTAGAGGACCTAAAGATGATACTATGTGCCAAAGATGAAAGCTGAGAACCCTGTAGATTCAGAGGAGAAGATTTTTAAAGGTTCAAATTGTTGAAGACTGAAGACGGACGACGGACTATGCACGCCGACGGACATCAGGCAATCACAAAAGCTCACCCTGAGCAATTTGTGCTCTGGTGAGCAAAAAATTCAAGGGATATAGGAGAGATGGAGCAGACATGAAATTGTAATGCACAGACAGACAGACGGAGGCCATTCCTATAACCCCCTCCCTCTCTGCGGCGGGGATTAAAAAGCAACAATGGCATTTTGTCTATGAAGAACTATATGCAAGACATTACACTGTGCTCTAAAAGTGTTTAAATGTCAAAATAAACTATTTTGTAAATTTTAACACTGGAAGGACAGCAGAGGGAGGATAAAAGAACATGGGGAGCATCTACAAAGGGACAAGGTGATTCCTATGAATAGCCCCCATCACATGTAGTTGGGGTAAAATAACTACTTGATAATAATATATGGCACTCACCAATACAGGTATCAATGAATTTAAGAGTACATTTCTCAGCAAGACTCTGAGCATCCTCTCTTTGGCTCTTCAATCTCCTCTTCATCACTACAACAATAACAAGAACAGTCAGCAACAGAATGCTACATTGAATATTCCATTTCCATTAAATAATAAAATGATTAATGGGTTATCCTACACTAAGAATTGGAAAGCCATGTCAAAAAGTGTATACCCAGTTTAGGCAGGTATCACAATTCAATAGGCAGTATATACAGTGTCTGAAAATAGTTGTCAAATGTGGGTCTACACTGTTTGGAAATCCATTAACCCCTTACTCCATCTATAGGCACTTTTGAAGACAGGCAACTTTCTATAGTCGGTTGAAAGTAATGCAGAATGCGCCTTAAGGCAGCATTTTACATTCAGCATTTTAATTTCAGCCAGCTTTAACCCTTTACTCCATAGATACGAATTTTTTATGGCCTTTAATTAATCCTTCAACAAGAAAATAGTTCAACTTTATACAGTCATCAATATGCCTCATAAAAATGTTTCCTATATCCTAGCAGATGGTAGCTTATTAACCCATTCCCGCTATTTTTAGACCCAACTTCTTCGAATAAATCTACCGAAAAGGAGCATTAAAGGAAAATCTTAAAATTTTGTAGCTTGAAACCACTGTGATAAATAGAGCATTTGCTCCTGTAGGAGCAAAGCTCTATTTATCACAATGGTTTCACAAAGTGACTTTTACAGAAGCGTCAAAAGGTATCAATATGCGGGAATGGGTTAAGCAGACAAGCAGAATGCTCTTTAATACTGAAAGCAAGCTAAGGAGTAAACTAAAGGGTTAATTAAGCTATCATCTGCTAGAATACAGATTTGGCTTGGTTTGTTAATGTCTGTTTCTGCCATCTAAGGACTATTTGGATTCCCTAGAAAGAGGGGAGCGGATACAGAGAACCTGGACATGATGCTCTACTCTTATTATCGACAATCAGAGTTCTCTGGTTCTTTTAGATAAATTCTGAAGGGAGGTGATCCCCCGAAAACAAAAATAGCAACACAAAAAGAGAAAAAGAGAAAATTGCAGACTCGGTTTTATTGAGTTTGTTCATAAGCAGTAATTGAGAGTGCAACACTGCTCACGCCCCCTAGCACCGGCTTAAGTGGTATTCAATTTTCAGAACAAGAAGTACTGAAATTCATGATCTCGAAGGATCAGAAGGTAAAACAAGTCTCATCAGAAAGACTTGTTCCGGCGGGGATCAAACACATGACCCCTGAGATTCTAAGCGAGTGTGTTACCACTCGACCATGTCCGCTGGTGCTAGAATATAGAAAATAATTTTATAATAATATATTATTCATGACTGTATAAAGTGTAACTATTTTTTCAGTGGAGGAATAAATTAAATCCAGAAAAATGTGTATCTATGGAGAAATGGGTTAATATACCATTATACGAAATAATCATGTAAAACAATTAGTAATAGTACTGTATTTTCATTATTCAAATGCCTCATTATTTAGCAATGTCATTGAAATACAATCATACTTATGTATGAATTACATGAAAATCTGTGAAACCCACCCTCATCCCCTATAATAAAACCCCTGCTGTGACAGCTCGAGGTTGTTAGTTAACAGAATGCACAAGGGTACATGTATCAAGCTGGTTTACTGGCCAGATTTAAATGATTTTGCAGTGGGCCAGTGTTACAATACAGTAACCACTATATCAACAAGTAGCTATGCAGCTACTGAAATCTCATTTTAGGCCTGCTGTAAACACTGATGTATTGGTTTTATCAAATGCTTGCTCAACATGGAGATTGGAGTAATATGTTTTGTTTGATAAAGACTACTGTAAATTTAACTACGCCTACAGCAACTTTTGATTCTAGAGTGTTCAAAAGGCTTTTCTAATGGTTGACCTAGTGACTTTATTTTTAACACCATGTGACCCACTTTCAAACTCGTCCGAGGCTGCTTAATCAAAACAATCATTCTGATAAAGTTTCATGAAGATTCAGCCACAAATGTGACCTCTAGATTGACCTCTAGAGTGTTCACAAGCTTTTTCTACTATTTGACCAAGTGACCTAGTTTTTGACCGCACATGACCCACTTTCAAACTTGTCCCAGATTTTATTAGGACAATGATTCTGACCAAGTTTCATGAAGATTGGGTTAAAATGTGACCTCTAGAGTGTTCACAAGGTTTTCCTACTATTTGACCTAGATTTTAATCCCACTTGACCAACTTTCGAACTCGTCCGAGATTTTATCAAGACAATCATTCTGACCAGGTTTCATGCAGATTTGACTAAAATTGTGACCACTAGAGTGTTCACAAGCAAATTGATGACGACGCACGACAAACGCCGGACATTCAAGTCTCACAAAAGCTCACCCTGAGCTTTGCTCAGGTGAGCTAAAACGAACTCCCAAAAACAAACTGCAGAAAGGTTTGGCTGTTAAAGTCAGCACTATCTGTGACTAGGCTACTCTGATTTTCCCACCTGTATAATGTCCAAGCATTCTGTTTTTCAGAGCTGTTAATACACAGGATTTCTTCTACATAGTGCATTCTTTTACAATCTTAAATCGAATCCTGTTATAAAAAATCGAAATTGAATAAAAAAGTTTTGAATAGTTCCATCCCTATGAAACGGAGTACTGCCTTCATACAGAAAAATCCTAAAACTTTTACTCGTTTACTTTTACAATTAATGACATCATAAATACTTAATAGCTGATTTTTTATTATAAATGTGAATGTTTCAATGACTTGTTTGCTTTGACAAAAAAACTGTAGAATCAAATCTATATCCTGTCATAAGCAAACAGAGCAGACCCTGATCAGACGGCTCCTATAGGAGCCTTCTAATCTAGGTCTACTCTGTTTGCAAATAAGTAAAAAGGCGTTTGGATCCTAGTTGAAACGGTCCTCAGAAGCCACAGCGGAGAATCTCGAGAAACACGGTAATTTTGACAGGTCGGAAAGAACCTCGCAACCGACTTACCACAAAACCGGCTATTTGAACGCTTGCCAGCGCTGAATCAGGGCTGCATACAATAGCTAGTAAGCAGCTGTGACACTTACTGCGAAAACTTTATGTTCACTGTTGGACAGATGATATTGTCTCCAAACCATTTGTTTAGCTTTCATCATCCATTTATGCCAAGTGACCAGTGACCAGCAAGCTGATTGAACGAGGGCTGAGTTTCGACCAATGAAATTTGCCATTACAATATT
The DNA here is from genome assembly GCA_963576725.1 of Azorinus chamasolen. NCBI lineage: Eukaryota > Metazoa > Mollusca > Bivalvia > Cardiida > Solecurtidae > Azorinus > Azorinus chamasolen. The sequence continues at coordinate 65,735,580 of OY755239.1, read as the reverse complement.
AGTCATGTGATACAAACATGGTGTGGAATTTGAATAAACTGGAAAATGTTCATTTGAACACCCAAATTATACTTCTTAGAAGTCAATCAAACACGGTTTTCGCAGTAAGTGTCACAGTTGCTTACTAGCTATTGCATACAGCCCTGATTCGGCACTGGCAAGCGTTCAAATAGCCAGTTTAGTCAGTAAGCGGGCGGTTGCGAGGTGGTTTCCGACCTATCAAAATTACTGTGTTTCTCGAGATTCTCCGCTGTGGCTTCTGAGAACCGTTTCAACTAAGAGCTTTTTGCTTTGCAGCTACATACGTAGGCTATACATTAGACAACTTATTGGCAAAAAGCTTTACCCGATATACCGTTTGATTGAATCGGTTGGGATTTTACTATCAATGATCGGTTCAAACTAAGTAACTAATTATTAATTGTATAATCGGTTCAGCAACACTATTCAGATAAATGAACTAGTGTTGTACTTTGTACACATAAATTACTGTTCTAATAAGGAAAATGTATATTGATAGGGTAGACTTCGATTTTAGGTGCCAAAATTGGTGCAAATACACGTTTTAACTTTTTTACAGGCTTTTTCTCCATTTCACCTTTTTTCCAAACAAAAAAGATCATTAAACCTTTAACCCTTTCCCTGTTCCATATTTTCATTGTAGTCCAAATTTCAATACCTACTGAATATTCATGGAGAAAATAGTTATAATGAAACATGGAATGTGGACCATTGAAGCCATTTTAGAAAGAAAAGAACCAGATCTTCCAACTTCCACTAGCAGACAGAGTAGACCCTGATCAGATGGCTCCTCTAGGAGCCGTCTGATCTGGGTCTACTCTGTTTGCAAATGCGTGAAAACACGTTTCTATGAGGGAAAGGGTTATATGAATATTTAGGTATGAAATAATGACATCATCATACATGAATAGTGATTAGGTTATTTTTAATAATGACATTAACAAAAGAAATTTTAGCAATGGCAGAAACTGTAGAATTACATGTACATTTATATCTATATTATTTATACATAAACTCCAAATTTAAGTAGAACAAAATGGTCCCACAGTGTTGTGTTGACTGTTTTTATTCACTAACTTTTTGGCCTTACAAAGGCCTTCATCAAGGTGGCACAAAATGGAATTATATTATTTATTAATTAGCAGATAGAGCACACCCTGATCAGACATCTATAGGAGCTGTCTGATCTAGGTCTACTCTGTTTGCAAAGGCGTAGAAAGGCATATTTAAAGAGTAAAGAGTTGTAGTTAAAACTTTTGGGTCGGGGTAGCTTTGCTAGGTAGGGTTGGGTTGCCCTAAACAGTTTTTTAGGCCCAAGGATTAATGTGTACATTGAGAAACTAATGTATCAATCTTTTTTCTAAAGGATAAGACTTAATAAATAAGGTGAATAGGTGTGTAAAACAAGAATGGGAAATTGCGCAATATACCAACCGATATCGATTATTTGAAACAACAATCGATTGTCTCCGATGTCAGGCTCAACAGATCAATTATCGATTATAATCTAAAATGGCGGAAAACAAAATGGCCGCCCGAAACTCTTAATGCAGAAATGTGTTTTATAAACGCATAGTCATTTTCTTCTTAAATGTGTTTGATTCAACACTAATTGCACTTTGACTGCGGAAAAAAAATAGATTTTAGCTAGTTGTTTATCTCCCGACACTGATATTCAAATGGTGTCGGTAAATTAGACCATCCCTTCTCAAGCACATTGCTGGCCATCGCCAAATAAAACAGAACATGTAAGAAAGTGACGGAACAACATTTAAATGCGTTAACTATAATAAAAAATGTAAATATATTTGCATTGAAAACTGATTTAGACAGATACATGGAACTAGGATGTTTATTTCTTAACAATACTTCATGTTTTGTTTATATTAAGCATATCCGAAACAGGCTATGTTTTCGAGGGATATTGAGTGGGCCAGGAAAAGCAGAAGGCATCTTAATTTAGAAATCCGGACCGAGAAATAAAAATTTACAATATCTTCATCATCATCATCTTCATATTCAGTAATCGCAATAAAAATCAAATAAACCCATCTGTTAGAATCATATACACAAACATAAATGGAGAGAAAGGTTGTTACTAGTAGTATTACTATTCCTGAAATATATTTAATTAACTTATATACTATAATGTTGAGCAATAAAGCTCCAATAAGCCGATCTGTTGGAATCATATACACTAAAATTAATGGAAAGCAATCTTGTGACTGGTAGCAGCTTGTTTCCGGGAATATATTAAATTAATCCATATACTATAATGCAGAGCAATAAAACTCATAAAATCTTTTTCACGCTTTTGAAAACAGAGTAGACCGAGATCAGAACCTAATGTAGGAGCCATCTGATCAGGGTTTGCTCTGTTTGCTTATGAAATTATAAGAGATCTGGCTCTACAGTTTTTACCAATACACATAAGGTATGCCATTATACAAATTCAGGTAATAAATATTCATGATGTCAGTATACGTGTATCCTACATGGATGCTCTACAGGGAAATGAATAACTCTTTGGATTCTCTCTGATTACCTGTAGTGCGTTCATGCAGTTTGAATCCAGATCAAACGCCATAAATGTTGGGTCTGATCCTAGGTCCACACTACTAGTCACTTTACGTCTGCAATTGTTAAGTTATTATTTTACGTAAAAAATCGGGTGAGATTTGAGATGCAATTTTTAATAAATATACGTACTAAGACAACTGTAATTTATTTCATTTAGAGATTCATTATTTTGTTTCTAAAGTTGTTGAAAGCACATATATGGTATTATTTCTATGACAGATTTGGTTCCTTCATTGCCGCGTTAATATCTCTATAGTGCAGATTGTTCCATTTATTTATATAATTTAATGACCGACACTACATGTATTACCTTCTATTTCAGTAGCTAAATTTATATTACTATTTTGCAGTTACAAATTATCACCGCTTGTATTATAAGAAATTGTTTATCTTATTTGCTTTTTGTAACAAAGATTTACGAAGGTGACATATACATTTCTGTTAATATATCTATTGAATAGTATTAGATTGCCTTGTGTCAGTTTGTTCCATTTCCCAATACAGCATTACACATTTAAAAAATCTCCAAAGTAAATATTGCGAAAAATTAAAACTCTGACATAACATACAAATGTATATTTATATTTACATTTCCAAATACTGTTTTTCAGTACGAACATACATATTAAATTTAATAAACCCCTTCCGTGCCACAATGACAGGTTTATGATATCACATGCAAGCAGTAACTCGGCGTCTCATCACGATCCAAACTGTTTGCCACTCTGTTTACTGTTTTATAAAGACAAGAGGGCCAGAATGGCCCTGAAGCGCTCACCAGACAATCAGAGGAGAAGATTTTAAAAGTTTTCACTATATCTTTCTATAGAAAACTAGCCGACCCTGGGGCAGGCCAATTTTGACCCCAGGGGCGTAATTTATATAACTTTTGTAGAGGACTTGAACATGATGCTATGAGCCAAATATTAAAGCTGAGAACCTTTCAGTTTCAGAGGAGAAGATTTTCAAAGTTTTCTCTATATGTTTCTGCTGAAAACTACCCACCCCTGGGGCAGGGCCAATTTTGACCCCAGGGCCATAATTCATATAGCTTTTGTAGAGGACCTATACATGATGCTATGTGCCAAATATGAAAGCTGAGAATTTTCCAGATTCAGAGAAGAAGATTTTCAAAGTTTTCACTATTTGTTTCCATTGAAAACTGCCCACCCTTGGGGCGGGGACAATTTTGACCCTAGGGCAATAATTAACATACCTTTTGTAGAGGACCTGAACATGATGCTCTGTGCCAAATATGAAAGCTGAGCGCCTTCCAGTTTCAGAGGAGAAGATTTTCAAAGATTTCACTATTTGTTTCTATTGAAAACTGCACACCCCTGGGGCGGGGCTAATTTTAACCCCAGGGCCATAATTTATATAACTTTTGTAGAGGACCTGAATATGCTGCTATGTGCCAAATATGAAAGATGAGAGCCTTTCAGTTTCAGAGGAGAAGATTTTCAAAGATTTCATTATTTGTTTCTATTGAAAACTGCCCACCCCTGGGGCGGGGCCAATTTTGACCCCAGGGTCATAATTTATTTAACTTTTGTAGAGGACCTGAACATGATGCTATGTGCCAAATATGAAAGCTAATAACCTTCTGGTTTCAGAGGAGAAGATTTTCAAAGTTTTACTATATGTTTCTATTGAAAACTTCCCACCCCTGGGGCGGGGCCAATTTTTACCCCAGGGGCATAATTTATATAACTTTTGTAGAGGACCTAAGGGTGATGCTATGTACCAAAGATGAAAGATGAGAACCCTGTCGATTCAGAGGAGAAGATTTTTAAAGGTTCAAATTGTTGACGCCTGACGACGCACGACGCACACCGCACGACGACGGACATCTGGCGATCACAAAAGCTCACCCTGAGCACTTTGTGCTCTGGTGAGCTAAAAATGGAAGAAGTGCACACACTTACATTAAAAATAAACGAAACTATGCCCAGCAGACGACAATGCAGGCACCGAAAGAGTTAATAATGAGAAATGATTAATGCATGATCCGTTAAATTTAAAACTTTGCGAGCTGTTTTCTCCAAAGCTGAAAATGGTAGATGGAGCATCGTTCCACTCGGGCGACGATATGGCGTTATTAACATTAAAAAATAAGTAGTTGGCATTCTTTTTTCAGATTTGAGGTCGCTAGGTAGAACTGATGCGGTACATTGACAAACATAATGATGTTTTATTGGTTGAATAATAAGTGCTAGATGTACAAGAGTCCTTAAATCGTTTTAGAGTGCATCTAAATAGCATATAAGAAAGTACCAATTTAAAACAAATCAGCATTGGAGGGTACACCCCTCTTGAAACCACAACACTGCGTCTCTGCGGCTCCAAACTTCAAAACTTGCCTATGCGCCTGGTTATAACACCGAAGAATTTCACACACACAAACAGAGACAAACATTTACTAGGAGAATAATGAGAGTACTTGAACTGCCTTGAAACGGAGTACTGCCTTCATACAGAAAATAATTGCCTTGTTAAAAACTCCCCAGGGTAGTACATAATATATGACAGGAGCCCATATTCTACGGGAGGAGAATTCATATTCTATGTAGAATATGGACCTGGGAGTAACTTTTCTACGTCGAATATGGACTGGGGAGTACAGATTTTACGGGAGTACAAATTCGTCAATAGACCGGCTGAAAACAGGGATGTTTCTCTACCAAGCAGATGGGACAATTATTTAGCTCAAACCTGATCCTGCAAGATTTCTACTTCAACATCTTATTCTGTGTGCACATTATTATTGCCTGGGTTGGTTCAGTGAAGAAGAAGGGGTCAAACCACCTGTTCCAGAGGTTGAAATTGAATTGTTTTTAATTGAAGCTATAGGCAGTTCCTGGATCTATAGGCAGACTCTGCCATTGAATTGCTAAAGTTTCTTTTGTTAATGCCATTATTAAAAATAATCTAATCACTATTCATGTATGATGATGTCATTATTTCATACATAAATTTCATTCATATATTTAGGGTGAGTTGATTGCCGGCATGATCACGTTGGAACATCTCTAAAAGAAATCTAGCAGCTTAATGCAGGACAAAAGAAAATAGCTTACTGCATTACCTTTGTCCTATATTAAGCAATAACTTTTTTTGTAATATTCTGTGCCTTTCACTGAGTGAACTTATTATCTAAATTACTTCCACCCGAAGTGTAATATCTGTACTTGTTGTAAAGTGTTAAAACAACAAACAATTTAATGTAATTATCACCGGCATACGTACGATGAAATTTCATGATTCCTGATCTAACATGTGTCATACAGTTTGGATACTAATCTTGGTCTAAACTGGTTGACAGTCTGATGTTTGAAGAACATGCATTTAAATAAACTAACAATTGTTGCAAATTTTGTAAAAGATAATATTCGATAAACATTTGATATTATTTGTACTAATTTTTTATGTCAAAGTAATGACAGCTGTTATCAGGATGATATCGGATATCGTAAGCGGTGTAGACCCAGATCAATACAGGATGAAGTTACAAGCTTTCTTCTTTAATTCCGCGTAAACTGGGAAATGACTGAACTTTGTTATTATATTAGATAACGTATCGTAAGTGGTGTAAACCCAGATCAAACGGTCTAATAATGTCAGGTTTGAGTGTATTTACTTCGCGATGGTATCTATCTCTTTTCTAACTCCAACTCAGGACAACATAATCAATGTTATTGCTTGCAATTATTGTAAAAGAATAAAGAAGACGAACGACATGAGCTATGATACATGTTTTTTATATACATGTATTGTATTACTCCAAATATTTGGACGTGTAGACCTATACAAAATCAAATGGCATAGTCCCCCATTAGAAAGCTACGGTACAATTGATCAAATTGATCATTAATGAATCTCTTCAACCCTTTCCCTCATATAAATGTGTTTCCATGCATCTGCAAACAAAGTATACGGCTCCTATATCCAAACCAAAACCAAATATCGACTGTAATTAGCACAATCATTAGTGTGAAAAATGATCTACGATAAATCTAGATTATCATAGCAGACCCTGTTCGGGCATCTCATTCCTGAGCTGTTGAATCTGGGTCTACTCAGTGTGCAAAGGCATTAAAAATCTGTATATGTAAGAAAGGGTTAATAACCACTCGTATGACGTATTGCATACAATAAAATCAGTTTCTCTCTTTAAATGTTAAACTTTTACAAATCGTTATTTCGATTGGGTCCCTGTATATCATTAAGAACCGTAAGTAAATTACATGATACGTTAATTCTCAAAAAATTATCGGTAGCGCAGACTTATGCTCGTATAAGCATCGTACTAAACAAATGCAAGGGATTTACATCATATTTTTGCTGTAAAGTATAGGGAAAAGGTTTTAAACAATCATACTATACTTTTAACACATAAAAAACCCTATTAAACCCATGTATCTGGTCCGCGCGAGTCCGGACGACTTTTTCACGGTCCGGACGATTTTTACACCCACCACCAATAGTCAGCCCTAAATTTCAATGACTGTACTTACACTCGACGCTGAAAAACAAACACGTTGACTTCTAAGAGTAATTGCGCCATAATGTATGAGTAGTAACAGTTGAACATCACTAGATAATCGTTTTCGAACGGAATATAACCCGACACACTATACATCCGTGTTCGAACAGCCATTGCATTTACCATGTGTGCACTTTGTGCTAAATCATTAAATATAACATTAAAGCATCGCTGAACCAATCAGTCTGCATCAACGAATTTATATCTAGCAAAAGTTCTTTTAAAACGCCATGCTTCCAAGTCAACAATGCTGCAGAAATGGCTGTAGACAGTATAGATTTAGAGCACACTTACCTCGTTCAGCCATTTTGGAAATGCTTCTGAGGGGATATGGCTAAAATAACGACATAGACTCTAGGAGAGGCGTGCGGTCCGTCTAAATACACATTGAGTTAATAGTATACACTATATAGTTTATCTCTGTTATCGTCATGGATTTGATATACATATCTGAGACTTAAATAACATGCTGTCTGTGTCTCTTAGAATAATGTAGGTAGCAATATTGGCAATTACCGGTTTTGGTGTGTGTACGGATCCGCCATTATATATAGTAATCGCCGCAATATTATACCATACCGTCCATACAAGCACACAGCTTCTTCTGGTCATGCGCATTTATCAATTTGTAAAGGGGGCGGGGCAAATATGCAAATAAGATTTCAGATTTCGGTACTGGGAGTGTGCTGTGTGCATTGACTCACACAGATGTTTTTTAGCAAATCCTACAGAGGTATCAGAGATATTTCATAGGTGAACTCGGAAACAAATTTAGACGCAGTTAATGAGGTAAAACATAACGAGGTAATAGAAAAATTACCTCGGTATATTTTCATACCACAGTACGTGGCTCTAGAAATATATGATCTACCTCCCGCTGTTAGGTAGACCAACGCACACACCCAAACGCACACACACACACGAAATGAACACAGAAAACACCAAAAGACACACAAGAAACAGGGACAAACGTTCCACAACATGAACAAACCACAAGCACAAAGACGCAAGGCAAACAAAAGGAAGGGTGACAAAGAGAGTACCGCCTTGGCACGGTCAGCAGCAAAAACACCACTGGGGGTTTAAACCGGTTTACGGACGTCCTAACCTCACACTTCTCTCAAAGTCACCCTAGCTTTACAAATATTGTAAATAAAGGTATCATAGACGACGGTGAACACAGGACAACATGTAAAACATAGCATAATAACTGTGACAAACCGTCAAATATGTACTCAATGACTTTGCTGAAGTCAGAGCACCTGCAGGTAAGCCGTTAAGGGCACGACAGGGAAAAAGTAATACATGAGTCTGGTAAGCTCCTCCTGTATCCAAGTTTAAGAGTATACCATCATAGAGTACTACCCTCGGCCTGTCATCGCGCAAGCAAAGAGGGAAGCGTAGCTACCGACTGTAAAAGGGTCGATAACCAAACATGCAGTGTGTTGCAATATAATAGGATCATAACCTTTCTTTTTAAATGATTTAATGCGTTTTATAAACAAATCATGAAAATGGATATGACCCCGAATTTTCCTAAGTTTGTAGATAACATCCCCATAAAATTCTGGTTGAGAAATGCCTTGTCGCAGTAACGTCCGTAGATTGCAATTATATTTACTAATGAGAGGTAAATTTCGATAATAAAATTTAGAAAAGGTTTTCCGAAGTTTGTGATATCTGTAACCTTGCTTAAGAAGTTTATCAGTTATAACTAAATTACGTCTGTTAAAATCTTCAAGCAAAGAACAGGCTCGGGCAAACCTAATAAGTTGAGAAATATAAACCCCATAAGATGTAGAACGTGGCACATCCCCATCTAGAAAAGGATAATTAACAATTTTAAAATTAAAATCTTCTCTTTTATCGTATACTTTGGACGAAACTTTATCATTTGTAATTGAAAGATTCAAATCTAAAAATGAAGCATTAATGTCAGATTGATTAGCTTTGTTTCAAGACAGTTCTTTTGGGTAGATTGAAGAAACCATAGTATCAAAATAAGGATTATCTAAATTCAAAATATCGTCTAAATACCTTGAAGTTTTATTAAAAGCATTAACAATATCGGTCTGTGTATCAGGTTTTAAGCTAAGCATAAAATCCCTCTCGTAGCAATACAAAAACAAATCTGCAACAAGAGGGGCACATAAAACGAAAGACTAGTTAGTGGATTTATGAGCGGATATGTGGACATACAGCGAGTTGTGAGAATTATTCAATATAAATTGAAGGATACACGGATATTTTAATAAATATGTCGAAGTCTAAACGTATTAAAGTGCTAGACTGATTAAAATATGATAAAGTGTAAATGTTACATTAACTATCAGCGAATAACAGGATGGATTGATAGACTTGTGAATAACAAAGAAGTAACATAGTGTGACGAAAGTAATATATACAGGTGAAATGAAACATGCTTCTGTGGATGCTGTCGACATTTCTATCTGACTTCTAATCTGCATATTGAACAACGTATGTCATACGATTTCAGATCATAAGACAGGTATGCTTACGAAAAGGACAAATTAAGAAATAAACCAAAATGACACGCAAACAGAAAAAACAGTGGTCAGACAGGTGATAAGACAAGCACTATGCAATGTACAAAAAAGATAAAGACTCTCTACATATCGATATGTTTTGGCATTAAGGCAAAACATACAATTAATCTGCTGATTAAAATGTCGACGGAAGAATTGACTATTCTAAAGGCAAATGTGATTTATCATACATTTCTTTCTTTGCAATTACGATAAGAGTGGTTGGGGTATTTATGTATTACATGTATCAAGATTACTTACAAAAAGGCACCAATATATTCAACTGAAGTGGGCTAATGATACAGATACGTTTCTGATTGAATATACAGTATATGGAAAGAAGTGGGAACCAACAAACCAGTCTTCGTACAAATAATCGACCTGCCATCAAACTAGGGACATGCACCAAAGGTAATATTGGAAGTCAATCGGTGATAATAAGGTCCAATGTATATATTGAACGATTTTTGTTGCCTGTATGTGTGGATGGATGGCTGGTTGTCTTGTAAGACTAAATGATTGTTTTATTTTCACGCCTGATGTTCTATATGTAGATCCCATGTTTCTACGAATACACGCTATCACCCCTGTCCAAGAACAAACAACCACACACCCTTTTTCTCCTAACTCGTTTAATAAAGTTGTGCATATAAATATGCCAGTGAGACTGTGTGTGTTATGTTTGATACCTGTACCCTTAGCCTGCTGGAAGGATAATATACATCCCATCTCTGATTCGCTACAGTTTTGTTTACTTTCTTCCTAGTTGTTAAGTTAACAACTGTTGACAACCATCGAGGAATAGAACAACTTGGATTCTAATGAGATGCCGATATACTTGTCCACTCACCAAAAGATGTTTGCAAATGCCAGTGTGATCCCGATTAACCGGCAAATGGTTAAACTATGGTATACATTAAAACCTCTCTATAAGGAATACTAAATGGTGTTAATTAGTTGGTATCTAGGGCAGGTGGTTGCTTAAAGCAAGGTGAAAGTAAAACAGAACGCTCCTATAGGAGCGTTCTGTTTTACTTTCACATTGCTTTAAGCATCCACCTTCCTTTAACACAAAATACTTGATGTAATTTAGTGGTCGTTATACAGAGGTTTTACTGTATCTGACTTTGTATCTATAAAAAAAGTACACCGGTCTACAAGTGCAATACATGTATGTGGTACATTCTTTTAAAGTGACAACAATCAACAATGCTTTACATGAAACGATATGTTCTAGTTTATACTCTGATCCGCATGCTTACTTTATAAAGTAGATTCTTTGTCAGAATGTTAAACGGCAACTATTGAGTACACAGTAGAACCTGTCTTAAGCGGTCATCAAAAGCAGGTCTAAACCGTCTCATTATGGGTCTGTAATGCAGGTGGTAGCTTAATGCAGGTCAAAAATATTGCAGAAATAGAAGTATCCAGCATTACGTTTGTCCTGCATTGAGTGAATACAGTGCTCCCTCCCTACAACGGCCTTCTCAACAGCGATTCCCTCCTTACAACAACGCATGTCACTATTTCCGAAACAACAAGGCTCCAGAAACAACCTTTTTCCATCGTATTTTCTTTATGTCTCCATCAAACCCTATGTTGTGACCACTCTTTAGAATCGTCACTTTGTGACGATTCTAAAGAGTGGTCACAACATAGGGTTTGATTGAGGCATAATACACCTTATCTAGGGATCTCCAAACAAGCTAATTATGTTTGATTTTCCCTCCCTATAACAGCTCCCTCTGAATAACACATACAATATTCGTATCCGTAAGGGTGTCGTTGTAGAGAGAGAGCACTGTATTGCTTTTTAAAACTATGGCCAATAAATGACTGACCGCTTAAGACATGCTCTGCGGTATATATGCTTTTGTAATTTAAGCGATTGTACATTTGGCACATATTTTTAAGTCGAACTCATCTGAAAAATGTTTGTTTATGTTATGTACATACAATGTATATTGAAAACCACGTCGGAACAATGGACTACATTTGAAACACAAAGAAATTATTTCTGTGAACCTTGCTGTATGACCTCGACCATCTGTGTAATAGGTTTTTACTTTGACGCATTATGTTGCTAATTGCAGATGTTATCTGTACGAGGAATGTGTACCTAACAGACATGTTTCTAACTTTAACTTAACATGCTACGAATAAGCCGGTAAATTCAAATCCGGACAGTTTGAAACCAGTCTCTTCAGCATCAAGGCTGAATGTCGCATGTTTGTATTTGGAAGAGATAAACAATTAACCCTTCGCTTGCTGTTCACGTCAATATACCTATCTGTAAATAGTGAAGACCCAGATGAGACAGCTCCTGCAGGAGCTGTCTCATCAGGGTATGCACTATTTACAAGTTGATTTTGCAAACAGTGCATCCCACACCAGTTCCTGACAACATGTGTCCAGCATACTAAATATCCATCGCAAGCCCTGTCAATGAAGCCACGAGGCGGAAATAAAGTACATATATTGTCCGACAAATGTTAACCTATTTTCAATTTTGATATATACGTTGGCGTGTTGAGCGAATGAGACGCCCACTGAAACCTTGGCATAATCTGGCAGGACAAGGTAAGCTGTCTGTAAAATAGACCTAATCTTGGGAAGCTACAACTCTGAATATATATTTGTGGAGAAAAATGTACAGACTGTCCTCAACAACTTTGAGGAAAAGTACAACAAACTGTCCGAGGCAAGGCGACTGCAGATAAAGTACTATGCCTGCCTCACTGTAAACGTGCACATTCTGCAACAGAGAGATTGCAATTCCTACAGCCGTGCCGGTGGTGCCCCTTATCATGCATAAGCAATAGTTTTCCGAGACTTATGGATGCCTCTAAACATACAGCAGTAGAACTTGTCACAAGCGTGTATTGAACATATCAGTCTAAAAAAGCAGGCGGTTGCTTTATACAGGACCAAGGTAAATGCTGAAAGCTCAACTAGAAGCTTTATAGGAGCTTCCTGCATGACTTTCACCCTGCATTAAGCAATCACCTGCCTAAAAGTGTCTAAATTGTTCTCTATTAGTATTCCGGTTTAGAGAGGTTTTACTGTAAATAGTATGGAGTTAAATAGGATGGCTGACCAGACTCCATTACATTATTTACAGACAAAATGGTGTGTACCTAAATGAGCAAATCGTCGACACCAGCCGGGAATGAACAGCTAAACATTCGTCGAGTGATGGTCGGACGTAAAACCCAACTCACTCACTCACTCACTCGTCGAGTGACGAATCGATTCTTATTTTGGCTAACCCGTTTCATTCGGACTTTTTTGAAAACGACTATCATCGATAAGATACGAAATCTCCGCATGAAACGGAAAACTTATGCACCTACCGCAACTACTCTGGTATAATCGTTTCTTTACGCGTTTAACGCGTGTAAACCGTTTATCGCGTAACCGTTCGTTAACCGTTCGTTAATCGTTCACTACCCGTTTCTTATGGGCCCGTCACACCATGACGTTCTGGTCAGCGTTCTCTGGCGTTTGTGGAAACGTTGGTAGTCGAAGAAGAGCGTTGTGTGAACGCTTATGAACGCTAGTGAACGTCGTTGATCGCCGGGAATCGACGGTGAACGCTGGTCCGGAATTTTGTTTTTGAACATGCACAAAAGTTCTCACTGAAGGGGCCGTCACACCATGACGTTCTTGTCAACGTTCTCTGAACGATTCAATCGTTCAATTTTTGAGCGTTCTGGAATTAGGATGACACATCTGGCGTGTGATAAACGTGTACCTAACGCATGACTAGCGTGTGTGTTACGCGAGAGAAGCGTGTAACAGCTCAGTGAGAACTTTTGTGCATGTTCAAAAAGAAATTTCCCGACCAGCGTTTTCTGCCGATTCCCGGCGATCACCGACGTTCACTAGCGTTCACAAGCGTTCACACAACGCTCTTCTGGCGCTATCCCAGAGACCATGGGCGACTACCAACGTTTCCTCAAACGCCAGAGAACGCTGACCAGAACGTCATGGTGTGACGGGCCCATGAGACCAGCGTTCTTCAACGTTTAATTTTAAACGCTGAAGAACGCTTAAGAACGTTAATGGAACGTTTTACTAACGTTCGATGAGCGTTGCACGCGTTCGGATATCGTTAGTCAGTCGTTACTCTAGCGTTACTTGGTTGTAACTAATCGTTTGCTTTGCAGAGAACGACTCAATGGCGACCTGTCAACGACCACTGCACGGTCCCCTAACGCACGCAGCGTGTGACTAAAGTCAAACGAACGTCAAAACGCTATTCTGTCGTTATTCACACGTTAGTCACACGCTCAACACGCTCAAATCGTTCGTTGTGCGCCAGTGGCACGTCAGCACACGCTAATGGTTTTCAGGGGTATCTTACTTGGTCGCTGTTACACCCTTCTCGCGCGTAAGACACACGCTAGTCATGCGTTAGGTACACGTTTATCACGCGCGAGATGTGTCATCATCTTTCTAGAACGCTCAAAAATTGAACGATTGAATCGTTCAGAGAACGTTGACCAGAACGTCATGGTGTGACGGCCCCTTTACGCGTAGAAAAACGGGTAAATGGGTAGGAATAGCGTATTTACCACTGTAAAGAGCAAATTTATCACAATAGTTTCAAATTGTCCCTTTTACAGAGGCATCCGAAGGAGTCATTATGAGAGTATGGATTAAAGCTTACATGACAAGACAGAACGTTTGTCAAAGTCTAACCCCCATTTTTTGGCCTTCGATTTTTTATCCAGTTTGGCAATAATTATGTTTTCATCTTTCAGATTGATGTTACACACGTGAGTAAGTTCGTATCGCTGAGTTCTTAGTCAAATCCTATCTTGCAGAAACTAATAAGAGCCATCTATCCGAGACGCGTGTAATGAGTTGAAAGAAGAAAATTATTGGTGGATAAATCTAAAACAAATCTTTTGTAATCTGTCTTCTATCTACAGTTCTAATTATAAATGCACTTTGCATTTAGATACCACAGTTACTGTAAGAAACAGAGAATAGCAGATCTGAGTCAGGGGTTTACTAACTAGTAACATGCTGATACCCATTGTCATTTTTTGTGAATGTAATAAAATGCGCGCCTGCAGTAAGCAACATATAAACCCTTTGCTCCATGCATATCAACGCAACAAATAATAACATCATGAATGTTATTTGCATGAGGTTTTATAATGACACTATCGTAAAAAATCGTAATTACGGAGTTAACCCATTCCCGCATATTGACGCCTTTAGACGCCTTTGTAAATGTCACTTTTTTTTAAACCATTGTGATAAATAGAGCATTTGCATTCTATGTATCACAATGTTTTCAATACTACACAATTCTAATGTTTTCCTTTTCTCTAGTAAATGCTCTTTTTCGTTAGATTTATTGAAAGAGGGTGGGTCTAAAATAGCTTATGAGGTAATGGGTTAAGGCTTAAGGCGTAATTTCTCATCTATTGCCCAAATGCATTTCTATAGATGAAAAAGTAGTCAAGTTAAGCAGGAAAAGCCACACACAAAACACCACCATCACCATAACCTCGATAGAAAGCAATTTATACAGGCACATTCACACAGGAGATGGAATATTAAACACGAACAAACGCACAAGTACAAAGCCGTCAGACCAACACAAACGCAGGGGCGAACACACACAAACACGCACCAGACGAAAACCACAAACCCGAACAAACAAACAAAAGCAAGGGTGGCAAAGAGAGTGCCGCATTGGAACGATCAGTGGCTAAACGACCACTAAGATAAGAAAGAAATGC
>OY755239.1:65547631-65715131 GCA_963576725.1 Azorinus chamasolen | reverse complement strand
TAGAAATATTCTTAAAATAGAATGATATTCGCGTTACCACTTGTTATTTAAATTACTTTAAGATTACTGATAACTGTATAAAGCAAGTTTGATTGTTTAAACGTATGAAATGTCTGGCAAACACTTTTAATATACTGCTACCGAAACACATTATTATTTATGCAAGCGATGTACACTTCAAGTGAAATGACGTGATCACTGGGTTGTTTTACCATTTTTAACAGAAATGATTCAAACGGAATCAGAAGCTAGTCCATCCCTAACAATAGGTGTTTCAGTTGGAATAGTAGCTGCTTTGTTAATTGGAACTGCTGCTGGTTTCGTCGTTTTCAGATATAGGTAGGTGTTCTTACAGCGTGTCTCAAATGGTATTCGAAACACGTATTATGCAATATCAGTGGTCAAATATATCAAATATTCCATTTCCTTTGAAACTGATAAGTAGGGAAAATACCTAACGTTGAACGTTTGAATATTAAAACGTTTATCATAAGTATTTCATTTCTATTACAGGTTAGTGAAAAAAATTAACCGAAACAGTGTTCCAGTTGGTGCGAATACATACGATGATCTACAAAACGACTTAAGAGCAACAAATGCGGCTTACTCCGACATGTCAGCTGCTAACAGTGGGTATAGATCGAACGTTGTTTTGAATCATTTCATTTTAATGTTAAAATTAAGGGATTTTGTTCATAAGCATACACTAAATATTTTAATGTTCGTATAAATCAAACTAAGGGTTTAATATATATTACTGCTTTTTACTTGTCAATATAAGCATGGTTCCCATTACAAGGCAAATTGTCAATATGAGTCATGAAACTCAAATTATTATAGTTCGGTATAATACCAATATATAAAAGTTAACATGTCGTTTTTTGACTAGTTTTGTGAATTTTAGTTTTGTTCAAATTAAATTTATAATTCTTTGAACAATTTTGACTACGTTGCTTAGGACACGTACCAGTGGGTTATTATTATTTGTAACGTCATTTGCAGATAACATCGGCGGCGAAAGTCGAGTTTACATTAATACAACAATACAGCAGGGTGGCGATGTCATTACAGATAATACGGAGGTAAACTATTACGTGAACATGCTATAGGACACGCAGGAAGACGTTTCAGATTAACATTTTACATGAATTACAACTCAAATAGTTCAACCAAGACAAAACCAAATCAATTAATATGCATGTATGTCAAACATGATCCTTGTGGATAGGGGCAAACATGTTATTGTGTTAAACAAACACACTATGTTATTTGTATATAGGATGATATACTGCTGAATTGATGAACTGATATCTGGGAATAAAGATGAATGCATGGATGCATACAATGAAAGACTAGTTAGTGGATTTATGAGCGGATATGTGCACATACAGGGAGGTGTGAGAATTATTCAATATAAATTGAAGGATACACGAATATTTTAATAAATATGTCGACGTCTAAACGTATTAAAGTGCTAGACTTATTAAAATATGATAAATTGTAAATGTTACATTAACTATCAGCGAATAACAGGATGGATTGATAGACTTGTGAATAACAAAGATGTAACATAGTGTGACGAAAGTACTACATGCAGGTGAAATGAAAGATGCTTCTGTGGGTGCTGTCGACATTTCTATCCGACTTCTAATCTGTATATTGAACAACGTATGTCATACGATTTCAGATCATAAGACGGGTATGCTTACGAAAGGAGAAATTAAGAAATAAACCAAAATGACACTCAAACAGAAATAACTGAGGTCAGACAGGTGATAAGACAAGCACTATGCAATGTACAAATAAGATAAAAACTCTCTACATATCGATAGGTTTTGGCATTAAGGTAAACATAACAGTACTCTGTTGATTTAAATGTCGACAGAACAATTGACTATTCTAATGGCAAATGTATATATTTCTTTCTTTGCAATCACGATAAGACCCGAATGGTTGGGGTATTTATGTATTACATGTATCAAGCTTATTTACAACAAGAGCTGTCACAGGACAGCGCGCTCGACTATTCTCAGAATTGTTAGTGTAAAAATGCTTGATAGTAGACTAAAATAGTGTCCAATGATACTAGAAGCAAGTAATCAGTCTCAGTAAAATATCTTTAATAGTATTCTGGATGTAGGATCTATTTGAACTCTTTAATGAAAGAGAAAAACTTAAGTAAAAAAGGGCAATAATTTCTGTTAAAATGCTTGACAGAGTAATGTACCTTTGCCTACATATGAGGCTTGATGTGGTAAACAGGTGTTCCAAATTTCAAAGCTTTATCTCAAAGGGTTATGTAAATAAGTGGACTTTAACAAAAACCTTAACCAAAAATTCTAAGTTAAAAAGGGCCATAATTCTGTCAAAATGCTTGACAGAGTTATGTACTCTTGCCTACAGATGAAGATTTTGATGGTGAACAAGTGTTCCAAGTTTTAAAGCTTTATTCCAAATGTAAGAGGCAATAAAGTGACTTGAACAAAAACCTTAACCAAAATTCTAAGTTAAAATGGGCCATAAATCTGTCAAAATGCTTGATAAAGTTATATACTCTTGCCTACAGATAAAGTTTGTGATGTTGAACAAGTGTTTCAAGTTTTAAAGCTTTATCTCAAAGAAAAAAACAGTACTTACGAGTATTCAACAATGTGCATGGTGGTAACTTGTTTTTTCTTTTGATTTAAAAGAAACATGTACAAAACTCAACAGAAGGACAGTGCTTATACATGTTATTCAAATACATATTTTGCAATGTTCCTTGTTATGCCTTTTCAAGGTCTCGACATTTGTATTTTCCATGTGAGGAAGTCTTCCAGCTGGGTTGCGGTAGGTCGGTAGTTGTACCCGGATGTTCTGTGCATTAAACAATGCTATCTGTTCCGTGCCCCTGGGGTCTTACTCCACCTGTAATTAGCTTGACGTCGTGATATGACTGAAGTACTGATATGACTGATACATGCATGACGTTAACCCGATAAAAAACCAAACCAAACTAAACTTTTCGTCTGCTCACTGTTAAGCATACTATAGATGTGGAGTTATTAGCCGTCTATTGACGGCACACCGTGTGCTACTTTAACAACAATGCCCACTGTTTAGATCCATTGATGCATTCTGGTAAAACGTTGCCTGATATAAGCAAATGCACAGAGATTAGATATGATGAAGATAATGCTATTATAGAGAGATGAGGTGTGGTTCAAAATTAAATTGTTGATGGAAATTGGGATGAATAACATATGGCAAATTCAAATCCCCGCAAACTTATATAATTTTAACTATGACCTTAAATTCTGAAAGAGGGTGATCACCGAGAGCAAAAATTGCAATACAAAAAGAGAGAATTGCAGACTCGGTTTTATTGAGTCTGTTCATGAACAGTAATTGAAAGTGCAACACTGCGCACGCCCCCTAGCACCGGCTTAAGCGGTATTCAATTTTCAGAACAAGAAGTACTGAAATTCATGATCTCGAAGGATCAGAAGGTATACAACACTTGACATTGACCTAGTACCGACAGACCTTATAATCAGTAGAGTCCATCTACCTATCATGTCCAAACCCTCAATGAACTATGAGGACTTTTTGATCGGAAACTATATGGTTTTCCAGTCAAAATACACAAAGGAATAAAACATAAATACACCTATCACCATATTAACTCTAAAATATACATTTAAATAAACAAATGAATTGATACTGAGCATTCAAAATCGAATGACCCATCAGAGAATTACTACCGAGATCATTCAGAAAGAAACGTTTAACCCTTTCGCCGCCAGTGTCGTATAAATGCACCACGACAAATAGGACAGTCCCAGATCAGACGCCGCGTTTTCAAGACGGTGTCTGATCAGGGACCTCACTTTTTTGTCTCAGTCTCTAGTTCTATATATGTGGTTTATTCCTCTGAAATTTAAAATCATTTATATCATTTCCTTAATTAGCCGAAATGTTTTAATAAAACTGGGCTGCAGGCGACAATTAGAAAGTTGGCATCGAAAGGATTAAATTTGCAAATGAAGATGAATATCATTCTTACTATTCAGTCTGAAATGAAATAAGCTAGGACAAAATAATTAAGCCTTATTTGTTTCACTGGTCAACACTCAATAACTTTAAGAATCACATGTCAAAGGAATCAATATCTAATCGTATTACGGCTTATCAAAAACTATTATATTTGCATTGAAAATGGGATTACAAATCATTTATGTACATGTTTTAAGTAATCGAACATTCTTGCTAATACCGTAATAGGTTTTTAAGATAATAAGACATGTCTAACGACCGTTTCTTAACTGCGACTGTCAAACGAACATTGACGAAACGGACTCTAGAAATGTTTTAAACTTCATGCCAGATGAAAATTGCATGACAAATGGAGATTGTCGTTTCTCGCATAATTCCATTTTTGTCAATGTGAAACTACCATCACGAACTTGCCTTTCTCCCACATGAGTATAATTACAGCTTTAAGTCGAATGTATTCCTACACGGCATTCATAAACAATCATGGCTGACCCAAATTGACACACGCGCATTACATTAACTTTAAATTGATTGTTATAAAAAATTAATAACGCCAGTGAACAGTTTAAAATAGTTTATTTGGAATTACTTTTTAGGTGACTGAACATGGTAAAATAATAAAGGTGTGATTCGGTCACTGGAAGCCCAAGCAAGTTTTGTACATGGCTGTTGCTTAAAATACACCGCTGTTTATTTGTAAAACACAAGATTCCGTCCCTCATCGTTCTTTGAGTCAAGCTGACCTTGATCTCGTCTAGAAATGAAAGAGAAAATTATTAAACTTGTCGAGGTTCGCTTAAAACCATTTCTTTTTTAGACTCATTCAAGACGGATCCTATATATCTGGTGCATTCCAACTTAATGAACAAATACGAAAACCATGTGGAGTAGAACCTCTTTGAATAAATCTACCGAAAAGGAACATTTACTAGAGAAAAAGGAACATTTTAGATTTTTTAAGTTAGAAACCATTGTGATAAATAGAGCATGGGAGCAAATGCTCTATTTATCACAATGGTTTCACAATTTGACTTTTGAAGAATCGTCAAACGTCGTGAAAATAAGGGAATGGGTTAATTGAGGTCTCTGTAGTTATTTGAAAAATGACGAAATCCCCTGGTACACTTTGAATGCTGAAAAAGAGAATACATTTACACACTGTGTACACCCAGATCAGAAGACTAATAGAGGAACACTATAATTAGGGTCTGCACTGGTTGGCATTCAAAATCCTCTAACAAATTTAAATCACACCTGGTTAGATTATACGGTTAAACTGAGATGGTCAATTCATCTTGGTATATTCAGCGTTCAAGGGTTCAATGTCAAATATGGTTGAATTTCGATATCTCGAACTTAAAGGGACAATAAAAATTAGTCGAGATAACAGAATGTCGAGTTATCCCATTTTTGATTCTGATAATTTCTTAAGTATGTCTTAAGTTCACAGCTTAATACAGGTCTAAGTAATGCTGAAAAACTCCCGTAGGAGCTTTCAGCATTGCTTTAGACCTGCATTTAGCTGTCACATATGTTTCTAGATATACATTTTAGTTATACATTCTAGTTATACATTTTAGAGCAATGCTGCATTGTAAATTTTGGAAGGACTGAACATTTAGTTCGGGTTATCCCGAAGTTTGAGTTACCCGAGTTCGAGATATCGGATTTCAACTGTACGTAAGCCTATCAAAACAGGATTAGGTGATACTTGTGTTCAAAAACCCAAATTGATATATCATGTCTAAAGCTACTTTATTGTACTAGAGTGTTATTACTTTTACGTTGATAAATTCAATATTTTACAGGGATTTAGATACGACGTAGCTGAATCCAAATGTAATTATGCACACCATGGTTATTGGGGCCCGGGGGAGAACTGTGTACTTTTGAGACCTAAAGGGCTCTATTTATCACAATGGTTTCAAATCGTCACTTTTACAGTGGCATCTAAAGGCGTCATTATGAGAGAATGGGTTAAAACTTATATGACAAGACAGAACGTTTGTCAATGTCTAACCCCTCCCCCTTTTTAGCCTTCGATTTGTTATCCATTTTGGCCATAATTATCTTTTAATTTTTCACATTGATGTTACGCACGTACGTAAGTACGTATCGCTAAGTTCCTTACCAAATCCTATCTTTCTGAAACTCATCAGAACCATCTTTCCGAGACGAGTGTAATGAGTTGCAGCAAGAAAATGATTGTTGGAGAAATCTAAAAAATGTATTTTCTGTCTACAGTCCTGATTCTAAATGTACTTTGCATTCAGATACCACAGTTACTGTAAGTAACAGAGAACAGCAGATCTCAGTCAGGTGTTACTAACTAGTAACATGTTGATACCCTTTGTCGTTGTTTGTGAATGTAATAAAATGCTCGCCCGCAGTAACCAACATCTAAACCCTTTGCTCCATGTATATTAACGCAACAAATAATAAGATCATGAATGTTACTTGAATGAGTTTTTTTTATAATACCACTATTAACATCTGGCTTTTTATCATTACTTTAACCTTAGAATCAGACCTATGGTTCAAATTTGTTCGTTACGTTTTGCATGGTATAGTTCAGTCATTAAATCATGTTTTCTAAACAAAAAGTGAAATATACAATATATTTAACACATAACCTTATAGGCTATTTTTAGATACAACCTCTTTGAATAAATCTACCGAAAAGGAGCATTAACTAGAGACAAGGACATTTTTAGAAATTTGTAGTTTGAAACCATTATGATAAATAGAGAATTTGCTCATATAGGAGCAAATGCTCTATTTATCACAATGGTTTCATAAAGTGACTTTTACAGAGTCGTCAAAAGTCGTCAATATGAGGGAAAGGGTTAAGGTTAAACACTTTAGTAAAATCCGTTACAAAACATGTCATCTGCTGCAACAACAAAGTTCATATTCTTCCATTTCTCAAATCCACATACGCACAATTTTGTATCAGAATGTTTGTATCTGGTAGACACATCGACACATTTTGCATATTGTCTGGATTAAAACAGTTTGAAAATCATTGGGAAAATGCCAAACCGTTGAATGGACCGGGACCTCATAACCACAGGTACCAGGTGCTTGACCGTTTCATAAATACTACTGAAAAACAATTTCAAATACGTTTCGACATCTTACTTTGACAGAAAACAAAGTTTTGAAAAAAACGTTCGTATAGTATAATATTATGTAGTATTATACTACTCGAAAAAAATTCAAATATTTTTTCTGCTGCCACAGCATGATGTCTATACGTATTTGAAGATGTGTATTAGTAGTATTTATGAAACTGTCACTCAACTGGCACCTGAGCTCATTACTCGACAAGCGCGAATGAATACCTCGTATCAAGATAGTCATTGTTCAGATATTGCGAATGCCGCTCAGATTACAGATTGCCAACAACTTACACGGAGATAACAATTTAAACGTGGACACGTTAATCTGAAAGAACACATTGTTATGTCTATACTCAGTCACAATGGACGTATTCGGCTTAAAGGTATTGAAGGTAATTTTATTTTATTATTTTGAATGTTTGGTTTTTACATAGTAACCATAGGGACTTAAATTCTAAAGGGAGGTGATCCTCGAGAGCAAACATTGCAACACAAAGAGAGAAAATTGCAGACTCGGTTTTATTGAGTCAGTTCATGAACAGTAATTGAAAGTGCAACACTGCTCAACCTAGCACTGGCTTAAGCGGTATTCAATTTTCAGAACAAGAAGTACTGAAATTCATGATCTCGAAGGATCAGAAGGTATAACAACATTGAGAATGAAGTACGGGGCGACGTTTTACGGCCGCCACACAAGCACTTAACACCTGCTGTTGTGAAGATTATAAATTCTAAATTAACCCTTATGTTTAATAATATTGTCTACGCAATCTCTGTTTGAAATAGGAGTCAGGTAGCGGATATAACATTTCGGTAAAAAATGAGGAATTGAGACAACTAGGCTAAATGTGGATATCAAATAAATAAACTGCAAACATAGAACTAGAGATTGAGACAAACAGCGTAGTCCCTGATCAGATGTCACCTTAAATTGGACTGTACTGTTTTACGTGGTGCATTTTTACAACAACGATCATTAAACGTTGATGCATAACAGATAAACTATCACAAACGACAAACTATTACATATATATTAATGTTGACAAATACCTCCTGCTAATCGAATGTAAATCTTAAAAGTTCTATTTTCGTAGAGTGTTTATTGGGTAATCGTATGATTCATTATGCTTTTAAGTCAATCCAAAATTCAAGTCGGTGTTTAATCTTAAGTACATACAACGTTCAGACAGGTTTGTTTTGGTAAGTAAAACTTCCTGGTTTATTCAAATATTTACAGCCCAGATTATGCGCCTCGGTACACAATGCACGGTGATTTTAAAGGTAAGCGATGTAAAGCATGCAATGGTCTCGTTGCACAGAGAGAGGTCACGGGTTAACCTTTAACATGCTAGATTATTTCATCAGTTTAACCCTTTCGGCGCTAAGTTACTAATTTACGTCTGCAATCCAGTTTTGTCAAATCATTCGGTAAAATAAGGAAATAAGATAAATAAATACAAATTTCAAAGGAATAAAGCACAGATATAGAAATTGAGTTTAAGACAAAAAGTGAAGTCCCTGATCAGACGCCGCCTTGAAAAGGCGGCGTCTGGTCTGTGCCTGCACTATTTGTCGTGGTGCAATTTGTACGACATTGGCGGTGAAAGGGTTAAGACATATTCTAATTGTACGTTAGTTCGAATCTCCGTCAGGCACACAGCTCAATACATGGCGCCTTTTGAAACCATTACAAACACAGTAAACCCAGATCAGACGGCTCTTGTAGAAGACATTCGATCAGCATCTGCTCTGTTTGGTTATGGAAATGTGTAGATCTGATAATGCAGTTTCGCCAAAGGTAAAAAATCCCCTTTGCATGTTCCATTTTATTGATTCTGCTCATGAATATTCATGAGGTAAAGACATCTTAATTACACATGAAACAAGGAATGTGATTTCGTCCAAGAAAGTATGTTGCATGATGTTGGTAGATCGTCATTAATGGATTATACCTACCTAAAATGCTATTGAAATCTGGTCGATGATGTCGCTTTAGTATGCATACATGCACACGTTTTCCTGTCAGATATATAATTATAACTGAATACAATAGTCCGACCAGTAGTTGTAGATGGATCCTCAAAGTATTCTTCCAAACAGATGTTGAAATACGAGAAAGAGAAATTAATGTCTTCTATCACACTCTAGATATATATTGTTAATTATTCTACCAATTTCTTTTATGTATTTAGCAAATATAAAGCTGAACAGCTTTGGCAGAGAGACATCTGAAGACCATTATAGCATTTGTATTAAATACACTCAACAACACTTTGAACGTTAGTCATAACAGACACAAAACATCTGTTTAATAACAAATTCAACCTTAGGATCAACTATATTACAATCAGTTAATCTGAATATTCATGAAAAGATATATTTGAGTTCCTGCCTTTCCATTCCGTGTAATTCGCTTCAGATAGTCTTTACATTTTTTCACTTTGGTCTTATATAGACACTAGAACCGCAACCATATACTATTTTGATTAGTTCTACATTCAAAGATGCATGTTTCGAATACACTGGATTAACATGCAAGAGGCTATATATTGTCTCTATACAACACCATATAATAACGCTTCTGATACTGACCTGGGTCAGCAACCCCCCCCCCCCCCCAACCCCCACCCCCCTCAGATGCTATATTTAAATTATTATTTTAGAGTATAAATGACTATGAAGTTCTTAAAACTTAAAAGCAAGATGAAATATTTGAGAGGATAAAAGTACAGTATTTATCAATTGCGTTATTACAAGTAACACACAACTCCGTTGATTGGTTGGTCACATCAGTAGTGCACGCGTCATTGGTAATGATAAAAAAAAAAGAGTGGCAATTTTAGTGAATGAAAACTTTACTGGTAAATTGAATAATTACAAAGAAATAGTTAAAAGACTTGTTCAAACTTTTCAAATTGATATACATATATGTAAATGAACACACCGTCAACATTGTAAATATTCACGAACCGTGCCGCACACACGCACGCACGCACGCACGCACGCACGCACGCACGCACGCACGCACGCACGCACGCGCACGCACGCACGTACGTACGTATGTATGTATGCGTACGTATGTATGTATGTACATACGTACATACGTACTACGTACGTACGTACGTACGTATGGTATGGTATGGTATGGTATGGTATGTATGTATGTATGTATGTATGTATGTATGTATGTATGTATGTATGTATGTATGTATGTATGTATGTATGTATGTATGTATGTATGTATGTATGTATGTATGTATGTATGTATGTATGTATGTATGTATGTATGTATGTATGTATGTATGTATGTATGTATGTATGTATGTATGTATGTATGTATGTATGTATGTATGTATGTATGTATGTATGTATGTATGTATGTATGTATGTATGTATGTATGTATGTATGTATGTATGTATGTATGTATGTAAATATGTATGATACATACGTATGTATGTATATATGTTTTACCTTGGTTTGGTTGTAAAGTACATAAATCTTCATCACCATTCCTTCTTTTGAAAACAGATGCAGTACTGTTGTATTTTTCAGGTTCTTGGAAAATGCATGCTAGTTTACTTTGTGGTTGCTGCAGATAGAACATTAGGTAATTGTTTAAAACATTTTTATAGATTCATTTTCATAACTAACACAAATTGCATCCTGTAGAACGTTCGACAAAACGGTTACAGATACTCATTCAGCGCATGTTGAGTTGCTCTACATGTCGCTGATATAAAATTTCTTACCTATCATTGTAACTTCTTAAACATATACAAATACAATATCGCTAATATGACCAAGATCAACCATTGCAAGGCAGTACATAGTCCCCTACAGGGTCCCTAAACAAAGTAATGAGATTTCCAGTCATTTTGCGTAAAAGTCATTGTCTGGACAAAAATATTGATGCTAGAGTTATGGCCTTTGTGCATGACACTTTCTCTCATCATGCGTGTTCCATATGTCAGGTTTCAAATCAATTGAATTAATAGATAAAGAGTAATTGTCCGTACAAGAAAATATGAAAAAGGGGAATAATTCCAAACAAATTGATGCTAGAGTTATGGCCATTGTACATGACACTTTCTCCCATTATGCTTGTTCAATATGTGATGTTATAATGAATTTTACCTACACTTGTCGGAGATATGTCCCGGACACGACATGTGACAGACGGAAGGACGGACTGACGGGCAGACGGACGGAATCGAGCAAGCATATAGTCCGACGACGGGTAACAGGTGGGAGACTAATAAGCAAAAACAACACACAAACAAGCCTTGAAAATGAACTGCGTCCTGTGCAGTAGAAACCTGAAATTATCTTGTGTAGTAACTCTCATCAGACGGTGTGGCAAATTTAACGAATTATGCTAATATATAGTATTTTCAAAAGAAAGAATGTGTCACTTTTTATATGGGTATACGTATACAGGTAGCAGCATATTTGTTCACATAACTATGTAATCCAAATGCTTTTGCAGCTTCATATTGTGACATCAACATTGCCTGTTCCTGTTGTGCTGCCGATGGTGCTAGCTGTAGCGTAAACAATGATTTCATGTGTGAATCACCTTGTATAGGCGGTTACTGGGGTCCACGGTGCATACGGACATGTCCAAATGAATGCTTCTCGTGCAGTCAGAACTTTGGAAAAACAAATGAATGTTACAATTGCATCGATGGTAGATATGGACTAAACTGTCATAACACGTGTGCACATTGCCAAAGATGCGTGCAAGACACAGGTGTTTGTGTAAGTTGTGTCACAGGACAGTATGGTTCCTCGTGTCAATACAATTGTTCTGTGCACTGTTTGGACCTATACTGTGATGTTACCTCTGGAAGATGTAACGAATGTACGAATGGACATTATGGTGATACGTGCACTCAGACGTGTTCGGATACATGTAACGGTTCATCATGTGACAGAGTTTCAGGCAAATGCCATGCTTGCATTGACGATTATTACGGTGAACACTGTCATAATAAGTGTAGTTTAAACTGTCGCGGTAGCGTGTGTGACATGTCAACCGGAATTTGTAACGAATGTGTGGCGGGAACATTTGGACCCCTCTGTGATAAAACATGTCCACTTACTTGCAAATATTCACTGTGCGATCGTTATCAAGGTATTTGTACTAACGGATGCATTGATAATTTCAGTGGAGACAAGTGTACGGAATGTCAAATAGGAAACTACGGACATGGATGTAGCCTTGATTGTCCTTTGAACTGTTTCAACAATTTTTGTCATAGGGTTAATGGGACTTGTGTTTTTGGATGTAAATCAGGATTCTCCGATACCCACTTCTGTTGCGCTAACACAACAAATTGTTTGTTTTGTTCATCAGCTATCGACTGTAAACATTGTGAAAATGGAACATACGGGCCTACTTGCGAACATGAATGTTCAAACAATTGTGACGGATCATGCGACAAAATTACCGGTGATTGCAAGCGATGCAAACTAAATTACTACGGACGCACATGTGAGAATAAGTGTGCTGAAACATGTTTGACCGCTGATGATTTGATTTCACGATGTAAATATGATAATGGAAATTGCTGGTTTGGATGCAGATCAGGCTTTTATGGTCAAATGTGTGAATATTCATGTTCAGAATATTGCAATGAGTCATGTTATCAACACTCGGGTGAATGCAAAACTTGCAAATATGATCGTTTCGGAAGGTTTTGCGAACATATATGTTCGATGTCTTGTAGTTCAATCAACGGCGAACAATTGTGCTCCAAGGAGACCGGTCGATGTATACATGGCTGTACAGATGGGTTATACGGTGAACGATGTGACAAACGATGTAGCTCAGGTTGTACAGATAATGCATGTCATACAAGTACAGGCGCCTGTTTACATGGATGTGTGAATGGTTTCTACGGTAGAAAATGTGACAGCAGCTGCAATTTAGGCTGCAGAGACATGACGTGTAACAGCAGCACAGGTCAATGTACAAGCGGATGTGCTGACGGTTTTTCCGGATTGTTTTGTACAGCGACAAAAGGTTTATATCTCGAAGGCGTTTGATAAGTTTTACATTCAGTTTAGAAATATTCTTAAAATAAAATGATATTCGCGTTACCGAGGGTTATCTAATTTACTTAAAGATTACTGATAACTGTCTAAAGCAAGTTTGTTTTGTTTAAACGTATGTAATGTCTGGCTAACATTTGTAATACACTGATACCGAAACACATTATTATTTATTTAAGCGAGGTGCACTTCAAGTGAAATGACATGATCACTGGGTTGTTTTTCCTTTTTTAACAGAAATGATTCAAACGGAATCAGAAGCTAGTCCATCCCTAACAATAGGTGTTTCAGTTGGACTAGTAGCTGCTTTGATAATTGGAACTGCTGCTGGTTTCGTCGTTTTCAGAAATAGGTAGGTGTTCTTTCAGCGTGTCTCAAATGGTATTCGAAACACGTGTTATGCAATATCAGTGGTCAAATATATCAATTTGAAACTGTTTAGTAGGGAATATACATAACGTTGAACGTTTAAATATTAAAACGTGTATCATAAATATTTCATTTCTATTACAGGCTGGCGGGAAAACTAAACCGAAACAGTGTTCCAGTAAGTGCGAATACCTACGATGATCTACAAAACGACTTAAGAGTAACAGATGCGGTTTACTCCGACATGTCAGCTGCTAACAGTGGGTATAGATCGAACCTTGTTTCAATCATTTCATTTTAATGTATCAAAGAAGGCATATTGTTCATCAGCGTACACTTAATATTTTAATGTTCTTATAAATCAAACTAAGGGTTTATTGTATATATTACTGCTTTTTAATTGTAAATATAAGCATGATTCCCATTACAGGGCAAATTGTCAATATGTGTCATGAAACTTAAACTATTGTAGTTCGGTACAATACCAATATATAACAGTTCACATGTCGTTTTTTACTAGTTTTGAATTTATGTCTTGGTTAAATTAAGATTTAAATTCAGTCAATTTTCATGTTGAGGGTGCCCTGCAAGAGAAAGATGTATTGGTGACACTTGATATCAGTTGTATATCAGAAAATGCTGATATCAGAGAGGCATCTGATCTGGATCTTCATTATTTGCCCTTTTCCAAAGTATAGGATCACCGGTATGGTTGAAATAAAATCGCACTGCTATGTATGACATAATTACTTGTACTATTATACACCTACAACTATTGCTGTATTTATGCACTGGTGCTTTTGTTTTAGTAATCTTAGCACTATTTCTAGACACAGAAATACGATAATATGCAAAACAGACAGCTGTTGGTGTCTCATATGATAACACCTAGTATACACATATAGTTCTTTCAAATGCAGCCGTACCGGTAATGCAGAGTGCACAGCGTCAATTTCGAAAGGGAAAGGTTGCGAGCTTGATACAAAGCCGCAACTATCAAGGACATTAATATGGCACCAGTGGCTCCTTTGTTTACGCATAATACTAAAATGGTAGTGTATGACTGGTCGTTTATATTTCAGTCTTACAGGGAGTGCACGTCTATATCGTATTATCGCCATTTCGCGCCTTGTCTTCTATCAGCTTTATAAATACGGTTTCGATATATTTAAGAAATGTCATTGGGAGATCAACCAAATGAAAAAAACATGTAGTTTCAAATAATGCTATTTGAATATAATGTCTGATTTGTATATCATAAACTCTTTTAATTAGTTAATCAGTACACAATTAATATTTTAATGAATATGACACACAAAAATGTCCGATAAGTTTTTAAGCAATATTGACTACGTTAATTAGAATTCGTACCAGTGGGTCTTATATCCCCTGATATAACAGGACTTTGTTCAAATTATCTGTAACGTCATTTGCAGATAACATCGGCGGCGAAAGTCGAGTTTACATTAATACAACAATACAGCAGGGTGGCGATGGAATTGCAGATGTCACAGAGGCAAACAATTACGTGAACATGCTATAGGACACGCAGAAAGACGTTTCAGATTAACATTTGATATGAGTTACAACTCAAATAGTTCAACCAAGACAAAACCAAATCAATTAATCTGTATGTATGTCAAACATGATCCTTGTGGATAGGGGCAAACATGTTATTGTGTTATACAAACGCACTATGTTTTTTTATAAAGGATGATATACTGTTGAATGGATAAACTGATAGCTGATATATTTAACATGTATTAAAGATGAATGCATGGATGCATAAAACGAAAGACTAGTTAGTGGATTTATGAGCGGATATGTGGACATACAGGGAGGTGTGAGAATTATTCAATATAAATTGAAGGATACACGGATATTCTAATAAATATGTCGAAGTCTAAACGTATTAAAGTACTAGACTGATTAAAATATGATAAATTGTAAATGTTATATTAACTATCAGCGAATAACAGGATGGATTGATAGACTTGTGAATAACAAAGAAGAAACATAGTGTGACGAAAGTACTACATACAGGTGAAATGAAAGATGCTTCTGTGGATGCTATCGATATTTCTATCTGAATTCTAATCTGTATATTGAACAACCTATGTCATACGATTTCAAATCATAAGACGGGTATGCTTACGAAAGGGACAAATTAAGAAATAAACCAAAATGACACGCAAACAGAAATAACAGAGGTCAGACAGGTGATAAGACAAGCACTATGCAATGTACAAAAAAGATAAATACTCTCTAAATATCAATAGGTTTTGGCATTAAGGCAAAACATAACATTAATCTGCTGATTAAAATGTCGACGGAAGAATTGACTATTCTAATGGCAAATATGATTTATCATACATTTCTTTCTTTGCAATTACGATAAGAATGGTTGGGGTATTTACATGTATCAAGATTACTTACAAAAAGGCACCATTATATTCAACTAAAGTGGGCTAATGATACAGATACGTTTTTGAATGTCTTGACTGAACATACAGTATATGGAAAGAAGTGCGAACCAACAAACCAATCTTCGTACAAATAATCGACCTGCCATCAAACTAGGGACATGCACCAAAGGTAATATTGGGAGTCAATCGGTGATACATGTAATAAGGCCCAATGTATACATTGAACGATTGTTTTGCCTGTATGTGTGGATGGATGGCTGGTTGTCTTGTAAGACTAAGTGATTGGTGCGTTTTTACACGCATGATGTTCTATATGTAGATCCCATGTTTCTGCCTTAAGTCTCTCTGCGGTCCAATAGGTCTAACGAATACACGCTATCACCCCTGTCCAAGAACAAACAACCACAAACCCTTTTTCTCCAAACTCGTTTAATAAACTTGTGCAGATAAATATGCCCGTGAGAATCGTTTAATAAACTTGTGCAGATACATATGCCCGTGAGACTGTGTGTTATGTTTGATACCTGTACCCTTAGCCTGCTGGAAGGATAATGTACATCCCCTGTCCAAGAACAACCAACCACAAACCCTTTTTCTCCTAACTCGTTTAATAAACTTGCGCAGATAAATATGCCCGTGAGACTGTGTGTGTTATGTTTGATACCTGTACCCTTAGACTGCTGGAATGATAATGTACATCCCATCTCTGATTCGCTACAGGTTTGTTTATTTTCTTCCCAGTTGTTAACGACTGCTGACAATCACCGAGGTGTAGAACAACTTGGATTCTAATGAGATGCCGATATACTTGTCTAGTCACCAAAAGATGTTTGCAAATGCCAGCGGAATCGCGGTCAACCGGCAAATGGTTAAACTATGGTATACAGTAAAACCTCTCTATAACGAATACTAAAGTGTGTTAATCAATTGGTATTTAGGGCAGGTGGTGGCTTAAAGCAAGGTGAAAGTAAAACAGAACGCTCCTTTAACACAAAATACTTGATGTAATTTAGTGGTCATTATAGAGATGTTTTACTGTATATGACTTTGTATCTATAAACAAGTACACCGGTCTACAAGTGCAATACATGTATGTGGTACATTATTTTAAAGTGACAACAATCAACAATGCTTTACATGAAACGATATGTTCTAGTTTACATTCTGATCCACATGCTTACTTTATAAAGTAGATTGTTTGTCAGAATGGCAAACATTGAATATACAGTAGAACCTGTCTTAAGCAGACATCAAAAGCAGGTCTAAACCGTCTAATTATGGTATTGTAATGCAGGCGGTAGCTTAATGCAGGTAAAAAATATTGCAGAAATAGAAGTACATTGTATCCAGCATTACATTTGTCCTGCATTGAGTGAATACAGTGCTCCCTCCCTACAACGGCCTTTTCAATAACGAGTCCCTCCTTACAACAACGCATGTCACTGTTTCCGAAACAACAAGGCTCCAGAAACAACCTTTTTTATCGTATTTTCTTTATGCCTCCGTCAAACCTTATGTTGTGACCACTCTTTAGAATCGTCACTTTGTGACGATTCTAAAGAGTGGTCACAACATACGGTTTGATTGAGGCATAACGGGTTTAGTACTCGAAATAAACCTTATCTGGGGATCTGCAAACAAGCTAATTATGTTTGATTTTCCCTCCCTATAACAACTCCCTCTGAACAACACATACAATATTCGTATCCCAAAGAGTGTCGTTGTAGAGAGGGGTACTGTATTGCTTTTTAAGACTTACGGCCAATAAATGACTGACCGCTTAAGACATACTCTGCGGTATATATGCTTTTGTAATTTAAGCGATTGTACATTTGGCACATATTTTTAAGTCGAACCCATCTGAAAAATGTATGTTTATGTCATGTACATACAATGTATATTGAAAACCACGTCGGAACAATGGAATACATTTGAAACACTAAGGAAATTATTTCTGTGAACCTCGCTGTATGACCTCGACCATCTGTGTAATAGGTTTTTACTTTGACGTATTATGTTGCTAATTGCAGATGTTATCTGTAAGAGGAAGGTGTACTTAACAGACATGTTTCTAACTTTAATTTAACATGCTACGAATAAGCCGGTAAATTCAAATTCGGACAGTTTGAAACCAGTCTCTTCAGCATCAAGGCTGAATGCCGCATGTTGTATTTGGAAGAGATAAACAATTAACCCATCGCTTGCTGTACACGTCAATATACCTATCTGTAAATAGTGGAGACCCAGATGAGATAGCTCCTGCAGGAGCTGTCTCATAAGGGTCTGCACTATTTACAAGTTGATTTTGCAAACAGTGCATCCCACACCAGTGATTGCACAGCGAAATATGTGTACACAGTGAAGATGTATGTAAATATACAACAGGGCATGGGTAAAGAAAAAGAAATGTATTTTACAATAACTAGATTGATTCTTGATTTGAGTTGGGCAGATATTGAAAGAAGTTTCCACATTTTATCAGATGCCCGTTCCTGACAACATGTGTTCAACATACTAAATATCCATCGCAAGCCCTGTCAATGAAGCCACGAGGCGGAAATAAAGTACATATATTAACCTATTTTCAAATTTGATATATACGTTGGCGTGTCGAGCGAATGAGACGCCCACTGAAACCTTGGCATAATCTGGCAGGACAAGGCAATATATCTGTTAAATAGACCTAGTCTTGGGAAACTACAACTCTGAATATGTATTTGTGGAGAAAGATGTACAGACTGTCCTCAACAACTTTGAGGAAAAGTATAACAAACTGTCCGAGGCAACGCGACTGAAGATAAAGTACTCCGCCTGCCTCACTGTAGACGTGCACATTCTGCAACAGAGAGATTGCAATTCCTACAGCCGTGCCGGTGGTGCCCCTTATCATGCATAAGCAATAGTTTTCCGAGACTTATGGATGCCTATAAACATACAGCAGTAGAACTAGTCACAAGCGTGTATTGAACATATCGGTCTAAAAACGCAAGAGGTTGCTTAATACAGAACAAAGGTAAATGCAGAAAGCTCATATAGAAGCTTTATAGGAGCTTCCTGCATGACTTTCACCCTGCATTAAGCAGTCACCTGCCTAAAAGTGTCTAAATTGTTCTCTATTAGTATTCCGGTTTAGAGAAGTTTTACTGTAAATAGTATGGAGTCAAATAGGGTGGCTGGTCAGACTCAATTACATTATTTACAGACAACATGTACTTTACATGTAGTAATTGGCTTTATTTATTTGATATTGAGCCCGTTTGTAAAACCATATTGAATAATTAAGTGAATTTTCCAAATCCATAACCTGCTGAAAAATATGTCTGTTGTAACCCTTTACTATATAGGCTATTTCTAGACCCAGCCTCTTTGAATAAATCTACCGAAAAGGAGCATTTAAAGAAACGGAAAACTGCAGAATTGTATAGTTTTGAAACCGTTGTGATAAATAGAACACAGTGGTTTTAGAAAGTAACTTTTACATGGGCGTATAAAGGCGTATTTGTGGAGGAAAGGGTTAGCCCTTTCCCTCATACATGTATAAACGCTTTTTCGCGCCTTTCCACAGAGACACATCAATTAGTTACAGCTCCCTATGCTGTCTGGCACGTACATCATCTGTCAACAAATAACACACTGCAACCAACAGTATCCTTGGCCCACGACTTACTGAAAGTCGTAAGACTAGGATGATCGTAAATCATTATTTACGCCAATCACTACTATTCTCATAGCCGACGCCACCACATTTTCTATCGTGCATCAATGAAGATTTGCATTGATCACACTTGAAAATTGTTGTCTTCGTTTGATACAATTTACGGTAATTGCAGTCGTGCGCGCTTTAGTAAAACAGGGACCTATTTATAAGGGAGGACGGTGGCATAAACATCGGCACAATTGCATGTATCAACTCTTTCGCTGCCACAATTTGTCGTCTTCATTTTTGTCGTCTGCTTCAATTTTGTTTTCTTCATTTTTGATTTCACAACATAGTCACAGTAACAGTTTGGATCCTGATGAAACGACGAGTAACGTAACTCTGTGTCTAATCTAGATCCAAACTGTTTGCATAGGTAGTTACAGATGACACAGAAAGGGTTAAGGCAATTTCCAATAGCGCACAATTATTAAATTATAGTGTACTGTAAAACCCCTCTCAACCGGAATTCTAGTGGATAATAGTTTAGAAACTTTTAGACAGGCTGGCAGATAAACGAGGGTGAATGTCTGGTAGACAGCTCCTGCATGACATTCAGCCTGCATTTAGCTGTCCACCTGTCTTAAAGGCCAATATTTATACAATCTTTATCGTCCGGTTTAGAGGGGGCTACTGCACATCATGGTAAAAGCTACATATATACAAGTACACATGTGCATAACACACTTTTTCCACATCAAATCTGATCCAGATAACTTTCAATGTTTCGCTTCGCATAATATTTCAATTTGTAGTGTGGCATAATCTGAATATCATTCGCAAACAGCTTGGATCCAGATGAGGCGCCGATTAATTCGACGTCTGATCGGAATCCAAACTGGTTGACACTTGATCTGCAGTTTCGCGAAGGTTTCGACGAACTTAAAGTAAAATAATGTCATAGAGATCAGTTGGAACAGACAAATCTTTGTTTGTTTGTATGTTTGTATGTTTGTTTGTGTTTGTTTGTTTTTTTTGTATCGGGGTTTT
Source organism: Azorinus chamasolen (assembly GCA_963576725.1). Lineage (NCBI taxonomy): Eukaryota > Metazoa > Mollusca > Bivalvia > Cardiida > Solecurtidae > Azorinus > Azorinus chamasolen. The sequence goes on along the minus strand of OY755239.1, from coordinate 65,694,437 downwards.
ATGTTCCACTCTATGCGGGTTAACAGATGATATATCTACTGAACTCCGATATCTCGAACTTCAGGGGACCTTACAAATTACTTCGAGATAACAGAGGTTCGAATCATCCGATTTATAATTTGAACAGTATTTTTCTCAAGTTTACAGCTTAATGCAGGTCCATAGTAATGGTGAAAACTCCAGTAGTAGTTTTCGGCAATATTTTTGAACTGCATTAAGATGTCAAATGTGTTTCTAGATATGCGTAGTGATACATTTTAAAATAGGTCTGTATTGTAAATGTTGGAAGGACCGAACTTTTACCTCGACTTATCTCAAGGTTTGAGTTATCTGAGCTCGAGATATCGAAGTTCAACTGTATCTGATGAACCCTTATCCCACTTTCTACGATTTGATTCACATTTACAAACAGTGTGGATCCAGATGAAAACTTGGCATCTCGTCAGGATCCAGCCTGTTTGACACTGGGTCAATAGTTGCTCAAAAACTTGTTCTAATCGGAAAAGCCGAAAGCATTATAGGCTATTACAAGAGATCCACAATTGAGCAAATATCTTTTTTCACGACGCATAGAGAGGTATAAAGCAGGTTGTAATTTGTAAAGATAACTTTTTTCCGGGTTCAAATTTAACAAAATGATAGAATTCTATCAGTATCATCGCTTATCCACTGTCCAAAGTGGCATTGTATATCGCGTGCACACACTAAAGTAAAACCTCTCTGAGCCTGAATTGTAATAGAGAAAAAATAGACACTGTTAGGCAGGTGACTGCTTAATGCAGGTTGAAAGGCATACAGAAAGCTCCTAGCTTTCTGCACGATTTTCATCCTGCATTTAGCTGCCAACTGTCTCCGAGACCGATATTTTTGCCAAATGTAACGTCCTGTTAAGAGAAGGTTTACTGTATTGCAATGTACTGACAGGAAACATCACTCCATCAAAACCACTCTGATTCCAGTACCTCGGATCTGTTTGTATTTGATCAATTATCCTCCAGTGTTCTGTGTACTAAAAGTCCAGATGATACGGAAACTTCCAATTAAGAAACACTGAGAAAATTAGTCTGGATAACAAACGAAATGAGTTGTGCATCGCTGACGTTAATGACGTTGTGTTAGAAGCGATTTCTAAAAAACATTTATTCAGAGCCAATACAACGTATAGGATTTTATTTATATGTACATATGTGACACCAAAACATAGTCTGTCAAATGATAATAGTATTTAAATGTCTTGGAACAATGTGTAATTACTTTTCTGCCAGTGACAAAAGATAACAGTGGGCTGTGAGGCAACGTATGTGCAGTGATGTCGCAATATACTTCAATCCTCTCATGAGTCGAGTCACACCAGTGACACCAGTCCTGTCTACATTTATTTCTCATCAAAGAGATTTCAGGATATACATGTATGTTATTGGTTTTGTTGAAAGGAAGACACTTATTATGATCTAGACGTGTTTCTAGACTTATGCATTTATAGTGTGAATATAATGAATGATGGTACACGTACGATATTATAATAGTAGAGGTGTATATTAGAACATTTTCAAGAATAACTTCTTTATTTCTAATGATTTTAGAATGTGGGTACGCACTCAGATGGCATTCTCTCTTCGAGACGATTCTAAACATTGGTTACAACATAGGGTTTGGTGGAGAAATGACGATTTTAAGGACCTTTATTTGTGACTGTATCTATGAAAATATTTAACTATTTGCACGATACCGGCAGATTCCCCTGCCATTTCTAACATATCCAAGCGGTTTGGAAACAGATCAGGCCCCACAAAACGCGGATCCTGATTTGTGATCCAAATTGTTTGTCACCCAGGCTCATCTTCTGCAAACAAGAATAGAAATAAAAATGAATAGTTTAAAACTATTACAGGTGACAATTGAGCAGTAGACACTTTCAGAACGGACGACAAAATTACTTAGTATGCAAAGAGTTATACACAAAACAAACATTCAATAGATATGTGAGGAGTGTCCGTAATTTATCAGTTCTACAGGACGACATGTAATTCGCAAATCTATTCCGAAGTCACATTTACCCCATCCCACAATTCCAAAACTGACCTGACTTTACAAACAGCTTGGATCCAGACGAGTCGTCGAGTAACTCGGCATCTCATCAGGAACCAAACTGTTAGACACTCAGTAAACAGTTTCTCAATAGTTTGTTTGAATCGGAAGTCGTCCTAATTGCACCAGATCCGAAATTGAGTTACAATGCTCCCTCTCTACAACGACACCCTTTGGGATACGAGGATTTTAGGTGTTGTTCAGAGGGAGTTGTTATAGGGAGGGAAAATCAAACATAATTAGCTTGTTTGCAGATCCCCAAATAAGGTTTATTTCGAGCACTAAAACGGTTATGCCTCCATCAAACCCTATGTTATGACCACTCTTTAGAATCGTCACAAAGTGACAATTCTAAAGAGTGGTCACAACATAGGGTTTGATGGAGGCATAAAGAAAATACGATAGAAACAGTTGTTTCTGGAGCCTTGTTGTTTCGGAAACAGTGACATGTGTTGTTGTAAGGAAGGAATCGTTATTGAGAGGGCCGTTGTAAGGAGGGAGCACTGTAGTGAGTGAGTTGGGTTTTACGTCCGACCAACAGTATTTCAGTTATAAAATTTAGCAACGGGGTTAAAAGTTATCCGCCAGAAACCTTCTAGTCAGGAGCGTAGCTGAATCCAAACGCAGTGTACGCACGGTGACTATAGGGACCCGAGGGCATGCCTGCCCGGAGAAAATAGAATTGTGTAGTTTTGAAACCTATGTTGTGACCACTCTTTAGATTTTATAGAGTGGTCACAACATAGGGTTTGGTGGAGAAATAATGGAGTTATTCTTCAAAATGTTTTTAATTTACGCATCTAACTGGAGCTCTGTTAAAATTAGCCTGGATTCTGATCTGATGAGACGCCGAGTTGTTCGGCGTTTGATCTGGATCCAAGCTGTTTGTAAATACCAGTCATGACACGCTTAGCAAGTGAACAGATGGCATGTGCTGAGCGAAAACGCTAATAAAGAATCAATTTCTACGGCATTGGAGAGTCTCTGTTCATTCTACATGCACGTTACTGATACATGACAAGAGAAGAAGATTTGTATATCATCGCTAATACGACCACTAAAAATAAGTTTAATGATGGAATTTTAACCCATTCCCTAATAGACTATTTTAGACCCAACATCTTTGAATAAATCTACCGAAAAGGAGCATTTACTAGAGAAAAGGAAAATGTTACCGTTGTGATGTTGAAACCATTGTGATAAATAGAGCATTTGCTCGATAGGAGCAAATCCTCTATTTATCACAATGGTTTATATGAGTGACTATTACAGAGTCATGGAAATGCATATTTATGAAGGAAAGCGTTAAAACACGTTCGCTGCCAAAATTTGTCGTTTGCAAACTTTTTCGTCTGCTACAAGTTTTATTTGTTTTTATTTTTTATCGTTGTTTCAAAACAATTACAGTCGCAAACACTTGAAATCCATTTTTATAGCATAGAAAAATGCAAAAGTATTTTCTTCTGCGCGCCATGTGCGCAGTTCACAAATAAACATATCAATCATTTTCCATTGATGGTATTTGTGCTAATATACTCAGTCGGTTTAAACTCTTATCCCGCTACTCAAGTCGAATTTCGCAATTCAAACGTAGCCTATCCCTCTTTTTGCACATTGATTGTCTTTTCGCTGATTTTTATGCCAACAATTTGAAAATGGGTGCAGTCAACTCCGCATTAAAGCATATCAAAAACAATCTGCTTTCCCATTCCAGGTCGGCAATGAATGAAGATAGATTTAATGCACGTGCATTAATGCTCATGAATACATAAGGATATTGACATAGATATCAAGGAGGTTATTAACCTCTATGCGACAAGACATCCTCGTAGGATGCTGTTGCTTAACCCACTGTCTGACAGTTAAGTGTAATTGAAAATCAAATTTAATAAATGCAGGTTTTTAGGTGACCGTAAGACTGATAGTTGGTGTCATATTCTGTTTCTCTCAGTGTTGCTGTTATAGTGAATAAATTCTGAAAGTTGGAGATCATTCGAAAGCAAGTCAATATTTTACTCCAATTACAAAAGAAATGTCTTAAAATGGTCAAATTTTGATGAGTGAAAGTCCATCAAAACATCACCAGAAACCACTACACACACGACACCGCCAGACGATAAGGGGCTGTGTCCCTCTCTTGCTCTCCACCTCCCTCCTGTTTCGGCCCTCGGCCCATACCTTCGGCGTGGGCTTCATTATATGTTATCTGAAAATGGGTGATCCTTCGAAAGCAAAAGTAGAAATGCAAATAGAGAAAATTGCAGATTCGGTTTTATTGAGTCTGTTCATAAGTAGTAATTAAAAGTGCAACACAACTCACGTCCCCTAGCACCGGCTTAAGCAGTATTCAATTTTCAAACCTAATAACATCAAAACTTAACATCCCGAAGGACCAGAAAATATAACAACACTGAGAATGAAGTACGGGGCGACTTTTTTACGGCCGCCACACAAGCATTTAACAACTGCTGTTATGAAGTACATTTAATCTGAAAATGGGTGATCCTTCGAAAGCAAAAGTAGGAATGCAAAAAGAGAAAATTGCAGATTCGGTTTTATTGAGTCTGTTCATGAGTAGTAATTAAAAGTGCAACACTACTCACGCCCGCTAGCACAGGCTTAAGCAGTATTCAATTTTCAAAACTAATAACATCAAAACTTATGATCCCGAAGGACCAGAAAATATAACAACACTGAGAATGAAGTACCTTATAGCATATCTTCTGGCTAAATCCAAAGACCTGTCCTGTTTATAAAATGCCATGTATTGTAGCACGTTACTCTGATGCAAGCACATAATACTCGACATGCTCGAGGAGTGCTTGTCTAAGTATTCAAAATCACTAAAAACAAGGAGCTTCAGGGGGGGGGGGCTTCGATCCCCTGGACACCCTACCAGGGCTTTGCCCTGAACCCACCAAGGGCCCTTGCGGCCCCTGGACCCTAAGCATATATTTCAATTTTACGCCCCCTCTATAAACAATTCCTGGATCCGCCCCTGTGATGTATATTAATGTATGTATGTAAGACATAATGACATCATGAATAATTATTAGATGATTTTTGCTAATGACATATGAGCATGGGATTGTTTGGCGATAGCAGAAACTATATATTTTGAGTCCATAATCAAACGGCAAATCATGATCAGACGGCTCCTGCAAGAGCTGTCTGATATGTGTCTTGTCTGTTAGCAAGTACGTAGGTAAAGGGTATCCACGGTGAGTAAGGTAAATGCGTTTCCTGCACCATCCTCCACCGGGTATCCATATTTGGATAGCTTTAACTCTTAACTCCATGCCTATATATATGAGAAATAATGACACATGTATGTTAAGAGATTAATTGTAATAATAGCTCACGAACAGAGGAATGTTTGGACATGGCAAATGCTGTAGAATCATTTTAATATTATATCATAAGCAAACAGAGCAGACCCTGATTATACAAATCTACATAACAGAAGTTCGAGTTATCCGAAATTCGAATCTGGATAACTTCTCAAATGCATACAGGAGCTTTCAGCATTACTTGAGACCTGCATTCTAGACATGCGTAGTGATACAATTTAAAGCCATTCTGTATTGAAAGTTTTGGTAGGGCAGAATTTTTACTACGAACTATTCAGATGTTCGAGTTATCAGAGTTCGATATATCGACGTTCAACTGTATGGGCTAATTCAAAGTCCCAAAGAGAAGGGAGTGGATACAGGGAAACCTGAGCGCGATGCCCTACTCTTATTATCGATAGATTTTTTTATTATTATTTTGGCTGCTCAGTGCAAAGTACTGATACATCGGACTACGATTTATAAAATCTCATCCGAAGGACTTGGTCCGGCGGGGGCACCGACATGGCTGTAGTGGCAAAATTCCTAAGTTTAAAACTGATAAAATATTAAATATTTCCTACGTTTCTTAAACGTTTCTCCGACTTAAATGAGAAACAAATGACAGTGGAAAAGAATTAAACACATAGATGATCGGTACTTTTTCCGATTACGGATAACTAATCTGTCTGATGCGTCACATCAATGTTGATTTAAAGATACCAAATGAAAGGACTAAACTGTGTGGGTTGCATACTTTTGTAGATACAGTTGAACTTCCATATCTCGAAGCTTTTGATTGGTCAGATTTGAGTTCTCAAGCTTTTGATTGGTCAGATTTGAGCCTTTGGCTCAAATCTAACCAATCAAAAACTTGAGAACGATCTCAGACTCAGCTAAAAGTTTTATAAGCATGGACCCAGATAACTCGAACGTCTGGATAATTAGAAGTAACATGTCTGGCCTTGCAAAATTTCCCAAACAGAATTGTTCTATGCATATCTAGAAACACATGTGACAGTTAATTGCAGGTCTAAAGTAATTCTGAAAGCTCCTATAGGAGGTTTCAGCATTATTTAAGACCTGCATTCAGCTGTGAACTTAGGAAATTGTCCATATTGAAATCGAATAACTGGAACTTCTGTTATCTTGAAGTAATTTGTATGGTCCATTGAGGTTCGAGATATCGAAGTTCGACTGTATATAAGTCCGGCTTTACATTAAGGTTTGGCAAGCAGCTTAGAACCAGATCAGACTCAGTAGAATTATTTAGCATGCCATAACGGATTAGTTTCTACACTGTTGCCCACAAATCAGATTCTGTTCTGATGACTTATTTGTGGCTTGAGCTGGAATGAGATCTAAACAGTAGCAGTAGTATTAGTATCTAAACAGCAATGTAAAACCTGATCAGATGCCTATTTTGTAAACATGATTACTTATCGGGTTAACATGATGGCCTATCTGGTTCCACTCTGATTGCATAGCCTGCATGTTGGTTTCCGTAAGGTAGACAATATGCAAATTCAAGACCATATCCCGGTTTTCGGGACATGGCTCACTTTGCAAACAGCTTGGATCTAGATGAGACGCCGAGCAACTCGGAGTCTCATCAGGATACATGCTTGTTTGGACACTCGGTCAATAGTTTCTTAACATCTGTTCGAATCGGAAGTAGTCAAAATTACAGCATATCCTAATTTGAGCAAACACTATTTTTTATCACAGCGGGGAAAGGTTTAATTAGTTTTTTTGCCATTTCAATAAATTGTTTTGTGTACTTTACTGTAATTACGATATCTGTATACAGTAGAACCTGTCTTAAGCGGTCCTCAAAAAGGATATAATTATGGGTCTGCTGGGCAGGCGGTAGCTTAATGCAGGTCAAAAGTAATGCAGAACGCTCCAACAGTTAAAGGTGCGTATCCACATGGTTTGCTTATCCCAATGTTAACCATTATTTAGGTTCTGTCACAGAAATGTTAAAATTATATTTGCTAGCTAAAGCAGTAGTTAACCCTTTCCCTGATTATTTCCAATTTCAATACCTACTGAACATTCATGGGTGAAAAAGTTACAATAAAATATGGAAGGCGAAACATTGTAGCCATTTTAAGAAGCAAAGAAACAGATCTTTCAGAGTCCATTAGCAAACAGAGTAGACCATGATCAGACGGCTCCTATACGGGCCGTCTGATCTTGGTCCACTCTGTTTGCAAATGTATGAAAACACGTTTATATGAGGGAATGGGATAAAGGTGCTTTGTTAAACACTAAACTTGTAATTTCTCCACTACACCCAATGTACTACACCCAATGTACTACCAATGTACTACACCCAATGTACACCCAATGTACACCCAATGTACTACACCCAATGTACTACACCACTCTTTAGATGAGACGATTCCAAAACGTAGTTTTATGGAGAAATAAAGTAGAATAAAGTAGTCTTGAGAATAATGTTTTCATTTACGCACCTTAAATAAGTTTCTGATACTGGTTAAATGTACGTAAAATATCGTTATGAGGGTTCCACATTCTAGTTAACTATAAATTGAACGTACGCAAGATATTAAATGTCCGTTATTCATTTACCTTTAACCTATAATGCCACACGAAAACAGGACTGTTTTTGTCTTCGCAGAAATTGTAGAATCATGTTTATATAATTCCACAACAAACAGAACAGTCCCTACAGGAACCATCTGAGTTGGATCTACCCTGCTTGCATATGCGTAAAAATGCGTTTGTATGATGGAAAAGGTTTATGTATAAAAGATGGCAATTCGTATGTGTCAATTATCTTCTACTCGTATCTTGTTTCAGTTTCGATAATTTATTATTGATTTATATTCTATATCTGCTAGATGAAAGCATTGAACCATCGGGAATATATCAAATATAATGTAATTGTTATGTTCCCAATATGCTATACGTTGAAAATTTATTTACATACATCACACTAAACTTATAGCACAATGTCCTAACGTAACCATTTCAGTATGGAATCGAGTCACTAATGTACTTTAAACAGTGCAAACCAATTAGGGTATTCACTGTTTGTCATGGTACCGCTTTCTTTAAAACGATTTAAACCAATTCTGGATATTTACATTAAGCTTGGCATATTTGCATTTTGAAATAGTCCATTACTTTTTAAAAGGCTGAAAGGGTTAAACTTGCCCACCCGCCTACCACACCCCGAGAAGCAAGGATTACGTTTTATTTTCGTTTGTAATCTTAAATCAATGGACCATTTTCATGCTTTCTATATGTTGCCATTTGAACGTGTGTGCGTGCGTGTGTGTAAAGAATAGATACAAATAAATATAATATCAAATAAAACGAATAAAACGAATGCCAAATAAATAAATAAGATATGCCCTTAGACCAAAACACCGACCCTTATCTGACACCCATCAACTAGTTTCTCAAAAGCTTGAAAGAATTCGAAGAAAAAACTGCAGCAGGCCGAAGTTTTGTCAGACATAGGTATTTTACAGCATTATAAAGGTTAAAATAAGTTGAATCCTTTACTGATGAACATTCACGTACGTAATAATGATGTTATGATTATTCATTAGCTGAATGTGTATACAGTGCTCCCTCCCTACAACGGCCCTCTCAATAATGATTCCCTCCTTACAACAACGCATGTCACTGATTCTGAAACAACAAGGCTCCAGACACAACTTTTTTCCATCGTATTTTCTTTATGCCTCCATCAAACCCTATGTTGTGACTCACTTTGTGACGATTCTAAAGAGTGGTCACAACATAGGGTTTGGTTGAGGCACATAGGGTTTGGTTGAGGCATAACGGTTTTAGTTCTTGAAATACACTTTATCTGGGGATCTGCAAACAAGCTAATTATGTTTGATTTTCCCTCCTTATAACAACTCCCTCTGAATAACACATACAATATTCGTATCCCAAATGGTGTCGTTGTAGAGAGGGAGCACTGTAATAGCAATAACACAGGACCGTTTGGTGTCGGTAGATATTTTAGTCTCAGATCTGTGAAATTTCATATGCAAACAGAATTGCCTGATGGGGCGGCTACTACAGGAGTCGTCTGATCTGGATCTATTATATTTGTAAATGCATTAAAAAGCGTTTGTATGAGGGGAACAATTAATCTATCAATGAGAATTTTAACCCTTTCCTTCACATAAACGCCATTTCACGCATTTGCAAACATAGTAGACCCAGATACTGCAGTCTCAGATATGTGCAATTTCACATGACAGATTAACCCATTCCCTCATATTGACGACTTTTGACGACTCTGTAAAATTCACTTTGTGAAACCATTGTGATAAATAGAGCATTTGCTCCTATAGGAGCAAATGCTCTATTCTATCACAATGGTTCAAACTACAACATTCTAAACGTTTCCATTTCTCTAGTTAATGCTCCTTTTCGGTAGAATTATTCAAAGAGGTTGTCTCTAAAAATAGCCTATGAGGTAATGGGTTAATACATGTCTAAAGTAATGCTGAAAAGTCCTATAGGAGCTTTCAGCATTATTTTAGACCTGCATTAAGCTGTGAATTGAGAAATTGTTCAGAATACAAATTGGATGACCCGAACCTCTGTTATCTCGAAGTAATTTGTATGGCCTCTTGAAGTTCAACTGTGGCACTGTAGACGTTGTCGATCTTATACAAATCGATATACATTCAGCTTGTTTGCGCTTAAAATGTTTAAATTAACCACATACTCCATAAATATGCCTGTTAACGTATTTGAAAACAGAGTAGATCCAGATCAGACGGCTCCTGTATGAGCCGTCTGATCAGGGTCTGCTCTGTTTGCTTATGGGATTATATAAATCTGATTTAATCGTTCTTGTCATGGGCAAACCATTCTGTGTTTATATACAATTATAACAAACTCCTCTAATTGATATCTATGTATTGGATATTGCTAAAATGATTAATCATTGAGCAGTGTTGAATACACTGCTTCCTCCCTACAACGGCCTTCTCAATAACGAGTCCCTCCTTACAGCAACGCATGTCACTGTTTCCGAAACAACAAGGCTCCAGAAACAACCTTTTTCCATCGTATTTTCTTTATGCCTCCATCAAACCCTATGTTGTGACTACTCTTCAGAATCGTCACTTTGTGACGATTCTAAAGAGTGGTCACAACATAGTGTTTGATTGAGGCATAACGGTTTTAGTTCTCGAAATACACCTTATCTGGGGATCTCCAAACAAGCTAATTATGTTTGATTTTCCCTCCCTATAACAATTCCCTTTGAGCAACACATACTATATTCGTATCCCAAAGGGTGTCGTTGTAGAGAGGGAGCACTGTAGTGAGATAGTCCCTTATATGTCTGTAAACAATAAGGTATGTTCTGATCAGAATCACTTTTATTTACTTATTTCCCCTTCCACGGTTTAGAAAACCTTTTAATCATGTGTCATACAGTTTGGGTCCTGATGAGATGCCGACTCACCCAAACTGTTTGCTGCTTGCATATATATACAAGTCAGACTGCGTATAGCAACGGTTAAATAGGACTGTATTAAACAATAACTCGTTCTTACTGTTGCTATATTTCTAGTCCTTCGAAATAATGCATTTCAGTGCTTTCATATATGACAATTGCATACTGCTTAAGCCGATGCTAGGGGTCATGCATTTTAATTACTGTTAATCATTGCTCATGGGCAGAATTAATAAATCGAGCCTGCAATTTTCTCTTTCCGCAATGCTGCTTTTGCATCGAATCATCCCCTACATTTTCGAATTTAAACATATTTTCAGATTCTAGAATTGCATAATAAACATTTCTTGTATTTCAATCACATCATACCGTGACGTTGATATCGTCACAATTGATACTATACAGAAATTACTTTAAACCATTAAACTCTATCTCGACTGTAATTAAAGAATATTGCCCCATCCCTGTCTAACTACCATATCGAATTTATGCATTTTTGTAATAACGTAAATTAGATATACGTTCTCGCCTGCTGTCAAATACACCAAACTAACTAAACTATAAAGTTCATAATTGGCCATTAAGACGGAGCATTCAGCTGATACTAAGAACCAGTTAGATGAAATTACTCTATTGATTTCCCAATAACCGTGGGGAATGGTAAAAACTAATCCTTAATTCTTTCAACGCTAAATTTCACAGTGGAATAGCCCATCAGTACTTAGCTATAGAGTCCTCGGCGTATCAAAGGTTTAAACACGTTTGATGTTCTTGATAAACACACTGTGCAGACCCTGATCAGAGGGCTCCTCTATGAGCCATCTGATCTGGGTCTGCACTGTTTGCAAATATCTACGCATGCATGTCGCGTATTTTAATGGTTAAATGTCATAGTTACATGTACACGATCACGCCTTCTGGAGATTCTTTCACATTCGTATTTAACCCGTTCAATGAGAAAAGAAATGTCTAGTGATGCTTTACTCTATCACTGCCAATGACGCATTTGTGATTAGCTTTGCGAACAGTTTGGATACAGATGAGACGCCGAGTAACTCGGCCTCTCATCATGATCCAAACTGTTTGTTACTGTGGTCATATTTTTTAAAGAAACGGGGAGAAAATTAAACAATCGAGATTTGTAGCAGACGACGACTTCTCCAGACGATACTATTTGACAGTCAAAGAGTTAACAATCTCTAGTCTAACCCTATTTGATGTGCCCGAGACGGCGTCATGGCACTGCTGAGTCTGCACCTTTTGTTAACGCATGACGTCAGCATCCGCAAATAATCACGGGACTAACAAAAAGGGTTAAGACCGAGTCCGAAGATATTGTGGCTTGGCTTGATCTCCATTGGGTGAGCACGGACTATTTGTTTTATGTAAAGCTTCAATAGTTTGGAAATATGACTAAATTGTCTGTATTTGTTGATATTATGCAAACTTAAACGACAATGACTCAACTGTCAAAATTGTTACGTCATAACGTCATTGATGTCGTTGTTTAAGAACGATTTCTACAGTTTGTTTCCTTCCAAGAATTTTTTTTAATTTTTTTATATGTTGTTGCTCAAAGTATGCTGAATTCAAATAAAAATCGAAAAAGGGGGGTTACAGACTTTATTTTTGAGTAATTAGCATGAAATCAACATAAGGGTGTTTCCTGTCCTTTACATATGCGACAGTACAAAAAGTATGACATCAGTGATATTTTCTTAAATTTCTAAGAAACTTATCCAAGATTTTTTTTCAAAATTTCACATTTTGTGCATTATAGTATCCTTAACATGAAACCAAAAAGAAATATGTGGGTTACAGACTTCGTTTTTTGCTCACCTGGCACTCAGTGCCAAATTGAGCTATTTGGACCACCCTGTGTCCGTCGTCCGGCATCGTCTGTCGTCAACTTTTTAATTTAAACGACATCTCCTCTAAAATTATAAGGTCAAATGTAATTAAACTTTCCAAGGAGGGGCCATTGGGTGATCCTCTGTCAAAATAGCTAAAATGGTTTGGCTCCATGTTGAAATCTGGTTGCCATGGCAACCAAAAGAAAAATCTTTAAAATCTCTTCCTCTCTAAAACCAATGGTCAGATTTAAAAAATAATTATATGGAAATAATCATTAGGTGACTGTTTACTGAAATAGCTAAAACCATGACAATATCTAAAACAACATGGCCGATAGGGAGCGGGGCCTGTTTTCCTCATATATATGTATACATAGATAACATAGTAAAACCTTCAAATTTTTTCTCCAAAACTAATGGTCTGATTTCAGAATAATTTAGTGAGAGTAATCATTAGGTAACTCCCTACCAAAATAGCTAAAATGGGTTGGATCCATGTAGAACTCTGGTTGCCATCGCAACCAAAATACAAATCTATAAATCTCTTCTCCAAATCAAAACCGATGGTCAGCTTTAAAAATAATTTGATAGGAGTAATCATTAGGTGACTATCTACCAAAATAATTAAAACCATCTAAAAAACATGGCTGCTCGGGGGCAGACCTGTTTTCCTTATAGATATAGAAAACATCGCAAAATCTCCTCTTCTCCAATACCAATGGTCTGGTTTCAGAAACAGTGACAATATCTAAAACAGGAGGACCATGATGACCCTGATATCGCTCACCGGACAATTAGAGGAGGAGATTTTCAAATGTTTCACTAAATGTTTCTATAGAAATTGGACACCCCTGGGGCGGGCCGATTTTGACCCCCTTGGGCATAATTTATATAACTTGTGTAGAGGACCTGAAAATGTGAAAGCTGAGAACCTTCCATTTTCAGAGAAGATTTTCAAAGTTTTCACTATATGTTTCTATTGAAAACTGGCCACCCCTGGGACGGGCTTAATTTTAACCCCAGGGGCATAATTTATGTAACTTTTTAGACGACCTGAACATGATGCTATATGAAAGCTGAGAACCTTCCAGTTTCAGAGGAGAAGATTTTCAAAGATTTTCAAAGATTTACTATATGTTTCTATAGAAAACAAGGCACCCCTGGGTGGGGCCAATTTTGATCCCAGGGACATAATTTGTATATCCTTTGTAGATGACCTATAGATGATGTTATGTACCAAATATGAAAGCTGAGAAAACCTGTAGATTCAGAAGAGTAGATTTTTAAAGGTTCAAATTGTTGACTAGCGACAACGGACGACGCACGCCGACAGACGACGGACATCAGCCGATCACATTGAGACATGATTAAATGTTTATAAATGCTGGCCGAAAATTGCGTTATCCAGAATACCGGTACGCATGTATTCTGCGCAAAAAGCTGCGCAGAACTTACTACCGAAATCGTCTTTAACCATTTCTCTGTTTAGTCTAGTCGGATTTCTAGAAATTTTGAAAAAATGAAAGAGTAGTAGGCATTTCTTGTTGTTTTTACATAATCTGGGTGAGCTGAATCTGAATATGCTGTTTGTCAAGCTGTATCTTCCGTAGTTAAGATACAACATGGCGGAAAACAAAATGGCCGCCAATGAGCACTATTCCCAGGCAAACAAGGATACACTACACCGAAAATCGGGGTGTTCTGTTAGAATGTACAAACGACCAATGGAAGACAATTTTAAAAGCTTAATTTCTTTTTATTGCATTCTAAATTATATCCAAAGAGTTAAACCAAAATGGCGGTAAAACAAAATGGCCGCCAGTAAACACTGTTTGCAACCGAACAAGTATACACGTTCTATATAGCAGTGCAATCGACATTGTTTAAAGACTGATTTCAAGTATTAGAAAATAATGTAGGGTTTATAAACGTTGGTCGCCTGTATGGTAAATATATTATTATAATGGGAAGATGGTGGAACACGTAATGGCCGCCTACGAACACTAATCCACAAACACGTAGGGCATTTTACTGATATTTTTATAACAACGGTAAATACATCTGATTGAAATATCTATTCAGTGGAACACAGGAGGATTTAGGGACTCTTGTAGCTCTTATTACTGAACGAATAAAACATCATTATGTTTGTCAATTTACCGCATTAGTCCTACCCAGCGAACTCAAACCTGAAAAAGAGTTCCAACTACTTATCTTAATGTTAATAACGCCATTTCGTTGCCCGAGTGGAAAGATGCTCCATCTACCATTTTCAGCTTTGGAGAAAACAGCTCGCAAAGTTTTGAATTGAACGGATCATGCACTTATCATTTCTCATTATTAATTATGTATGTTCGTATTGACAAACAGTATTTGGAAATGTAAAAAAATAAATATACATTTGTATTTTATGACAGGTTTTTTTTTAATTATTTGCAATATCTACTTTGGAGATAGAGCATTTTGGTGATTTTTTTTTAAATGTGTACTGCTCTATTGGGAAATGGAACAAACTGACGCAGTGCAACCTAATACCATTCAATAGAAATATTAACAGAAATGTATCTGTCACCGTCGCAAGTCTTTGTTACCAAGAGCAAAGAAGATAAAGAATTTCTTATAATACAAGCGGCAATAATTTGTAACTGCAAAATAGTAATACAAACTTAGCTACGAAGGTTATACCAAAAATCAAAATCATGATCATGTAGTGTCGGTCATTAAATTATAATAAAGAAATGGAACAATTTGCACTATAGAGATATTAACCCGGCAATGAAACAACCAAATCTGACATAGAAATAATACCATATATGTGGTTTCAACAACTTTAGAAACAAAACTTTGAATCACTAAATAAAATAAATTTACAGTTGTGTAAGTATGTATACTAATTACAATTGCATCTCAAATCTCACCTGATTGTTTACGTAAAGTAATAACTTCACAATTGCAGAAGTAAAGTGACTAGTAGTGTGGACCTAGGATAAGACCGTTTGATCTGGATTCAAACTGCATGAGCACATTGCAGGTAATCAGAGAGAATCCAAAGGGTTATTCATTTCCCTGTAGAGCATCCATGTAGGATTTAATGACATCATGAATATGTATAACCTGAGTTTGTATAATGGCATACCGTATGTGTATTGGTTGAAGCTGCAGAGTCAGGGTCCATGCTTATAAAGCTTTTAGTTGAGTCTGAGTTTCGTTCTCAAGCTTTCGATTGGTCAGATTAGAGTTCTTAAGCTTTTGATTGGTCAGATTTGACCCAAAGGCTCAAATCTGACCTATCAAAAACTTGAGAACGATCTCAGACTCAACTAAAAGTTTTAAAAGCATGGACCCTGATCTCTTATATTTTCATAAACAAACAGAGCAAACCCTGATCAGGTGACTCCTATATTAGGTGTCTGATCTCGGTCTACTCTGTTTGCAAAAGCGTGAAAAAGATTATATGAGTTTAATTGCTCTGCATTATAGTATAGGGATTAATTTTGAATTTTAATCTATTCCAAGAAACCAGCTGCTACCAGTCATAAGGTTGTTCTCCAATAATGTTTAGTGTATATGATTCAAGCTGAGTGGCTTATTGGAGCTTTATTGCTTAACATTATAGTATATAAGTGAATTAAATATATTTCAGGAATACTACCAGTAACATCCTTTCTCTCAATTAATGTTGGTTATATGATTCCTACAGATGCGTTTATTTGAGTTTTATTGCGATTACTGAATATGTAGATGATGCTGATGACGATATTGCAATTTACTATTTCTTGGATTTCTAAATCATCTAAGGTGCCTTCTGCTTTTCCCCGCCCACTCAATATCCCTCGAAAACATAGCCTGTTTTGGATATGATTGAGATAAACAAAATATGATAGAACAATGTAGAAGTAATGTTAAGAAATAAATATCTGAGTTCCATTTATCTGTCTAAATCAGTTTTCAATACAAAATATTTACATTTTTAAATGTAGCTCCATCACCTTCTTACATGTTTTTTTTTAATTGGCGACGGCCAGCAATGTGCTTGAGAAGAGATGGTCTAATTTACCGACACTATTTGAATGTCAGTGTAGGGAGATAAACAGCTAGCTGAAAATTACTTTTTCCGCAGCCAAAGTGCAACTATTGTTGAATTAAACACATATAAGAAGAAAATGACTATGAATTTATAAAACACATTTCTGCATTAAGAGTTTTCGGCGACCATTTTGTTTTGAATGCACTAAAGGATATTCAGCTTTAACAAATTGTCTTCCATTGGTGGTTTGTAATCTTAACAGAAAATTTAGTGTTACGCCAAGATTTTCCGTGTAGTGTATCCTTGTTTGCTAGCGGCCATTTTGTTTTCCGCCAGTTTGTACCTTAGATACGGAACATACAGCTTGGCAAACGGTATATTCGGATTTAGCACCCTCAACTTATGTAAAAACTGTTTGCCGACTTTTAAACCGAAATGCCTAGTGGTGTGAGAATTTTCCAAACTCCGCATAGGCTAGTTGAAAATTCATGTAGAGTAAACACACTCAAAACCGGATTTCTATGAGAGAATAATTTAGATACTTTTAGGCAGGTGGCTGCTTACTGCTTAATACAGGGTGAAGGTCGTCCAGAATGCTCATAGGGAAACTTTCTGTATGACTTTCACCCTGCATTAAGCTGCCACCTGTCTCCAAGGCCGATATTCATACCACATGCAACGTCCGGTTTAGAGAGGTTTTACTGTAATACATGATGACATCGAGGATGTTTATTAGGTGAATGTTTATACTACATATCGAGGGATTGGTGCAAAACTATTCTAACTCCTTCACAAAGTGAAGGAGTTAGAATAGTTTTCCACCAAGCCTTCGATATATACATAGGATCTTGGTTGTACTGGTAAAATGTTAGGTCTATTATCATTTCATAAGCAAACAATGCAGGTCCTGACAGCTCCTACAGAAGACATCTATCTGGGTCTACTCTGTTTGCAAGAGCATTGAAAAGAAATCGTTAGACCGTCAGTTGGCGTTGGAATTAGTCTTGCTGTGGAAATTGTTGTATGTGCTTTAGACATTGATTTCTTCTTTAATCATTTACCGCATGAATAATTATATATCAAAGACTTCATGACTTCATGAATATCAATAAGATTATTTTTTATAGTCTGGCATATATACACAGAATCGTTTGGCCTTTGGGGAAACTTCAAAATCAGGTTGATAATATTTCATATGCAAACAAGGCAGGCCAGGATCAGATGGCTACTATAAGAGCCATCTGATCTTGGTCAACTATGTTTGACCATGCCAAAAAAGCGGGTTTATGAGGAAAGGATTTATGGCGATCGAAAATTTGAGAGTCACCTGACGATTTGTTGCATTATTTCAAAAATGCAAATCCGTGTCAGAGTTAAATGAAATATACAGTTTATGTTTCACGATTACAGCTTAAAAACAACCCTCGATTTATGTAAGATATTCTGCGTGAATTAATTTGAATACATATCTGATCTAAGGCTGCTCTTCAATATTGCAATATGCTGATTACCTTGTAACCTGTGATCCATCAAACGTGATAGGTAACGTCAAGTTTTGCTAAACTCTTTACTCCATGAATATTACAGTAAAACCTATCTATAATGGCCACTAATTTGTGTTAATTAGTTGGTATTTAGGGCAGGTTGGTGTTTAAAGCAAGGTGAAAGTAAAACAGAACGCTCCTATAGGAGCGTTATGTTTTACTTTCACCTTGCTTTAAACAGCCACCTGCCTTTAACACAGAGTATTTGATGTAAGTTAGTAGCCGTTATAGAGAGGTTTTACTGTAATTTAGTGGTCGGTATAAAGAGGCATTACTGTAATGTAAAAAAAGAAGGACACTATGAATATCAATGAGTATAATGTCATGTAAG
The DNA here is from genome assembly GCA_963576725.1 of Azorinus chamasolen. NCBI lineage: Eukaryota > Metazoa > Mollusca > Bivalvia > Cardiida > Solecurtidae > Azorinus > Azorinus chamasolen. The sequence continues at coordinate 65,675,801 of OY755239.1, read as the reverse complement.
CACTGGACGTTTTGTCACTGGCAGAACCTTTAGAATCAGATCTATATTATTTCGTAAGCAAGCATAAGAGACTTTGATCAGACGGATCTTACATTGACCGTCTGATATGTGCCTAGTCTGTTTGCAAATGCGTTACAATACGTATCTACATGTATGGAGTAAAAGGTTACACCCTTTCGGTGCCACATTTCTAATTATCGTCTGGAATCAATGTTTTGATCAATCATTCGATATAATAAGGAACTCAGATAAATAAATGCAAATTTCAAAGGAATAAAGAATAGATATAGAAATAAAGATTGAGACAAAAAGTGAAGTCCCTGATCAGACGCCTTGTAAAGGCGGCGTCTGATCTGGGACTGCTGCACTATTTGTCGTGGTGCATTTATTCGACATCGGCGGTGAAAGGTTAAGCGATATTTAACGTAATAAGATGTTTACTGCTAACATTAGATTTCATTTAAATTGAAATGTCTGCATCACACATACCTTGTAACTATAAATTGATAAACATACGTAGTGTCGTAGCAACTTGAAATCGGAGTAGAATATCATCGGCTATTTCCGATTCAGTCTAGCATTGTCTATTATTTTTGTATATGTTTAGCCAAAATTAATTTTCTTCTATGGTGCTGCGCCCAGCTCTGAGTCCTGCTTGTTCCTTTGCGATAATCACTGCTGCTTGTGTTTGCAGTCAATTCAAGATGAGTTTAACATGGTCCTTCCTTTAAACGCATGTTCACGCATTTGCACATTTACAAACAGATTAGACCCAGATCAGACGGCTCCTGTATGAGTAGTCTGAGCAGAGTTCGCTGTGTTTGCTTATGATATTATAATAGATCTGACTTTACAGATACTACCAATACCAAACATCCCGTGTACATATACCATTATAAAATATTCAGCTAATAAATATGCTTGATGTCATTATGTAAGCAGGTAACTATTTAAGCATACTTTGCTGAAGTTTCTGATGGGGTACAAGTACATGTACTAGTATTTATTCAAGTACTCTTTTCCAATATTCACCAGTACTCATGTACATGTATATGTACTAGAACTATGAATACAAGTATTCTAGGCCCTGGTTTCATAATCGAAACCCTCCCCCTAGCGGGATTTTTGTACACCTATATTTTCTTAAAGCTTAGTGTGTATGTTAACAAGTTCCGGTTGTTGGACGAGTAGGGGATGCTGGATAAGCATATGGTCATCGTGTTTCCATGGCAACCGCCACCATTTCGAAGTTTCAACATTAGCGTCATTAAGATGCCATAAACATCATTTATTTTGTTTATAAAACATCCAAAATAGTTTTAAAATAATATCATTATGTTTATTACATGTCAGGCGTCTTTTATTCATGAATATTAATGAGAATCTGAAACAAAATGCTTATATTGTTGAAAATGACCTTATTTAGCAAATGAGTATGTTATGTTTATTCATTGTTCATATTAAAAAGTTTCAAATGGCACATAAATGTTGTCAGGTCATTTATTGATTCATTTTCTGTTCCATATAAGCACAGTATTGCTTCAGTATAACAAAGAAAGTGGGTGGGGTAAAATTACCCTACAACATGTGAAAAATGCTATTTTGTCAATAAGTGGTTTTAAGATGAATGACAAAAAAAATTTGCACATGATAATTACATCGACGTTCTCTATGCACAAATTTGTACCAATTTAAGGACACATTGCTATTTAGCTCATTTGCATATTCATGAATGTTAATGAGAATCTAAATATGCTTAAATTGTTAAAACATGACCTTATTCAGCAAACGAGTATGCTATGTTTATTCTTTTTTCATATCAAAAGATTTCAAAAGACACATAAATGTTGTCAGATCATTTATTTATTAATTCTATGTTCCATAGAAACACAGTATTGCCACAGTATAACAAATAAAGTGGGTGGGGTAAAATGACCCCACAAAATGTTACAAATGCTATTTCGTCAATAAGTGGTTTTAAGATGAATGACAAATTGAATTTGCACATGATAATTACAACAATGTTCTCTATGCACAAAAGTATTCCAGTTTGAGAACAAACTACTATTGTGCTCATTTGCATTTTAATGAATATAAATGAGAATCTAATAAAATGCTTAAATTGTTAAAAAACATTACATGTACCTTATATAGCAAATGGGTATGTTACGTTTATTCATTTTTCATATCAAAAGTTTAAAATGACACATAAATGTTGTCAGGTCATCTATTTATTTATTCTATGTTCCATATATATTGCTTCAGTAAGCAAAGAATGTGGGTTGGGTAAAATGACCCCTAAAAATGTAACAAATGCTACTTTGTCAATAAGTGGTTTTAAGATGAATGACAAAGTAAATTTGCACATAATTACAACAACGTTCTCTATGCACATAATTGCCCAAGTTTGAGAATAAACTACTGTCGTGTCTGTTTCGGTGCTTTATCCCCCGACCCGAACGAAAATGGGATATCATATCAATATCGTTTTTCCACTTCATGGTCGCAGGCTGGCCGATCTCGCCAGCCGGCACTCATTGTCCGGAACTAGTAAGACGCATCTTGCTGACAGCCCGACCAGCAGGGTCAAGGGACCCCCTCAGTGGCCCCCATTCTCCTATCCTGCTTAGGCTCCTGGCTTTGCCCCCACCAACCCAACAACCTGTCTGGCCCCCATACCGGTCAGGGCATGTGGTGAGTTCGACTCAGGGAGTGACAGTCCTCTTCCTTGCCAACTCACAGTCCACTCTTCAGTGCCTGTGGGGGTCCCTCGTCCGGGTACCGCTGTCTGCGACAGTCACCAGGGCGTAGTCTGAGGGTGACCAGGAAATCCTGTCAACGATAGCTCCTAGGAAAAATCCTATTTTCAGGGAGTCGGATCCAAATTGAGCGTCTGACCTAGAGGAGGCTCAGTCCTCGGTCGTCGACGAATTTGAGCCGTCAATTTGAGCCGACAAATTGATAAGACGTGTGAGGACTGCTTTCGCCTTCCTCTCGCCTTCCATATCCTCTAGGCACCTAAGTCGACTCACAGGGCTCACTCTTGACCTTTGAGCTACTCTTAGCTGAGCAGGGAGAACTTCCGAATCTCTCCAAGTCTCGGTAGTCTCTCCCCGTCAAGAGTCCTTCTGTTTCGGCTGGCAGACCTGGACGAAGATTTCTATTTCAGGCTTGCAGTCTATTGGACCATGTCCTCAAAACTTTGAGACCCATGGCTCCTTCCTCATCTCTCAAGCCTCCAGCCTCTTCTGACAGCCACCCTGGGCTATTTGACCGGATCCCCTTGCTGGATGCCGACAGTGCCAGTGCCTCGTTGTCTCTACTCAAGCGGTAAGAGCTGCGCCAGAGACAGCAAATGGGAGTTGTTTCTTACATAGACCTTCTAGCTGCTGCTATATCAGTAGAGCTAGCTTCAGAGTATTCTCCCTCTGAAATTACCAAGCGCCTTTCCTACCAGCTGGCCCTGGGGCTAAGGCTAGCTTCGTCAGCAGAGATGCTTCGCTGCCATCGTGACCCTTTTATCCAATCCGCCTCTGTCCTGCAAGACACCCCCAAAGATGAATTGCGGGCCGGTCACTTTGCCTCGGTGCAAACTTAAGGAGAAGGAACAAACGGACAAGACTTCTCCAAGGAGTTATCCGGCATCTTGCCCTTCTCCTTGGAAGATCCCCAAAGTCCCTGTGGCTAAGCGCAAACCTTCTAAGGACCTTTCTAAGCCCCAGAGGAAAAAGGGTCTTAAGAACAAGCCATGTTCTCCCTTTCAGTGGGGTTCGGTCAAGATCCATATTAAACCGTCCCTGCCCCCCCCCCCCTACCTCTGGGCAGGCTGCCCGGAGCTCTGTCCCCGCTCCCACTTTAAGGGCTCTGGCCCTTCGAGGCATCAGCTGTAGGGACTCGCTCTTTCTGCACCCCTTCCTATCCGATCTTCCATTCTTGTGGGCTGCTTCACTTTGTCGCAGCATGGCGCAATATTACACATGATCATTGAACCCTCTCTATTGTATCGGCAGGCTGTCATATCCCTCTGTTTCGGCAGCCTCCTTTTTCCAGGGTCCCTATTTATCTGTCGTCGGATCATGCCAACACACCGGACTCTGGGTCCTTGCTTCTCGCAAAAGGGACAGTAGAAAGGGTACTGAACGAGAATTCGGCGGGCCTTTACAGCAGTCTATTTCACGTTCCAAAGAAAAATGACGCCGTTTTACCTATCACCAACCTGTTTCCACTAAACAAGTTCGTAAAGGTCGAACCTTTCAAGATGGACACAATCGCTTCCATTCGGCTGACTATCAAACCCGAAAATTGGGGCGTTTCCATGGATTTCTCGGATGTATATTTTCATCTCCCGATTCACCCAACAGACAGACACCTACTACGCTTCTGTCATTTGGGAACCGGTTCTGCCCTTTCGCCTCTTCACGGCCCCAGAGATTTCACCAGGTCCATGGGCGTAGTAGCTGCCAACCTCCAGCAGAGTGATGTCACTCTGATTCAGTACTTCGACAATCGGCAGCTTCAACAGCTCCGCTACAGCTGGGAGGTCTTGTCTCAGTTGGAACTAGTATTGAATCCGGAGAAATCGGATCTAATCCCATCGAAAGATTTCATTTTTGTGGGACTGAATTTCCTGACGGATTCCAACACGACCAGGATCTCCCCCACAACTAGTGGCGGATACTCTGCATCTGTTATCTCTTTTCGGCCAGAAGGGCCACTGCTCAGAATCAGGCCCTATGAGCTCAGAGCCATATCCACTTCCTGGGCATGTTTTCAATCACGCCCCGTTGGATGAGATCCTTAGGGCTGCTTCCTGGAAGAATATCTTTACCTTTTCTTCCTTTTATCTTCGCTCTTTCGCAACCCCACAGAACAACCTACCGGTACGTTCTCTAGGTCTGCTTGTGGACTCTAAAACAGTGGTTTAACACCTTGGGCTAGCACTTTTCTAATGGTCGTCGTTGCGACCTTTTTGGAAAATTATTATTCAGAAGAATCTACTAGCATCAGAACCTCTGCGATAACTGCCCTAGAATTATTTGACAGTAAGTGCAGTAATAGGAAATAGTTTTATGAGCCCATTCAATATATCATGTATATTTACAGTATCAGAAATGATAAATATGTTAAGAAATTGTTTTATGTTGCAGATATTATCCAAATGATTATATTCATGCCTTATGCAAAATGTTTCCCCATATATATAACTGAAAATATACCTTGCTGTATGCATATTAAGGCTAAGTCGTTTCTTTTTTACAGTTTTTTGCCGTTTTCCGTTCAAAGTTTTCTTTTCTTTTTCATGTTGATCGACATAAAATATAATAAGTTTAAGTAATGTGATTTGAGTTCTTGTTATTTTGGACTCCATGATCTCTTGAATACAAAACCATAAAAACGTAATATTACGAATTCGGGGGCAGATAATCAATCGCATACTGCAGGCTTAATCAGCATCCATATCACATCCAACAAGTGACATTCGATGGAGGATATATTAAGCTTTACAGTGATATAGATGTCATAAAATCCCGCTAGGGGGACCTAGGGTACAGCTGGCCCTGGAACTATTCGTATAACATGTATCTCCATGTATCTTCCAATACTCAGCTGTACTCATAAGTCAGTAACAGATATGAGTGCAAGTACTCGTACTTAGTCGAGTACTTATGTAAAATGTACAGTACTTACGAGTATTCAACAATGCACATGGTAACTTGTTTCTTCTTTTGATTTAAAAAGAAACATGTACATGTACAAAACTCAACGAAAGGAAAGTGCTTATACATGTAATTCAAATACATATTTTGCGACGTTCCTTGTTTTGACTTTTCCAGATCTGGGCATTCGTATTTTCCATGTGAGGAAGTCTCCCAGCTGGTTTGCGGTATGTCGGTGGTTGTACCCGGGTGTTCTTCTGTGCATGATAGAATGCAATATGTTCCGTGCACAGAATAACCTTATGGGCTTACTCCGCTTGTAATTAGTTTGACATCATGATATGACTGAAATATTGATACATGTATGACTGATATGACGTTAAACCCGATAAAAATCAAACCAAACCAAACTTTAAGACTCCTCATTTTAAGAGTACTATAGATATGGAGTATGTTAGGCATATAATGACGGTATACCGTGTGCTACTTTAACAACAGTGCCCACTGTTTAGTTTCATTGATGCATTCTGGTAAAACTTTGGCTGAATATAAGCAAATGCACTGAGCTTAAATAAATGTATGATGAATGTAGTGCTATTATAGAGAGATGAGTTTGAGTTCAAAATTAAAATGTTGATGGAAATTAGAATGAATAATATATGACAAAATTAAATGCCCGCAAACTTATATAGTTTAAACTTTGACCTTAAAGTTGACATTGACATAGTACCGACGGACCTCAAATTCAATAGAGTCCATCTACCTATCATGTCCAACCTTTCAATTAACTATGGGGACTCTACACGACTTTCTGATTGGAAACCATATGGTTTTCCAGCCAATATGTGCAAGCCAATGTACACAAGAATAAAAACCTATCATTATATTGACTCTATAAATGGACATTTGAATAAAACATATGTATTGATACTTCGCATTCAAAATCGATTTACCCATCAGAGAATAACTAAAGAGGTCATTCAGAAAGAAACTCTTCACCCTTTCGCCGCCAATGTCGCATAAATGCACCACGACAAATAGTGCAGTCCCAGATCAGACGCCGTCTTTTAAAGACGTTGTCTGGTCAGGGACTTCATTTTTTTGTCTCAGTCTCTAGTTCTATATCTGTGGTTTACTCCTTTGAAATTTAAAATTATTTATATCATTTCCTTAATTTACCGAAATGTTTTAATAACACTGGGTTGCAGGCGACAATTAGAAATTTGGCATCGAAAGGGTTAAATTTGCAAATGAAGGTGAATATCATTCTTACTATTCAGTCTGAAATAAAATAAACTAGGACAAAATAATTAAGCCTTATTTGTTTCACTGGTCAACACTCAATAACTTTAAGAATCACATGTCAAAGGAATCAATATCTACATGTACTAATCGTATTACGGCTTATCAAAAACTATTATATTTGCATTGAAAATGGGATTACAAATTATTTATGTACATGTTTTAAGTAATCGAACATTCTTGCTCAAACCGTAATAGGTTTTTAAGATAATAAGACATGTCTAACGACCGATTCTTAACTGCGACTGTCAAACGAGCAATAACAAAACGGCCTCTAGAAATGTTTTAAACTTCATGCCAGATGAAAATCGCATGACAAATGGAGATTGTCGTTTCTTGCATAATTCCATTTTTGTCAATGTGAAACCACTATCACGAACTTTCCTTTCTCCCACATGAGTATAATTACAGCTTTAAGTCGAATGTATTCTTACACGACATTCATAAACAATAAAGACTGACCCAATTGTAATGTCAAAATTGACACGCGCATTACATTAAATTTAAATTGATTGTTATAAAAAATAAGTAACTGAACAGTTTAAAATTTAGGTGACTGAACACGCATGGTAAAATCATAAAGGTGTGATTCGGTCGCTGGAAGCCCAAGCAACGTTTTGTACATGGGTGTTGCTAAAAATATACCGCTGTTTATCTGTGAAAAAGAATCCATCACTCATCGTTCTTTGAGTCAAGCTAATCTTTATCTCGTCTAGAAAAGAAATAGAAAATATACAACTTGTCGAGGTTGACTTAGTAACATTTCTTTTTCAGACTCAGTCAATGCTACAATCAGGTCTGCACTGTTTGGCATTCAAAATCCTCTAGCAAATGTGTACGGTTAAATTCAGCGCTCAAATGAATAATGTTAAATATGTAAGCCTATCGAAACAGGATTAGGTGATACATGTGTTCAATAACCCAAATTCAAGTATGATATATTATGTCAAAAGCTACTTTATTATACTAGAGTGGTATTACTTTTCTAAGCCAAATCCTGTATTGCTGCATCTCATCAGAACCATCTTTCCGAGACGAGTGTAATGAGTTGCTGCAAGAAAATGATATTTTCTAAACTGTCTTCTATCTACAGTCCTGATTCTAAATGTACTTTGAATTTAGTTATCACAATTACTGTAAGAAACAAAGAACAGCAGATCTCATTCAGGGGGTTACTAACTAGTAACATGATAATACCCTTTGAAAATATTTTTCATTCGTATTTCAAGACGTAAAATGTGATTTGATTCAAATTGTGTTTTGCTTCAAACACATTTTCTGAATGATACACACATGGAACCATGATGCAACTTTGATACCTCAGTGTCGTTGTTTGTGATTGTAATAAAATGCTCGCCCGCAGTAACTAACATATTAACCCTTTGCTCCATGCATATTAACCCTGTCACCGCCTATGTGGCAAAAATGCACCACGGCAAATAGTGCAGTCCCAGATTAGACGCCCCCTTTTGAAGGGGCTTCACTTTTTGTCCAAACTCTATTTCTATATTTATCTGTGCTGGAATTTGCATTTCTTTATCTTATATACTTATTTACCGAATTATTTAACAAAATTGGAATGCAGACAACAATTAGAAACGCGGCACCGAAAGGGTTAACGCAACAAGTAATGACATCATGAATGTTATTTGAATGAGGTTTTATAAGGGGCACTATTCACAAAAGGCTTTTCATCATTACTTTAAGCTTAGAATTAGATCTATACCATGCCATAATCACACAGAGCAGACCCTGTTCAGACGATTCCTACAGGAGCCGTCTGATCTTGATCTTTTCTACGTAACAAATGCGTAGTTACGTTAAGGGTAATTCATCATATATTGCCCGTATGCATTTCTTTAGATGAATGAAGTGCAACATGAGTTGGGTTGATTAATGGCTGTTTATGCACCCAGTGTGCTTTTAGCAGTGGAAAAAAACTCGAATATTTACTGGTTTAATCAAACATCGTTAATAAAATGCAATTGTTAAGATGGTGAAATTATGGAAGAGTTAAACATGGAAAATGTTTCGTTATGCTTAAAGGCGATAGACATTCAAATTGGATTTAGTAGAGAAAAAAAGGCGAGTTGTTTCATTATGTCCTACAAGTTAACGTTGAGTCATGAAACCATGTTTTGTAAGGGAAAACCAGTGAAGTACAACTATATCACGTGACATTTAAACATTTCAGTCATTTTCCGCTACAAAACATGTCATCTGCTGCAATAACAAAGTACGTATTCTTCCATTTCTTATATCAACATACGTACAATTTTGTGTCAGAATGTTTGTATCTGGAAAACACATCGACGCATGTTGCATATTGTCTGGATTAAAACAGTTTGCAAAATTATCAGAAAATGCCAAACCGTTGAACGGATTAGGACCTCATAACTCGACAAGCGCGAATGAATATCTCGTATCTAGATACTCATTGTCCCGATATTGCGCATGCCGCTCGGATTACAGATTGCCAACAACTTACACGGCGATAACAACTTAAACGTGGAAAAGGTTAATCTGAAAGAACACATTATTATGCCTATGCTCAGCAACAATGGAGGTATTCGGCTTGAAAATATTGAAGGTAAATTGAATTTTGTTTTTATCATAGTTACCGGGGGGGGGGGGGTTTAGTCCTTTTGATGTTGAATGATATTGTCTATGCAATCTCTGATTTCAAATTCGATCAAAAGTTGATAAACTATTGGTCGACTGTCAAACAACTGAACTCCTGATAGACACAGTGTTCTTTGACGTATCATCTGGATTCAAAATGTTAGCAAATGCAAGTCAGGTGGCGATAAGCATAATGTTAATATTAGGCATTATAGACATATGCATATAATTGAACAGTGTTGATTAGCATTGTGTAAAAGATACGATATCGTATGTGTGTAGGATCTTTCTACATTACTTTAGTCCTGCATTAAGCAGCCACTTGCTTATAAAGACAATTATGTTTATCCATTAAGTGGTCGCATTAGAGGGATTTTAGTGTACATTGTTTCATTTCAAAACAACAGTTTTGCGGAAAACACTGATGCAAACATGTCGTAAAATCGAAAGCAATAACTGAATTCATAACGACAATGGAACGCAGTATATTGTTTGTAAATAATATGGAATTGAAATGGATTGATAAGTGGTTGGAATGAGGGGTCAACGGATGGATGGATGAATTGGGTTGGGTGGGTGTTGGATGGATGATAACTGGTAATACTCGTAACCAATACTTCTCTTTCTGGAACTGCTTGTTTGTTTGTACTTGGAACTGATGACTGTTTACTATGTTAATGCAACTTTCTATTTATCAATTCAACTAATTCGATAGCTCTTTCTCCGCTGTGAAGAAAAGAAAAACTATAACTTAAATTTCGAACTGGTGCAATTTGAACTTATTCCGATCTTATCAATCTTTTGATAAGTTATTTTCATTGTGTCAAACAGCTAAGATCACGATGCGACGCCTAGGAACTCATCTCGATAAAAAATGTTAGCAAATAGGTGTCAGATAGCGGATAGCAGGATATGTATTATACTATGTTCGTAACAAGAAACCGCCAATGTCGGTATGGCTGGATTGCCGATTAATGTGATATAGATCAGCAGTCAATCATTATACATTTCTGCATCAGCAGATGCTGAAGGTATGATAAATAGCTAAACATATTCCAATTGCATGTAATGAGGTCCTCATTATGACTCCACATATTAAGAGGGTCAACCTAGAAATTCACTGAAGCATAATATATACCCCCCAGAACCCCTGACCTTTGATCTAGTGACCTCAACTATAGGGGTCATCTAGTGGTCATGACTAATCACCACAGCAACTTTGACGATCCTAAACCAAACCACTAATCATTTATTGATCTGAAAACATTTCACAAGTTAAGGTCGTGGTGACCTTGACCTAGTGACCTCAACAACTATGGGGGTCATCTAGTGGTCACGACCAACCACCACAGCAAGTTTGAAGATCCCCAACCAAACCATTGAGCAGTTATTAATCGGAAACCGTTTCATCAGTTAAAGTCATGGTGACCTTAATCTTTGACCTAGTGACCTCAAAAACAATAGGGGTCATCTAGCTGTCATGACCAACCACCACAGCAAGTTTGAAGATCCTAAGCCAAACCCTTGAGCAGTTATTGATTGGAAACCATTTCACCAGTTAATGTCATGGTGACCTTGACCTTTGACCTAGTGACCTAAAAACAGTGGGTCATATAGAGGTCATGACCAACCACCACAGCAAGTTTGAAGATCCCCAACCAAACCCTTGAGCAGTTATTGATTGGAAACCATTTCCCCAGTTACGGTCATGGTGCCCTTGACCTTTGACATAGTGACCTAAAAAACAAGAGGGTTCGTCTAGTTGTCATGACCAATCACCACAGCAAAGTTGAAGATCCAAAGCCAAACCCTTGAGCAGTTATTGATCAGAAACCATTTTACCAGTTAAGGTCATGGTGACCTTGACCTTTGACCTAGTGACCTCCAAAACAATAGGAGTCATCCAGTGGTCATGACCAACTACCACAGCAAGTTTGAAGATTCTAAGCCAAACCATTCAGCAGTTATTGATCGGAAACCATTTTACTTATTAAGGTCATGGTGACCTTGACCTTTGACCTAGTGACCTCAAAAACATTACGGCTCATCTAGTTGTCATGACCAACCACTGCAGCAAACTTGAAGATCCTAAGCCAAACCCTTGAGCAGTTATTTATCAGAAACCATTTTACTAGTTGAGGTCATGGTGACCTTGTCTTTTGACCTCAAAAGCAATAGGGGTCATCCAGTGGTCATGACCAACTACCACAGCAAGTTTAAAGATTCTAATCCAAACCCTTGAGCATTTATTGATCGGAAACCATTTAACCAGTTAAGGTCATGGTGACATTGACCTTTGACCTAGTTTCCTCAAAAACTATAGGGGTCATCTAGTTGTCATGACGAACCACCACAGCAAGTTTGAAGATTCCAAGCCAAATACTTGAGCAGTTATTGATCGGAAACTATTTCACCAGTTAAGGTCAAGGTCACTGACTTTGACCTTTGACCTGGTGACCTCAAAAACAATAGGGGTCATATAGTTGTCATGACCAACCACCACAGCAAGTTTGAAGATTCTAGGCCAAGTCGTTTATTAGTTATTGATCGGAAACAAAAAGGTCAACCTGGAAACCTATGGCATGTAATGTGACCCTCATTCTGAACCCACATGCCAAGTTTAGTTACTGTAGGTATTATACTTTGGCTATAACTAACACAAACAAAAAGGTCAACCTGGAAATTCTCTAAGTCATTGAAGCGTAAACACTAGGTCACAAAGGGTTCATAATAACCTACTAATCTATGACATGTAATGTGACCCTCATTATGAACCCAAATGCCAAGTTTGGTTACTGTAGGTGTTATACTTTGGCTATAACTAACACAAACAAAAGGTCAATCTAGAAATTCTCTAAGTCAATGAAGCGTAAAACTAGGTCACAAAGGGGTCATAGTAACTTGCTAACCTGTGACATGTAATGTGACCCTCATTATGAACCCACATGCCAAGTTTGGTTACTGTAGGTGGTATACTTTGACTATAACTAACACAAACAAAAAGGTCAACCTGGAAATTCTCTAAGTCAATGAAGCGTAATAACTAGGTCAAAAAGGGGTCATAGTAACCTGCTAACCTATGGCATGTAATGTGACCCTCATTCTGAACCCACATGCCAAGTTTGGTTACTGTAGGTATTATACTTTTGCTATAACTAACACAAACAAAAAGGTCAACCGGACGGAGGGACGGACGGACGCCGGACGGCATTCGCCGATCTATAAGCCTGGATTGCGAGCATTCCGGCTAAAAATGGATAATTTAGACACCTAGGCTAAATGCAAATATCAAAGAAATAAACCGCAGACACAGAACTAGAGATTGGAACAAACACCATCTTAAATTGGACTGTACTGTCCACTTTACGATCATTAAATATCGAAGCAGAACAGAGAAACTATCAGAAACGACAAACTATTACATACATATTGATGTTGACAAATACCTCCTGCTACTCGAGTGTAAATCGTAAATGTTTCATTTTTGTAGAGTGTTTATTGAGTAATCGTATGATTTATTATGCGTGTACGCCAACCCGAAATTCAAGTCGGTGTTTAATCTTAAGTGATCTTAAGTGACTTTCAGCCAGATTTGTTTTGGTAAGTAAAACTTCCTGGTTTATTCAAATATTTACCGCCCAGATTATGAGCCTCAGTACACAATACACGGTGATATTAACGATAAGCGTTGTAAAGCATGCAATGGTATCGTGGCGCAGAGAGAGATCACGGTTCTATTACAGGTTAAACTCTAACATATTATAGTATTTCATCTGTTTAACCTTTTCGGCGCCAAATTTCTAATTGTCGTCTGCAATCCAGTTTTGTTAAATCATTCGGTAAAATAAAGAAATTAAATAATGCAAATTTCAAAGGAATAAAGCACATCTATAGAAGTAGAGTTTGAGACAAAAAGTGAAGTCCCTGATCAGACGCCGCCTTGAAAAGGCGGCGTTTGATCTGAGACTGCACTATTTGTCGTGGTGCATTTTTGCGATATTAGCGGTGAAAGTTTAAAATATATTCTAATTGAACGTTAGTTCGAATCTCGGTCGGGCACATAGTTCAATACATGGCGCCTTTTGACACCTTTACAAACACTTACAGAGTAGACCCAGAGCAGATGGCTCTTGTAGGAGACATTTGGCTGTATCTGCTCTGATAATGTTGTTCCCCCAAAGGTAAAAAACTCCCTTTTTCATTTTCCATTTTCATTGATTCTGCTCATGAATATTCATGAGGTAAAGACATCTTGAATACATATGAAACAGGGAAAGGATTATTGGTAGATCGTCATTAATGGTGTATTCCTACCAAATAATATTGAAATCTGATTGATGATGTGGTATGGATACATGGGAAACTTTTCTTGTCAGCTATATAACTGAATACAAATATCCTCATAAGTATTCTTCCAATACGAGAAATAAAAATGTATGTCTTCTATGTCACTCTAGATATATATTTTTCAATTGTTCTACCAATTTAGTTTATGAATTTAGCAAATATAAAGTTGAACAAATTTGGCAGAGAGACATCTGAAATTCATTATAGCATTTGTATTAAACACACTCGATGACATTTTGAACGTTAGTCATAACAGACACAAAACATCTGTTTAACCATTCACTCCTAGGCTATTTTAGACCCAAACTTTTTTAATTAATCTACCGAAAAGGAGCATTAATTATAGAAAAGGGGAGTTTTAGAATTGTGTAGGTTTTAAACCATTTTGAAAAAATTGCCTTAAATGCCTTGTATGTATGTATGTATGTATGTATGTATGTATGTATGTATGTATGTATGAATGTATGAATGTATGTATGTATGTATGTATGTATGTATGTATGTATGTATGTATGTATGTATGTATGTATGTATGTATGTATGTATGTATGTATGTATGTATGTATGTATGTATGTATGTATGTATGTATGTATGTATGTATGTATGTATGTATGTATGTATGTATGTATGTATGTATGTATGTATGTATGTATGTACGTATGTACGTTTGTATGTATGTATGGATGTATATATGTATGTTCCTTCTTTAGAAAACTGATGCAGTGCCGTTGTATTTTTCAGGTTCTTAGAATATGTATGCTAGTTTTCTTTGTGACTTCTGCAGACAGATCATTAGGTAAATGTTTAAAACAGTTGTATTAATTCAATTTTTACAACTAACACAAATTGCATCTTATATAACATTCGACTGAATGATAGTCGTAGGAATAGCGGTTACAGGTACTCATTCAGCGCATGTTGAGTTATTCTACATGCAACTGTTATTGATAGTTTCTAACCTATCATGGTAACTTCTTAACATATTCAAATACAGTGTCGCTGATAATAAGCGAAAGAAAACGCACTCAAGCCTTGAAAATGAACTGTGTCCTGTGCAGTAGAACCTTCAATATCATTTGTAGTAATTCTCATCAGGTGTTGTGGTTAATTTAATAAATTACGGGTTTTTTCAATTTTAAGAATGTGTCTCCTTTCTTATAATTCATATGGGTATACGTACACATATTAACGTGAATATTTGTTCACATAACTATGTATTCAGAATTATTTTGCAGCTTCACAATGCGACGTCAACGTTTACTGCTCCTGTTGTATTGACGGTGGTAAAAGCTGTACCACAGGAAATGATTACTATTGCGATGGACCTTGTGTGGAGGGTTACTGGGGTGCAAGGTGCATAAACAAATGTCCGAGTGAATGCTTATCATGCAATCAGCACTTTGGAACAACAAATGAATGTTTCAATTGCATCGATGGCAGATATGGACTGAACTGTAATATGACATGTGCAAACTGTCAAAGATGCGTGCAGGACACGGGTGTTTGTTCAAGTTGTGTCACAGGACATTATGGTTCTTCATGTCAATACAATTGTTCTGCACACTGTTTAGACATGAACTGTAGTTTAACTACTGGAAGATGTAACGAATGTACGATTATGGTGCACGTTATGGTGAGACGTGCAATCAGACGTGTTCGGATACATGTGGTGTTTCGTTATGTGACAGGGATTCAGGAAAATGCCATGATTGCATTGACGGTTATTACGGTGAATACTGTCATAATAAATGTAATTTAAAGTGTCGTGGTAACGTGTGTAACATGTCAACCGGAATTTGTAACGATTGTTTGGAGGGAAGATTTGGACACCTCTGTGATAAATTATGTCCACTTACTTGCAAATACTCACTGTGCGACCGTTATCAAGGTATTTGTACTAACGGATGCATCGATAATTTCAGTGGAAACAAGTGTACGGAATGTCAAATAGGAAAACATGGACAGGACTGTAGCCTAGATTGTCCTTTGAACTGTTTGAACAATGTTTGTCATAGGGTTAATGGGACTTGTGTTTTTGGATGTAAATCAGGATTCTCCGATACCCACTTCTGTTGCGCTAACACAACAGATTGTTTGTTTTGTTCATCTGATATCGACTGTACACATTGTACAAAAGGGACATATGGGCCTACTTGCGAGCATGAATGTTCAATCAATTGTGACGGATCATGCGACATAATTACCGGTGATTGCAGTCGATGCAAACTAAATTACTACGGACGCACATGTGAGAATAAGTGTGCTGAAACATGTTTGACCGCTGATGATTTGATTTCACGATGTAAATATGATAATGGAAATTGCTGGTTTGGATGCAGGTCAGGCTTTTATGGTCAAATGTGTGAATATTCATGTTCAGAACATTGCAATGAATCTTGTTATCAACACTCGGGTGAATGCAAAACTTGCAAATATGATCGTTTCGGAAGGTTTTGCGAACATATATGTTCGATGTCTTGTATTTCAATCAACGGCGAAGAATTATGCTCCAAGGAGACAGGTCGATGTATACATGGCTGTACAGATGGGTTATACGGTGAACGATGTGACAAACACTGTAGCTACGATTGTCAAGATAATGCATGTAATACAAGTACAGGCGCCTGTTTACATGGATGCAGGAATGGTTTCTACGGTAGAAAATGTGACAGTAACTGCAGTTTAGGTTGCATAGGCATGACGTGTAACAGCAGCACAGGACAATGTACAAGTGGATGTGCTGGCGGCTTTTCCGGATTGTTTTGTACAGCGGCAGCAGGTGTATATCTCAAAGGCGTTCGATAAGTTTTGTACTTTGTTATTCTTAAAAATAAAATGTTATTAGCCTTACTAAGGGTTATTATCCCCTGCCAAATGCAGAGGGGTATTTTGGGGGTTTGTCCGTCCGTCCGTCTTTCCATCCGTCCGGTTTCCGCCCGATGACATATTTCTGTAAAGGATTGATAGAATTCATTGAAACCCAAAATGAATATTTTTTATCACTGAGACATCGTTCCCATGACGTGTATTACCTTTCCAGATAACTTGCGGTATTTAAGAGTTGTTGCCTCTTTATACGCAAAAAGCATATATTTATCCGTCTGATGCCAAATCTCTGTACATAACATATTGACAGAATTCGATAAAACTCGACATGGATACTTGTTATCACAAAGGCATCCTTCCCATGTATACTTTCACAGATCACTTGCGGCATTTAGGAGTTATTGCCATTTTATACGCAGTATCCAATGTAATATCTCATTAAAAGAATGATAATTCAATGAAACTAGACAAGAATATTTGTTATCACTAGGGCATTGTTCCCATGTATTGCTTTTCGAGATCACTAGCGGAGTCATTGCCCTTTGATACGCAAAAGTCACACAATACTTCCGTTCAATGCCATATCTCTGTAACGGATTGACATGATTCAATGAAACTCAATATTTGGCTCAATATTCATAAAGTTGGTCAAAATATCTATTTAAGGCTTTTGAATTCATCAAAGGCAAGTTAAACTTGGTTGAGCGACCCAGGGCTATCAAGGCTTCTTGTTTTAAATTGGCTATCTAGACATCCACCCCACCCTCAATTATTTGCCGTTTTACTAGGTAATACATGTAGCAAGGTATATCAATTATATGAATCGCTTGTTTATTTTACTTTAATATTATTGATAACTATATTAAGCAGGGTTGTTTTGTTTAAACAAATGTTTTATCGTGCAAACACTTTTAAGATGTTGATAACGAAAACACAATATTATCTATGCACGTGAGGTAGACTTCAAGTGAAATGACATGATCACCGGGTTATTTACCTTTTTAACAGAGATGACTCAAACGGAATCAGAAGTCGGTCCATCCCTAGCAATAGGTGTATCAGTTGGACTAGTAGCTGCTTTGTTAATTGGAACTATTGCTGGTGTCGTCGTATTCAGAGATAGGTAGGTGTTCTAATAGTGTGTGGCTAATGGTATTCGAAACACGTATTGCGCAATATCAATAGTCAAAGATATCAAATATTCCATTTCCTTTGAAACTATTTAGTAGGGAATATTCCTAACGTTGAATGTATGAATATTAAAACGTGTTATATGTTTCATTTCTATTACAGGTTAGTGAAAAAACTAAACCGAAACAGAGTTCCAGTATGTGAGAATACCTACGATGATCTACAAAACGACTTAAGAGCAGCAAGTGCGACTTACTCCGACATGTCAGCTGCTAACAGTGGGTATACAGTACAACCTCTCTAAACCGGACATTACATGATTTATAAATGTTGGCATTGGAGACAGGTGGCAGCTTAATGCAGGGTGAAAGTCACGCAGAAAGCTTCTCTAGAAGTTGTCTGCATGACCTACACCATGTATTAAATTTTTCTCTAATAATATTCCGGTTTAGAGGGGTAGATCGAACGTTTTTATTTCAGTCATTTCATGGTAATGCTTCAAAGAAGGAAGTTTGCTCATCAGCGTATACTTAATAGTTCAATGTTCGTATAAATTAAACTAAGGGTTTAATATATATAGTACTGCTTTTAAATTGTAATTATAAGCATTGTTATCATTACATGGCAAATTGTCGTTATTAGTCATGACATTGAAATTATTATACTTAGGTAATATACCAATACCGATATATAACAGTTTACATCTCGTATTTTGACAAGGTTTGAATTTTGATTTTGTTCAAATTAAACTTTAATTTCAATCACTTTTCGTGGCGGAGGTGTCCTCCAAGAGAAAGGTGTATTGGTGGCACTTGGTATTAGTTATATATCAAACAGTGCTGATACTTATAAGAGAGACCGATCTGGTTTTTAACTATTTGCCTGTTTCAATGTATAGGATCACCGGCGTGGTTTAAATAAATTGGATCGCGTATATCAACTATTGCTGTATTTATGCTCTGGTGGTTTTGGTTTTAGTGCCCTTAACACTATTCCAGGACACAGAAATACTTACTATAATCTGCAAAATAGACCAAGACCTATCGATTTAGCTTACTCTGATATATCATGTGATAACACTGGGTATGTATAGATGGTTCTTGTAAATACACCCGCATCGGTAGTGCGGAGTGCAAATTACACAACGTCAGTTTCGAGGGAGGGAGGTCGCGAGTTCGATACGAAAAGTACTTGTATGAGTCATGCAGGAAACACACAGCCTCCCGAACAACGCCGAATCCGCAACTATCAAAGATATTAATATGGCACCATTGGTCCTTTGTTTACGCATAAAACTAAAATAGGAAGTGTTACGACTGGTCGTTTATGTGTCAATCGTACAAGAAGTGTGCGTCTACATAGTACTATCACCGTTTGGCGCCTTGTCTGCTTTCAGCTTTATAAATACTATTCCGATATATTTAAGAAATGCCATGGGACGATCACTCAAATTAAAACAAAACACATACAGTATCAATTATGTTATCTATGTAATAAAAGTACAAAAATGAGTCATGCAGGAAATACCACATACAGAACAAACACTCGCCCGAACAGCAACACAAGGAAACAGCAAATGTACATGGGTAGAAAAAACAACAAGAGACGCACAAAGACAAAACAAACATTCAATAGGAGGAAGATGGAAGTACCGCCTTGGAACGGTCAGTGACAAAAGTCACCGGGGGTTTAAACCGGTTTATGGGCGCCCAACCTCACCCTTATTCCATCCCCATCCTAAAAGACAAACAGTGTAAATAAACGTATCCCCTCTCCGACTAATCTACAACAACCGCGACAGCAAATACAGTGGTAAAGTGCATGTATAACAAAAAAACATTTAATTGAACATACTGTATCCACCTATCGCTAGTGTACTCAATGATTGAGCTGCAAACAGAGTAACTGTAGAAAAGTAATAAAGGGTACGACAAAAATGAAATAGTACAGATATCCGACGTTCTCCTTCCATTTCTGGATTTAAGAGGTCGCCTTCATAGAGTACTAAACCTTTCTTGTCGGCGTACATGCAAAGAGGCCAGCGTGATTGCCAACTGTAAAAGGGTTCACAACCAAACATGCAGTATGTTGTAATAATACAGGATCATATCCCTTTTTAATGAATTGTTTTATATATTTGATGAACAAAGTGAGAAAATGGGTATGTCCAATAATTCTACGAAGTTTGTAAATCACATCACCATAAAATTCAGGATGTGAAATACCGTGTCGCAAAAGTACCTTGAGATTACATTTGTACTTGCCAATAAGCGAGAGATTTCGATAGTAAAATTTAGAGAAAGTTTTTCTTAGTTTATGGTATCTATATCCTTGTTTAAGCAGTTTTTCAGTTAAAATGAGATTTCGACTGTTAAAATCGTCAACAGATGAACAAGCTCTAGCAAAACGAATAAGTTGAGATATATAAACCCCGTAAGATGGAGCACGGGGAACATCCCCGTCAAGATGAGGAAAATTTACAATATTAAAATCAAAATCATCTCTTTTGTCATATATTTTAGAAGAAATCATTCCATTATTAATTTTAAGGTCTAGGTCAAGAAACGCTGCATAATTGTCGGACGGGTTAGCTTTATTCAATTTGAGTTCTTTAGGATAAATTGTAGGAATCAGAGCATTAAAGAAAGGGTTATCTAAGTTAAAAATATCATCCAAATATCGACAAGTATCATTGAAGGCTTTTATAACATCAGAAATTTGTATCTGATTTATATATCATCAACACTTTAATTAATTAATCAATCAGTACACCGTTAATATAGTAATGAATCTGACACACGATAATGTCCGATAAATGAGCATTATATCATAATACTACGTTACCGAGAACTCGTAAAAGTGGGTCTGATTTAAAAGACTTTGTTCAAATTATTTGTAACGTCATTTGCAGATCACATCGTCGGCGAAAGTCGAGTTTACATTAATACAACAATACAACAGGGTGGCGATGGCTTTACAGATGTTAAGGAGGCAAACAATTACGTGAACATGCTATAGGACACGCATAAAGATGTTTCAGATAAACATTTTATATGAGTCATAACTCAAATAGTTCAACCAAGACAAAACCAAATCAATTAATATGCATGTATGTCAAACATGGTCCTTGTGGATAGGGGCAAACATGTTAATGTGTTAAACAAACACACTATGTTATTTGTATATAGGATGATATACTGTTGAATTGATAAACTGATATATGGGAATAAAGATGAATGCATGGATGCATAAAATGAAACACTACTTAGTGGATTTATGAACGGATATGTGGACAGATAAGGAGGTGTGAAAATTATTCAATATAAATTGAAGGATACACGGATATTTTAATAAATATGTCGAAGTCTAAACGTATTGCGGAAAAAAGTGCTAGCCTGATGTGATAAGTTATAAATGTTACATTAACTATCAGCGAATAACAGGATGGATTGATAGACTTGTGACAGGATAACAAAGAAATAACATAGTGTGACGAAAGTACTACATATAGGTGAAATGAAAGATGCTTCTGTGGATGCTGTCGACATTTCTATCTGACTTCTAATCTCTATATTGAACAACGTATGTCATACGATTTCAGATCATAAGACGGGTATGCTTACGAAAGGGACAAATTAAGAAATAAACCAAACTGACACGCAAACAGAAATAACAGAGGTCAGACAGGTGATAAGACAAGCACTATTCAATGTACAAAAAAGATAAAGACTCTCTACATATCGATAGGTTTTGGCATTAAGGCAAAACATACAATTAATCTGCTGATTAAAATGTCGACGGAAGAAATGACTATTCTAATGGCAAATGTGATTTATCATACATTTCTTTCTTTGCAATTACGATAAGAATGGTTGGGGTATTTATGTATTACATTTATCAAGATTACTTACAAAAAGGCACCAATATATTCAACTGAAGTGGGCTAATGATACAGATACGTTTCTGATTGTCTTGATTGAACATACAGTATTTGGAAAGAAGTGCGAACCAACAAACCAGTCTTCGTACAAATAATCGGTCTGCCATCAAACTAGGGACATGCACCAAAGGTAATATTGGGAGTCAATCGGTGATACATGTAATAAGGCCCAATGTATACATTGGACGATGTTTTTGCCTGTATGTGTGGATGGATGGCTGGTTGTCTTGTAAGACTAAGTGATTGGTTTGTTTTTACACGCCTGATGTTCTATATGTAGATCCCATGCTTCTGCCTTAAGTCTCTCTGCGATCCAATAGGTCTAACGAATCACCCCTGTCCAAGAACAGCCAACCACAAACCCTTTTTCTCCTAATTCGTGTAATAAAGTTGTGCATATAAATATGCCAGTGAGACTGCGAGTGTAATGTTTGATACCTGTACCCTCAGTCTGCTGGAAGACTGTACATCCCATCTCTGATTCGCTACAGTTTTGTTTACTTTCTTCCTTGTTGTTAACAACTGTTGACAAAAACCGAGGTGTAGAACAACTTGGATTCTAATGAGATGCCGATATACTTGTCGACTCACCAAAAGATGTTTTCAAATGCCAGTGTGATCCCGATTAACCGGCAAATGATTAAACTATGGTATACAGTAAAACCTCCCTATAACGAATACTAAATTGTGTTAATTAGTTGGTATTTAGGGCAGGTGGTTGCTTAAAGCAATGTGAAAGTAAAACAGAACGCTCCTAAAGCAAGGTGAAAGTAAAACAAAGGTGAAAGTAAAACAAAACGCTCCTATAGGAGCGTTCTGTTGAACTTTCACCTTGCTTTAAGCATCCACCTGCCTTTAACACAAACTACTTGATGTAATTTAGTGGTCGTTATAGAGAGATGTTACTGTATCTGACTTTGTATCTATAAACAAGTACATCGGTCTACAAGTGCAATACATGTATGTGGTACATTATTTTAAAGTGAAAACAATCAACAATGCTTTACATGAAACGATATGTTCTAGTTTATATTCTGATCAACATGCTTACTTTATAAAGTAGAGTGTTAATCAGAATTTCAAATGGCAACTATTGAATATACAGTAGAACCTGTTTTAAGCGGACATCAAAAGCAGATCTAAACAGTCTAATTATGGTTTTGTAATGCAGGCGGTAGCTTAATGCAGGTCAAAAATATTGCAGAAATAGAAGTATCCAGCATTAAATTTGTCCTGCATTGAATGAATACAGTGCCCCCTCCCTACAACGGCCTTCCCAATAACGATTCCCTCCTTACAACAACGCATGTCACTGTTTCCGAAACAACAAGGCTCCAGAAACAACCTTTTTCCATCGTATTTTCTTTATGCCTCCGTCAAACCCTATGTTGTGACCACTCTTTAGAATCGTCACTTTGTGACGATTCTAAAGAGTGGTCACAACATAGGGTTTGATTGAGGAATAACGGTTTTAGTCTAGAAATACACCTTATCTGGGGATCTCCAAACAAGCTAATTATGTTTGATTTTCCCTCCCTATAACAACTCCCTCTGAACAACACATACAATATTCGTATCCCAAAGGGTGTCGTTGTAGAGAGGGGCACTGTATTGCTTTTTAAGACTTATGGCCAATAAATGACTGACCGCTTAAGACATGCTCTGCGGTATATATGTTTTTGTAATTTAAGCGATTGTACATTTGGCACATGTTTTTAAGTCGAACTCATCTGAAAAATGTTTGTTTATGTCATGTACATACAATGTATATTGAAAACCACGTCGGAACAATGGAATACATTTGAAACACTAAGGAAATTATTTCTGTGAACCTCGCTGTATGACCTCGACCATCTGCGTATTAGGTTTTTACTTTGACGTATTATGTTCTAATTGCAGATGTTATCTGTACGAGGAAGGTGTACCTAACTTTAACTTAACATGCTACGAATAAGCCGGTAAATTAAAATCCGGACAGTTTGAAACCAATCTCTTCAGCATCAAGGCTGAATGTCGCAAGGTTGTATTTGGAAGAGATAAACAATTAAGAAAGTGGACGAGTTTCTCTTAACTTTGCTTCCAAATGACGTTGTCTCACCTTTGTTCTGTGCGCAATTCGTGTGAGAGACTGCTGATTAAACTTTATAACACCATAGGACAATTGTTGTGATATTGTGAAAGAGATTAGATGTAGATGATGCACTGAATAACTAGATTGATTTTTTGATTTGAGTTGGACAGATATTGAAAGAAGTTTCCACATTGTATCAGATGCCAGTTCCTGACAACATGTGTCCAGCATACTAAATATCCATCGCAAGCCCTGTCAATGAAGCCACCAGGCGGAAATAAAGTACATATATTGTCCGACAAATGTTAACCTATTTTCAAATTTGATATTTACGTTGGCGTGTCGAGCGAATGAGACGCCCACTGAAACCTTGGCATAATCTGGCAGGACAAGGCAAGATATCTATAAAATATACCTAGTCTTGGGAAGCTACAACTCTGAATATATATTTGTGGAGAAAGATGTACAGACTGTCCTCAACAACTTTGAGGAAAAGTACAACAAACTGTCCGAGGCAAGGCGACTGCAGATAAAGTACTCCGCCTGCCTCACTGTAAACGTGCACATTCTGCAACAGAGAGATTGCAATTCCTACAGCCGTGCCGGTGGTGCCCCTTATCATGCATGAGCAATAGTTTTCCGAGACTTATGGATGCCTATAAACATACAGCAGTAGAACTAGTCACAAGCGTGTATTGAACATATCAGTCTAAAAAAGCAGGTGGTTGCTTAATACAGGACCAAGGTAAATGCAGAAAGCTCATATAGAAGCTTTATAGGAGCTTCCTGCATGACTTTCACCCTGCATTAAGCAGTCACCTGCCTAAAAGTGTCTAAATTGTTCTCTATTAGTATTCCAGTTTAGAGAGGTTTTACTGTAAATAGTATGGAGTTAAATAGGATGGCTGACCAGACTCCATTACATTATTTACAGACAAAATGGTGTGTACTTTGTGGGGTTTATTTATTTGATATTGAGCCCGTTTGTAAACGAGCTGGATACAAACCAGATTGAATAATTAATTGACTTGTCCTAATCAACAACCTGCTGAAAAATATGTTTGTTGTAACCCTTTACTATATCGGCTATTTTTAGACACAGCCCCTTTGAATAAATCTACCGAAAAGGAGCATTTACTAGAGAAAAGGAAAACTTCAGAATTGTATAGTTTTGAAACCATTGTGATAAATAGAGCATTTGCTCCTATGGAGCCAATGCTCTATTTATCACAATGGTTTCAGAAAGTGACTGTTGGAGGAAAGGGGCTAGCCCTTTCCCTTATACATGTATAAACGCTTTTTCGCTCCTTTCCACAGAGAGTTGACCCAGTAACACATCAATTAGTTACAGCTCCCTATAGTGCTCCCTATAGTGCTGTCTGGCACTTACATCATCTGTCAACAAATAACAAACTGCAACCAACAATATCCTCGGCCCACGACTTATTGAAGATCGTAAGACTAGGATGATCGTAAATCATTATTTACGCCAATCACTACTACTCTCATAGCGGACGCCACCACATTTTCTATCGTGCATCAAAAAAGGTTTGTATTGATGACACTTGAAAATTGCTGTCTTCGTTTGTTACAATTTACGGTAATTGCAGTCGTGCGCGCTTTAGTAAGACAGGGACCTATTTATAAGGGCGGACAGTGGCATAAACATCGGCACAATTGCATGTATCAACTCTTTCGCTGCCACAATTTGTCGTCTTCATTTTTTGTCGTCTGCTTCAATTTTGTTTTCTTCATTTTTGATTTCACAACATAGTCACAGTAACAGTTTGGATTCTGATGAGACGACGGGTAACGAAACTATGTGTCTCATCTAGATCCAAACTGTTTGCATGTGTAGTTGCAGATGACATAGAAAGGGTTAAGGCAATTTCCAATAGTGCACAATTTATTAAATTATATTGTACTGTAAAACCCCTCTTAACCAGAATTCTAGTGGAGAATAATTTAGATACTTTAAGACAGGTTGGCAGCTAAATGCAGGGTGAATGTCATGTAGACAGCTCCTTTAGACAGCTTCTAAAGGAGCTGTCTGCATGACATTCACCCTGCATTTAGCTGTCCACCTGTCTTAAAGACCAATATTTATACAATCTTTATCGTCCGTTTTAGAGGGGGTTACTGCACATCTATACAAGTACACATGTGCATAACACACTTTTTCTACATCAAATCTGATCCAGATATTTTTCAATGTTTCGCTTCACATAATATTTAACACATATTGTGACATGATCTGAATGTCATTCGCAAACAGCTTGGATCCAGATGAGGCGCCGATTAATTCGACATCTGATCTGAATCCAAACTGTTTGACAGTTGATCTGCAGTTTCGCGAAGGTTTCGACGAACTTAAAGTAAAATATTATTTGTTTGTTTCGTTTTGTTTTGTTTTGTTTGTTTTTTTGTTTGTTTGTTTGTTTGTTTTCTTGTTTTCTTGTTTTCTTGTTTGTTTTCTTGTTTGTTTGTATCGGGGGTTTACGTTCCACATCATAAGGGTTAACAGATGATATATCTACTGAACTCCGATATCTCGAATTCAGAGGATATCTCGAAATCTGAACAATATTTTCTCACGTTCACAGCTTAATGCGGGTCCATAGTAATGGTGAAAACTCCAGTGGGAGTTTTCAGCAATATTTTCGACCTGCATTAAGCTGTCACATGTGTTTCTAGATATGCGTAATGATACATTTTAAAACAGGTCTGTATTGTAAATGTTGGAAGGACCGAACTTTTACCTCGACTTTTCTCAAAGTTCGAGTTATCTGAGCTCGAGATATCGAAGTTCAACTGTATCTGATGAACCCTTATCCCGCTTTCTACGACTTGATTCACATTTACAAACAGCGTGGATCCAGATGAAAACTTAACCTCTCATCAGGATCCAGCCTGTTTGACACTGGGCCAGTAGTTGCTCAAAAACTTGTTCTAATCGGAAAAGCCGAAATCACTATAGGCTATTACAAGAGATCCACATTTGAGCAAATATCTTTTACCACGACGCAAAGAGAGAGGTTTGAAACAGGTTGTGTTTTGTAAAATTAGCTTCTTTAACAAAATGATAGATTTCTATCAGTATCCTCGCGTATCCACTGTCCAATGTGACATTTGTATATCGCGTGTACACAATAAAGTAAAGCTCCTCAGAACCCGAATTCTAATTGAGAAAAAATAGATACTGTTAGGCAGGTGACTGCTTAATGCAGGTTGGAATTAAGGCATACAGAAAGCTCCTAGAGGAGCTTTCTGTGTTTCTTTCACCATGCATTAAGCTCGCATCTGTCTCCGAGACCGATATTTATATTAACTTTAACGTCCAGTTTAGAGGAGGTTTACTGTATTACAATGTACTGACAGGAAACATCACTTCATCAAAACCACTCTGAAGCCAGTTCCTCAGATCTATTTGTATTAGATCAATTATCTTCCAGTGTTCTGTGTACTAAAAGTCCAGATGATACGGAAACTTCCAATTAAGAAACACTGAGAAAATTAGTCTGGATAACAAACGAAATGAGCTGTGCATCGCTGACGTTAATGACGCTGTGTTAGAAGCGATTTCTAAAAACATTTATTCACTGCCAATAAAACGTATAGTATTTTATTTATATGTACATATGTGACACCAAAACATAGTCTGTCAAATGATAATAGTCTTTAATCGTTTGGAACAATGTGTAATTACTTTTCTGCCAGTGGCAATAGATAACGGTTGGCTGTGAGGCAACGTATGTGCAGTGATGTCGCAATATACTTCAATCCTCTCATGAGTCGAGTCACGCCAGTGACACCAGTCCTGTCTACATTTATTTCTCATCAAAGAGATTTCAGGATATATGTTATTGGTTTTGTTGAAAGGAAGACACTTATTATGATATAGACGTGTTTCTAGACTTATGCATTTATAGTGTGAATATAATGAATGATTGTACATGTACGATATATAATAGTCCTACACATCGTTAGTGTCTGTATAGGTTCAGAAAAGATGCGTAAATGATAATATTTTCACGAATAACTTCTTTATTTCTCAACTAAACCCAATGTTGTAACCACTTTTTAGAATCGCCTTTTCGAGACGATTCTAAAGAGTGGTAACAACATATGGTTTGGTGGAGAAATAACGATTTTAGAATTTGAGTACGCTCTCAAATAGCACTCTCTCTTCAAGACGATTCTAAAAAGTGGTCGCAAAGACGATTTTAGAATTTGAGTACGCACCTTTATCTGTGGTTTTGTATCTGTGAAAATATTTAACTATTTGCATGATACCGACAGATTCCCCTGCCATTTCTAACATATCCAAACAGTTTGAAAACAGATCAGGCCCCACAAAACGTGGATCCTAATTTGTTATCCAAATTGTTTGTCACCCAGGCTCGTCTTCTGCAAAAAAACACAAAACTAATATGAATAGTTTTGAATGTATTACAGGTGACAATTGAGCCGTAGACCCTTGAGCGGGCGACAAGATTACTTAGCATCCAAAGAGTTATGCACAAAACAAAACGTTCAATAGATATGTGAGGAGTGTCCGTAATTTATCACTGTTCTACAGGACGACATGTAATACGCAAATCTATTCAGAAGCCACATTAACCCCGTCACACAATTCCAAATCTGACCCGACTTTACAAACAGCCTGGATCTAGACGAGTCGTCTAGTAACTCGGCATCTCATCAGGAACCAAACTGTTAGACTAGACACTCAGTACACAGTTTCTCAATAGTTTGTTTTATAGGAGCAAATCCTCTATTTATCACAATGGTTTAAAGGAGTGACAATTACAGAGGCGTAGAAAGGCATATTTATGGAGGAAAGGGTTAAAACACGTTTGCTGCCAAAATGTGTCGTCTGCAAACTTTTTCATCTGCTACAATTTTTATTTGTTTTTATTTTTTATCGTTGTTTCAAAACAATCACAGTTATAAACAGTTTGGATCCTGATGAGACGCCGAGTTACTCGACACCTCATCATGATCCAAGCTGTTTGTAAAGGTAATCACTAAGGTGACATTGACAGCCAAATATTTAATGCGGGAATAAAAGATAAACAGACAGCTGTTGATCATTTATAATTGCATTATGAACAACTTAAAATCTGATTATGTCAGAAACTGAAGAAACAAATCTATATTACACGTATTTCATAAGCAATCGAGCTATCTCTACTAAATAAACATTTTACCATTTTCCTCACACAAATTGGTTTTATTTTTCACGCCTTTGCAAAAGAGAGAAGACCCAGACCACACGGCTCCTGCAGGAGCCTTCTGCTCAGCTACAAGATATGATGCTACAGTTGAACTTCAATAGCTCGAACTCGGATAACTCGAACTTTGGGTTAACTCGAGGTAAAAAATTCAGTTCTTCCAAAATTTACTCTACAGAATTGTTCTAAAAGGTATCACTACACAGATCTAGAAACACATATGACAGTCTAATGCAGGTCTAAAATAATGCTGAAAGCTCCTATAGGAGCTTTCGGCATTATTTCAGACCTTCATTAAGGTGTCAACTTGAGAAATAGTTCAGATTAAAAATCGGATGACTCGAACCTCTGTTATCTCAGTTCAACTGTTTATGTTTTTTTCAAAATTCGAAATAGCGGTGTTCATCTTATACTTCATATATAAAAGTCACTCAAATCTTGCTTTGACAGCCAGATCACAAAGGCTTAGGTAATATTAACAATTTTAATCATATGCCCCTCATTGCCCTAACAGTGCTCTCTTTTTATAGTGTCATTTTTGTTACATGGATATTCAACAGGGAAAGGGTTAATTGACATAGAATACAGGGGTTCAAATAAAACCAAAATGCATTAACAGTTGTTATAACAATAGGTTTGAAATAAGCATATGTATCTTAAATCCTTTACTCCATGAATATTCATGTAAGCAATGATGATATCATGAGTATTAATTAGATTTTTTCTTTTAAATTGCAAATTAACGCGTGAATGTTTTTTCAAAAGTAGAAACTATAGAATTAGATCTAACTACATAAACAAACATAGCAGACCCTGATCAGACGACTTCTATAGAAATCTGATCTGGATCTATTCTGATTGCAAAATTCCGCATTTTAAAGACTGCATTCCCAATACCACTATATGCACACCCTTGTCTATACAATTTGATCTGCTCTTGAAATCAAGGTAATAGGCAATAGAATAAAAAGTACTTAAATTATAAAACCATTTTACAAGCTATATAATGAGACAAATTTAATAACATCACAATTACGTATACGGTAGACTTTATCGTAAGCGGTTACCAAAAAGAGGTCTAATTATGGGTATGCACGGCAGGTGGTAGCTTAATGCAGGTAAAGAGCAATGCAGAACGTTCCTATAAGAGTTTTCTGTATTACTTTTGCCCTGCATTAAGCAACCACCTGCTTTTTTACTTTCCTACGTTGAACAAATGAATGGCCGCTTAAGACAGAGTCTACTGTAGCCAGTATTATATTTTGTTAAGTTTATACGCAATTATCTAATGGTTGTTTATAACATCTATTTAATTATTTCTCAGAAATTACTGTAAATAGAACGAAGCATCTAGCGATACTATCTGTATTTTTGTCTAGTTTTATGTTTGCAATGCTTTTAAAGAATATTTCTACGAAAGGGGATACAGTAAAACCTGTCTTAACCGGACGTTACATTTAGTATAAATATCGGTCTTGCAGACAGGTGACAGCTTAATGCAGGGTGGAAGTCATGCAGAAAGCTCCTAGAGGAGCTTTCTGCTTGACTTTCACCCTGCATTAAGCAGTCACCTGCCTAAAAGTATCTAAATTCTTCTCTGCTAGAATTCCGGTTAAGAGAGGTTTTACTGTATTTTGAAATTGAACACGTGGTGTAGCATGAAAGGAATTGTATTATGAACCTCGGCACTTTAGACTTTATGGTCTATGCTAGGTCAAAGTGTTCAATATATTTATTGTGGACTTTTATTTCAGAGTTGCAGCGCCGTACAAGTTAACCCAACCTATCCGTCCATTTTATCGTAACCTACATGTATAATCTTACCTCACGTTGATCTTAGCATTAAATATCGTTTTTTATGCATTTTTGTGATTGATAACGGTGAGTGGTCATACGCATACTTACATGTACAAAATTGTTAAGAAAACAGAGGACAAATGTCTTAATCTATAATACTGTTTAAAACTTTATGGCAGACACATGTTGTTTTTGTTGTTTGTGTGTTTTTGTTTCATTTTTCGTTGGTTTGTTATTGTTTGTTTTGTTGGTTTGCGTTTTGTTTGTTTTTTGTTTGTTCCTTTGTTGTTGTTGTTTTTTTTAATTTTTTTTTTATTTGCTAAAAATCAACTTTGCAAATTTAAATGGCATTCTTGACTAATTCAATCATTTTTCAGTTCAGTATGTAAATACATAAAGAGCAAAACTAGTCTAACACCCAACTAAGTGTCGCCTTTGCGATACTTATTGCTTTAAATCGACACGAGTGAATATCATACTGAAACATATTGTACTCTTTAATCATTTACTCCATGGATATTCATGCAAGGAAATAATGATATAATGAATATTAATTAACTGACTTTTTATAATATCACATTAAAGAAAACAAGTTGATCATGAAAGAAACTGTATAATCATACATGTATCTATATTATATCATAAGCAAACAGAGCAGACCCTGGTCAAACGGCTCCTATGGGAGCCGTCTGATCTGGGTATACAAGATATGCATCGTACTCTATGTGCAAAGGCGTAGAAAGGCGTATTTATGGAGTAAAGGGTTAATCAAGTTGCTTGCAGTCAGGAAAAATAATTACCCTCATACAAACGCTACTTCACGCTTTCGCAAACAGAGAAGACCATAACTAGACAGCTACTGTAGGAGCCGTCTTAGGATATGTCCTATTTGCTAATGAGGGGGGGGGGCTTCTACATAACTTTCACCCAGCATTAAGCAGCGACTTGCATAAATAACGCAAATTGTATTTTAATAACATTCCGGTTTAGAGAGGTTTTACTGTATAAACAGGCAACGTGAAACCATTATATCATGATTATTTGTATAAAAAAAAAATATGAAATCATGAATACCATCACTAAGATTAGTTTTGTATGATTGCTTGCAAACACGGGACAATTAGATTTACACAAGTCATAAGCAAATAAAGCAGTCCCTGATCAAACGGTGCCTACAGGATGAGCAATGGTGAGCATTCAAATACAGTAAAACCCCTCTAATGCGACCACCAAACATGGGCATAATTCTGGGTGGCAGAGGCAGGTGGTAGTTTAATGCAGGACGAAAGTAATGCAGAAAGCTCCTACATGTATTAGAGCTTTCTGCATAACTTTCGTCCTGCATTAAGCAGCCACCTGTTTATAAAGGCAGAACTGTTTTTTCATTATATGGTCGCATTAGAAGGGTTCTACTGTATACCCAACTAGAGTGCCATCTATATAATTATTTTGACTTAAGTAAATATTGGCTTTTGTCACACATTTGCAAACAGAGTTGACCCAGATTAGACGACTCATGTTGGAGCCGTCTTATCAGA
Organism: Azorinus chamasolen; assembly: GCA_963576725.1. NCBI lineage: Eukaryota > Metazoa > Mollusca > Bivalvia > Cardiida > Solecurtidae > Azorinus > Azorinus chamasolen. Next base: position 65,643,335 of record OY755239.1, on the reverse strand, counting down.
GTCTGCTTTCTTTGCTTATGAAATTATAATAGATATGACTCTACATTGTCTACCAATATCAAACTTCCTATGTACACATGTCTTCATAAAAATTCAGCTCATAATTATACATACATTATGCCATTATTTCTTACCAGACGCACATTTAACTATTGCTTCATATAGCCAACGGAGATAACTACAACAGACAGAACTATAATAATTCAGTCGTATTCCTTTCCCTTTGGTACTTTTCAGTTTAGGCCTTTATATGCTGAATAATTAAAGCTGGCTCCTTACTGAACCCTTTCCTCCATAAATACGCCTTTATACGCCTCTGTAATAGTCACTTATTGAAACCATTGTGATAAATAGAGCATCTGCTCCTATTTGAATAAATCTACCGAAAAGGAGCATTAACTAGAGGAAAGGACTTTTTTAGAAGTTTGAAGTTTGAAAGAATTGTGATAAATAGAGTATTTGCTCCTATGGAGCAAATGCTCTATTTATCATAATGGTTTCAAAATGTGACTTTTACAGGGGCGTCAAAATGCGTCACTTGGAGGGAATTGGTTAAAATAGGTTCTAGTGTTGAAACAACAGTTTTATTCATTTTCAATTGTCACTTATTGAAAGATAACAATATTGAAAAAACAATTGCGTTTACAGAACATTCTTTAATTAGCTATATCATAGCCTCCGCTGCGTGTTTTTAATTTGTATCTGAGTTCGAAGCTAGCCCAAAATAAGATTGCCTTTTCTCCCATGGCCACAGTGTGTTGTTCCTAAGATAAGATACACGTACATTACAAAACAAACAGCATACTTATACAAGAGAAAACGCAAACTCCTCCTGCAAAATAAAAAAAAAGTTGCAAAATTGTTTCATTACTAATTTTGACCAAGAACTACATAATAAATTATTTAATTCTTCAAATGAGAAATAATTTCACATGTTACAACCGATCTTTCACGCGCCTAAAGTTACCGATACAACTGACTGATCCTTTCCTAAGCAATGGGAATACTATTCGTCTTCATACCACCAATATAATAAACCATAGTCCGGACAAAAATCTCATATACATGTAGCAAGAAACCTATATAACGAACATTCGTTTTAGAGCGATTCTGCAGTATCGCTAACTGAATATAAGATTGCATTGGGCTCGCTTTTTATACCCTATCATTCCGTAAATATTACGACTGTTCAAACTCTCATCTACTTCAATTTTACTTCCGATCCGTTCAAGCTTTGGAGCAACAACTGACCGAGCGTCATACAACTTGGGTCGGTCCAAACCGTTTTAAAATGACAGACAGGTCGCGCACAACATGCGCAATATAATATAATAATCTTTATTAGAGTCTCTTCATGGTTACAATCATATAAAGACCACAATATACATCTAAAGAAACCATGCCATTCATATCTGAATTATAAGAGACTATAACTACAAGCATATCACAATACTGTTCCATACATATTGCACTATATCTACATATAAGTTAAAGTTAAAGAGTATAACGACTCTGTTAATCTAACAAACACACACACGTACGCACATTTACGAACAAATATGTCTGTTTGATTAAAAACTACTTAAACTAGAAAAAAGATAAAAAAAAAACTGAATTGAGAAAAAAGGCCAAACAAGCCATATTACAAAATGTCCTTAAAAAACGACTATCACCCCAAATCAGATTTGAGATAAACTGATTAACAGAGAATTTATACCTGAAATAAAAGACAAGTACTTAAACATGCGTTATGGCATTATTTACAATAAAATATACAAACATCAATTTAAATATGACACTAAGAATAAACCCCCGATTAGATACCAAAGAACATCAACACTATTTACACTAAAATTGGACATATTCACCATACTAGATAAATATTGAAAACAATAATCTATCACAGTTACACATTGCTATACAGCAGATCTCTGCGCCTGCTTAAAATAAGATGGCAGGATTTGGCAATAACGCGCACTAAACTTTCACTCGAAAATATAAATAAAAACTTATCCGTATCACTTTTAGAGCTAAAAAGAGTGTCAGCTTCAGAAGCCTTGGTGAACAAACTATTCCTTATATCATTATATACAGCACATTTCATAATTACATGGAACTCATTTTCCACACAGTCTCTACAAAATGGACATAACCTGTGTTCTTCGGCCAGCCTTTCGAACCGCCCTGTTTCTATGCGCAGTGGAGCGACACCTGAGCGGAATTTGCTCAAAGATGACCTGTGTTTCGTCGGCAGTATGGTTTCAACATAGCTTTCCGTCCCGAAATTCTGCTTGAAAAGCTTATACGTCCTTAGCTTATTACCTCCATTACCAGACATAGAGTGTTCTTTATTAACGGTGTCACTCCACTGACATTTAAAACGTTCAAAGGCCGCACCTTTAATACACTTGACTAATGTCCGTTTACAAATATTACTTTCAATACCTGTAAAGCTGTCCAAACCATAATTGTCCAGAATTGTAGATACTCTATAGCACCAGTTTCTACATGTGGGGGCAGACTTTCCAGCACAATATCTGAAAACTCGCTTATTCGTTCTATTGTCTCCCATATTAACACACCTTGCCCAGAAGGCACAAACTGATTTAAGTTGCCTAACTACAACAGGATCCCATCCCATATCACCAATGACTGCTGCATTTGGTGTATACCTGCCAGTACCAAGATAAAACCTCATCGCACGATTGAGAACCGCGTCAATACACGAAAACGTTTTGGTACCCCAAATAGCAACCCCATAATCAATAACAGGCCATACCATGGAATCAAATAGCTTGGTAAAAACGTTATATGGAAGACCTCCGGCATTCTTGCATTTGACTATTAATAGACCCAATGCCCTACCCGCATATTGCGCTACATATTTAGCCATTATATTATAGTCTAGGTGTTCACTCAGGTGTAGACCAAGATATGCGTATTTATCACATAAATTGACATAATCATTCCCGCACCTGAATTTAGATGACGTCCGACTAACTGATGGTGGTCTAAAGTGTACTACATTACTTTTTGTACAGTTTATACCCATGTTATTGGCCTGACTCCACTGAGACAACGTATCCAATAGCCGTTGTAAATCATGCTCACTATCAGTTAACAAGACGATATCATCAGCGTACATTAAAATACAAATCTTCTCCCCGTTGCCAATATCAACACCAACTCCCAGATCTTTTGCCAACGTGGCAAGATCATCAATAAAACAGTTAAAAATATTCGGAGAAACACAACACCCTTGTCTCAACCCGACTGCGACATCGAACCACTTAGTACACATGTTATTAACTCTAACACAAGACTTCACCGACGAGTACAAAGATTTAACAGCATTCAACATTTTCCCTTTCAAGCCCATGGCATGCAATTTGTTCCATAGTATATTACGATCAATCGAGTCATATGCCTTTCTGAAGTCGATAAATGCTGCAAAAGTAGACTGTTTCTTTTTAATCCTAGTTTCAACAAGCGATGTCAAGGTAGATATATGATCAACAGTACTTCGCCCAGGTCTAAACCCGTTCTGTTCGTCATTTAAAACGTTACCTGACTCGGTCCACCGAGATAGCCTATTATTTAGAACAATGCAGTATAATTTATACGTTGCCGGGGCTAGGGTAATACCTCGGTAACTAAGTGGGTCCCGGGGGTCTGCGGTTCCAGACTTTGGTATAGGGTTAATGACTCCTTTACCCCAGTCTGTCGGTATATTCCCCGTGTTAAAACAAACATTAAAAAGTACATGTAGAAAGGACGTTGCAGTATCATTCCTAAAAAGCTCAGCACACATTTGATCGAAACCACAGGCTTTACCCCTGTTTGCACTGTTTACCGCCCGTCTCACTTCATCTATCGAGATATCATTATTACATTCTCCCCCCTCTACTTGAGTATGATGGGCCTCATTTAAAATATGGCCATGATGAATACACTGTGTTGTAGCTGGAGGGTTGTATAAATTATAAAAACATGATCTCCATTTCTCAAGCACAACTTTGCTATCTCTACCAACCGACCCGTCTTCTAAAACAACTTCAAAAGGAATATTGCTTTTCTTAGCATGAGCCACTCCAACTTTACCAATTGTTCGCCAAAATTCTGTGCTATTCTTCGCTGCAGTGTTGCTCAATTCTAGCTGTAATGCATACCAATATATACGTTTAGATCTTTGTACTAACCGATCAAATACCTTCCTTTTAGTAACATATACAAGGTATAGTTCGATTTTGACCCGTGAGCTGTGACCTTTAGGACCAGTCCAGTCCACCCGCAGAGGTAAAACGCGCCACAAAACATGTATTTGTTCCAGAGTTACATGTGGTAATACAGACAAGTAATAAGCATATACAGTAAAGCCCCTCTATAACGGCCACTAAATTGTGTTAATTAGTTGGTATTTAGGGCTGATGGTTGCTTAAAGTAAGGTGAAAGTAAAACAGAACGCTCCTGTTTTACTTTCACCTTGCTTTAAGCACCCACCTGCCTTTAACACAAAATACTTGATGGAATTTAGTGGCCGTTATAGAGAGGTTTTACTGTACATACTAATACTGCACGATTACTACGAGCTTCTTGAGACAACCATTGTCCACTTACCGATAAATTAGAATGGTTGCAACTTCTATAAATAGAAAAGTGCAGTCACGGCTCAGCACTCGAAATCGAACTATACAACTCGATCATGTTCTTTGATTGATTCGTTGTGGTTGGCCTTCACGCTTAATATGCTGTTTTGTTATATAATAGGGAGAAGACAAACGACATGTGCAGTGATTTCACAAACCCTTACCCGATAACAGAGGTCCGGTTAATATGCGTAAATTTAAGCATTTTAAAGAATAACTCCTTTATTTCTTCATCAAATCCTATACTGTGACCACTCTTTAGAATCGTCTCTTCGAGACGAATTGGATTTGGCGGAGAAATGTCGATTTTAGTATTTGTGTACTCACCGTTATCTGTAGCTCAGTCTGATAGAGAGGCATTTTCAAGCACTTGGAAACAGATTGGACCCAAATCGGGCGTCTCCTACAGAATATTTCTGACCAGGATCTACTCTGTATTTCATAGACAAAGTACAAAGAAAATGCACGTGATTTTGATGTAAGTATGATGAAAAGCCAATGCGAAGTATTAACTCTATCTCGACCACGTTCTGTTGTCTGCAAAATTGGTCGTCGCTCCAATTGTCAATTTTTTTTTTTTTTCTTCAAAAACATAATCACAGTAACTGAAAGTTTTAATTCTGATTAGACGCTAATTTAATCGGCACCTGATCCTGGTCAAAATTATTTGCAACGATTCGTTATCTGTTCTGTTCTCTAAGTCATTTCAGTTACAATGGGAGTCAATAAAATCATGAACTGTCACTCTGTCTGTCTCTATCTCTATTGCTGTCTATCTGTCTGTCTGTCCCTCTCTTTCTCTCTTCTGTCTGTCTTTCTGTCGTTTGCCTGTCTGTATGTTTCTCTCTGTCTGTTTGTCTGTCTGTCTGTCTGTCTCTGTCTCTATCTCCTTGTCTATCTGCCTCTATCTCTCTGTTTCTGTCTTTGTCTCTCTGTGTCTCTCCCTCTCTCTCTCTCTCTCTCTCTCTCTCTCTCTCTCTCTCTCTCTCTCTCTCTCTCTCTCTCTCTCTCTCTCTCTCTCTCTCTCTTATTTACCAGATTTGTTTTATATTATATGAAATATTGAATGTTTTACTCGGGCATTATAAAACAGTGTATATTCTAGTTCTTGTTTGATTATTAAGTCGTTAAAGTAACGCACCATAAATCTAAGTTTTCCGGCCATGCTGATGACACCGATAATAATCTTAATAGTTAGGCGTAGATATATTGAAATGAAACATTCAGTACAGACAATACGAGTCGTAGGCCTACTACATTCATGTACATGTACTTGTTAAATTATAGATAATAGATGCATAGATAACAAAAATGTAACCAGATATAACCTTACTCACCCATATTGTTATACAATAGAACCTTCCAACAAAGTGCACTTTATGTATAAGCATGCGTTTGTTTGGTTGCAGGTGGGTGTGAATTGTTGATCATTTCTATTTACCCTTTACCTGAAGAATATTTGTATAGTTTCACGTAATAGTTTAGAAAGGTTTACATTTGCTCTATGGGTGCTAGTTGAAAATCAATGATAACAGATAGGATCCATATATGACGCCAAGTTACACGAAGTTTCTTCAGTATCCAAATTCACGTCCTTGAAGAACTGAAGTAGACGTCTTATGATTACTTTAGATGCAAAATTTACTTAGCGTGCAAAGAGGTAATTATACAAGTTTGGTGTATTGCTTTGATCAGTTTCAATTACGCATAGTTCCGCTCGCCGATATTTACACGGCCCATTATTTATCACCAACAGTTACAATTATATATAACAATAACATTTTTTGGTCGTATAGATCTAAAGCAATATGTATTGGCCGGCTTGTATGCATTTACTGTACTCAACATATTTGGACATGCAAACCTATAGAAATAGCATAGTCCCTCATTAGAAAGTAGACACAAATAAAATATTTGTACAACTTAAATGAAGAATTGTTCATGTTTTAACCCTTTTATGCCTGCTAAGTGCAACCTAACTGGTATTGGCAAACAAAGGATCCTGATGAGGCGCTGAGTAACATGATCTGGGTCTACACTATTTGCAGAGGCGTGGAAAGTTGTGTTCATGGAATAAAGGTGTATAACCACATCAGCCGTCTGACCAGGGTCTGCTCTGTTTGCTTTTGGTATGATATAGATCTGATTCTACAGTTTTTATCAAGACATAAAATAAATCCCTTGAAAAGTTTACATTATCACAATTGATCTGTTGAATATTGATGCTAGCATTACTTCTGAAATGAATACTGAACAGGGAAAGGGTGAAAGGTTTATCTATTACATTTTCAAAATCTGTGAATTTATATGCCTATAACATTACACGCTGTTATTACTTTAAGCTGTGTTAGACCACATTCGTAACAAATCACATTCGTAACACGTGAACGTTTTAATTCTGATTAGACGCTAATTTAATCGGCGACTGATCCTGATCAAAATTGTTTACACCGATTCGCCCACGGCAGCGAAATGGTATTTCAGCTCACCGTGAACATATGCTTGTCCGCATGACAGATCACTGTGCTAAAGGCGATATTGTGGCAACAGTTGCAAATGGATTGTAATATAACCCTCTACTCCATATCTACGTCTTTTAATGTCTTTATAAACAGAGTAGACCCAGATTAGGGTCTGCTCTGTTTGCTTATATGGTAATATTGAACTGATTTTATACAGTTTCTGCTATGGCGAAAACAATTGTGCTCATATTCCATTATAAATATTAAGCTTATTAATATTCATGATGTCATTATTTTTTCAACTAAATATTCATGGTGTAAAGGATTAAGACTGCCTCTGCTCAGGTTACTCTCCATCTGTATACATGTACAGTAAAACCCCGCTAATGCGACCACCAAAACGGGGCATAATTCTGGGTGGCAGAGGCAGGTGGTAGCTTAATGCAGGACGAAAGTTATGCATGCATAACTTTCGTCCTGCATTAAGCAACCACCTGCTTTAGACGACATCAGTGGCTGTTTATTAAGTGGTCGCATTAGCGGGGTTTCACTGTACATGTACATTTACAATATGACAGTTTGATTTATCACCTCTGTACACCAGTCATATAGTGAAGGACAAATGTTTAATATGTTTAAGCTACTTAAATATTCATGATGTCATTATTTCTTACATGAATATCCAACAGGGAAAAGGTGAACACCTGTCTATAAGACGCAGCATTAGGCCTCGTTCAAATGAATAATGTGGAGAGGTTTGATTATAAAAAAGAAAGAATACAAAAAAATACCAATGTTGAATGGGTTAATATGACATAAGGTAACTATTTAGAAGGTTGCGGTTAACATCCGTTGTGTGTCATAAAACGACATTAAATTTCCTGCAGCGATTGAAACGGGAATAAAAAAAAATGTTGTTTTTTCTGTTCACCAGGGTCTTCACTATTTACATTAACGTGAACAGCAAGAGAAGGGTTAAGACAGGTTCTACTGTAAACGTATGCGAAAGATATTGCGTTATTAACATGAACACGATGATATCATTTGAAAAAAACACATGTATTACATGATTAATATTCATGTCAGAAATTAGGACAGTATAAAAATCAAAAAGCTTAACCTTTATACTGACATTATGAACATATGGTTTTTTTTACCATGGCAGAAACTGTAGAATCACATCGGTATCATTTTATATGCAAGCAGAGCAGACCCTGGTCCGACGGCTCTCATAGGAGCCGTCGGATCTGGATCTATTCTGTTTGCCAATGTGTGAAAACGCGTCACTATCAAGTAAAGGGTTAACGCATTCGCGCCACATTTGCAAGTAGCCCGTGGCAACACCAAGGGCTGATTATTCAGATCACAACGGATTTTGTTTCAAATCGTGTGCATGCTTAAGGCACATACGATAACCTTCGCAAACAATATAAAAACATGTACAGTAAAACCCTCTAGACCGTAGGTTCAGTTATGTAAAAATATTGGTCATGGAGACAGGTGGCAGCTTAATGCAGGCTGAACGTCTTGCATAAAGGTCCTCTAGGATCTTTATAAAGAAAATAAACAAATGTATACATTGTATTTTAAAAGTGGACCATGCTTTGTGCGAAACAGAATGAAGTCTAACCAACTGAATGCGTAACACGTATGCACTGTCGATTACAGATAGGGTAGATCCAATTCAGAGGGATCCTATGGGAGCTCTCTGATCTATGTATGTCCTGTTTGTTATACAAAATAATCTAGCAAGTTTAAGCCTTTTAACCATTTCCTCAATAAATAAGCCTTTCTACACCTCTGTAATAGTCACTTCTTGAAGCCATTGTAATAAATAGAGCATTTGCTCCATAGGAACAAATGCTCTATTTATCACAATGGTTCCAAAACTACACAATTCTAAAAATGTTCCTTTACTCTAGTATAAATTGCTCCTTTAAATTTATTCAAAGAGGTAGGAACTAAACATAGCTTATGAGGGAAAGGGTTAAACTGAATTGACGCTATATTTAAATACTGATGGGCAATTCAACTCTGAATATTCAGCGTTGAATAGGTTAAACAATGTTACCTGGGAACACAAAATATTAAACATCATGGAGTAACACTGGTTACACGTGCAATTGCAATTATGTCTGGTCACTGCAAGTTATCAGGACAACCCTAATTTGTGTGAAACAGACATTCCAACTGCACTATTGTTTAGAGGGACTGCTATACATGTACATGTACATCAATCTGAGAATAGGATGCGTCACAGTTAATCAAACTTTTTATTTCATAAATACTCACGTAACGAAATCAATGTTTTTGGCAATCTAAGAGACTTGAATTACAAAACACTATGTGAGTTGGTTGTTAACCCATTCCCTCATATTGACGACTTTTGACGACTCTGTAAAAGTCATTTTGTGAAACCATTGTGATAAATAGAGCATTTGCTCCTATAGGAGCAAATGCTCTATTTATCACGATGGTTTCAAACTACAAAATTCTAAAATTTTCCTTTTCTCTAGTTAATGCTCCTTTTCGGTAGATTAATTCAAAGAGGTTGTATCTAAAAATAGCCTATGAGGTAATGGGTTAAAGGGAATTTGTGAGTCTTTAGTTATAATTTTGAGTCAGGCCGGTTTGAAGCATTATCTAAATCTTTCTCTAAGGAACATTTATAGATCTGCACGAATTGATCGCTTCATAAATATTCATTAACGTATTTTATAATGTAAAATGTTTGGCTCAAACAAAAACAGCATGATCATATCTATATAATTTCATATGCGCACAGAGCGGACCCTGATTAGACGTCTGGTCTTTGTCTAGTCTGCAAGCGCGTGAAAAGCGCTGATATGAAGGAAAGGGTTAAGACCGGCGTTTCCTTGTTTGAATCTAGACAGAGATGATTTAGTTTACGAATCTCTTCTTATCACTACATTAATAATTTGCAATCACTTGTTGACGTTTCAACCTCTATCACTGAGGCCATCTTCAGAACAACGCTCTGCGCACGTGCAGCTCGGTCATGATCGCCGATTTTCGCCACTCTCCGTAACTGTGTCGAAAATCTGGTCGTAGACTCTGGATAGCTAATAATAATCATTGTAATAATCTTCATTACATGTACCTCCAGATAAGGAGAGCATTCATATAAATGGATAAAAACAGTGCATTAGTGTATATACATATATAGTGAACAAACAAATGGTATGAAAGTATGTGGCGATGTATCCCTTTGGTGAAGCAAATGCACCCAACTATACCACGGCCCACAGAATGACACGCACAAAGTATTTGGCAGAGGTACTTTCTCTGTCAATTATTCCTGCCCTTCCCAGTCTATTTCGTGATTATGTTGGTTTGCATGATCTGTGATGGCACTTTTGTTCATTCTGTGAGATTGTCTCCGGTTAGTTCTTGTGAAAGCCCCTTTCTTATTACTTTCTACGTCCTTTACATGTTCTTTGAGTCCTGTCCTAAATTTTCTACCAGTCTCGCCAATGTAAACTTTCTCACAGTTTTTACAAGGAATTCTGTACAGAACTTCTTACAAGGATATAAACAGAGGTGATAATGTTGTTGTCGCTACCAATTTTGCTGGCAGAAATGGTTCGTCAAGATTTCAATAAATCAAGATCACACCGTCAAATCGATTATGGTTACCCCATCGATAAAGCTGTGGTTACCTCGGGCAGCGAGAGTCGATTAAAACGGCGAGTTTGTATTTTGCTCCTAAAGACTCCTATTTTCAGAAGACCGGCACTTATTTGTATGCAGCCGTAAAAAGCAGTGTTTGCCGAACATGTTGGTGTAATATTTTCCCAATAGCATGCAGAATGGTGTATTAAATCAGTGAATCAACGTGGATCAATATGCCAAAACACCATTTTCCTTTCTTTGGGACAGAATATCTCCGATATATGGCAAACTCACGTTAATCCAACGATGTCGAAGGTAAATCGAAGTATTTTTCTGTCTTTCCTTTGACTATCATCTTGCTTCGTTCAAAATTCAGGTAGTTACACGTGTTTTCGTGTACTGTGTTGATGCTCGAATCGCTAAGGTTACCCAAATTTGAAAATTTGGTGGTTAAGGTTCACCCTAAATCTGGGATCATTTAGGCTAAGGTTACCCGACAACTAACAAATGCAGTGTAGCAGCACCTGAAGACACACACACGTCGTATGTTTCCCTTTGAACTTGAAACATAAGACCCACAACTGTCATGTATATTCTGTAAATTGTATTTAGCCAATAATGTTCACAACAATTATTATTTCTAACGTGTGAATCGAGTTTGTACAGAGACGACATTCAACAACGTAAGTTCACCTATATGATTTTACAATTAGGTGAGCTATCAACATGTATAAATGTATTTAACTCTATTGTAAGGACGGTTATTGATATACTAAAACTATTCTCAATGCAAACACGGTATCAGATTTGTATATATACACAACTCATTTTGAGTATGTATGGGTGAATTACTTTTAAAGCCCAAATAATCGACCCGTTTATGCAAACGGAATTGCTTTTTCTAGAAAAGGGTCCTTTCCGCTACTAGAAAATGCACATATTGAAGTATGTTTTGCAAATCTCCTATATGAAATAATTAATAAACACTTGATTCGTCCTCGCACACATCTTCATCGTTACACTTTTCCAAGTATTTTTGTTATTCAGACAGTATAAATCGAGCTAGATCTAATACTTGACGCATTGGTTTGTTTCTTCGAAGACAAAGTGTTATATCTACATTATGAAATTGATTTGGCTATGCCACTTTTTCTGCCGTCACTGTCATTGAAAATACCAACACGGTTATCGGACGACACAAACACATCACCATCAATAGGTATAATGTGTTCGTATGTTTTGGTCCTATACCCCAAAGCACCAGATGATTCGTCCAGTTCTAGTTCTCTATACTTTAAACATACAGAATCGTGTGCTTCAACTAGATGATCGATGCTATCTGGTAATGCATTGTGTTTCATATAGCAGTAATAACATTGGTACATGCAGCGCTCCATGGTTATGGTTGTTAACCTGTGAAAGCAAATGGAATTCAGTAAATGCTCAATAGATTTTGGTGGTGTTGTTTTTGCTGAATAACTTTCATTTTGAAAACTATTAGCACGGGAATGATGGATCTATTCAACACTAGACAAACTCCTTACAGTATAAATACAGTATAAGGGGTTAGCGTGGTTTTGCGTGTAGACCCAGGTTAAAAGTCTCCTGACTGCTTGCAATGCTATGAGCAATGAAGATATTTTAATACAAAAGGAAAAAATAGATATAAAAAGGGTATGCAGTACCGACACAAACCAAGTGTCACATGATAAATATAGCATCCGACCTGTGTTTACATGTTTTGTGCTTCAATACAAAGAATTAATTTTTTTTAAACAATAAACAGGGGAATAATTACTGTGAGAAATCGATCAGGTTGTACGTCTTTGTACAAACCCGATTTACACGTTAGAAATAATAATTGTAGTGAACATAACTGGCTAAACACAAGTAACAGAATATACATGACAGTTGTGGGTATTATGTTTCAAGTTCAAGGGGAAAACTACGACGTGTGTGTCTTTAGATGCTGTAATATTGCATATGTTAGTTGTCGGGTAAACCTTAGCCTAAATGCGCCCAGAATTAGGGTGAACCTTAACCATCAATTTTTCAAAATTGGGTAACCGTAGCCATTCGATCATCAACTCAGTACACGAAAACAACTGTCACTGCCTTGATTTTGAACAAAGCAATATGATATACATAGGATGGACAGAAAAGTACTTTGATTTACCTTCGACATCGTTGGATTAATGTGAGTTTGTCATATATCGGAGATATTCAGTCCCAAAAAAGAAAAATGGTGTTTTGGCATATTGATCCACGTTGATTCACTGATTTAATACACCATTCTGCATGCTATTGGGAAAATATTACACCAACATGTTCGGCAAACACTGCTTTTTACGGCTGCATACAAAGAAGTGTCGATCTTCTGAAAATAGGAGTATGTCGGTGCAAAATACAAACTCACCGTTTTAATCGACTCTCGCTGCCCGAGGTAACCACAGCTTTATCGATGGGGTAACCATAATCGATTTGACGGTGTGAAGATCCTTAATCTGATAATCCGCTTGAACATCCATAATTACTCTCTATGGTGTTGTTCTCGGAAATGTAACGCGTCTCAGGTACCACGCGGTTGCCGTGTGCTACTGTTATGAAGTTAAAGATGTGGTAGGCGGTGACAAATTTGTAGATTACACAAGGCGCGCGACATTTAAACAAAGCATAATTTCAATCACTAAATTGGTAAGTGTGTGTTAGTCAGCATTTACAAAATAAATCGGTCGCGCGGCTGACTAACAAACACTAACTTATATTGAGATATGTGGCGGATGGTGACAAATACATGTATGTGAATTACATAGAGCGCGCGACATCTTGTAAATAAAACATAATTTCAATCATTAAATTGGTTAATGTTTGTTAGTCAGCATTTACAAAATAAATCGGTGGCGGAGCCGCGCCGTGTTAGACCGATTTAGCTTTGTAAATGCTGACTAACAAACACTAACCTATACGTAAAATTTGATACAAGCGGGGTGAATGGCGCATACAGTGAAACCCCGATAGTTTGAACTCTAAACCAAGTAGATTCTATCAGTATCGACGTTTAAGATAGGTGGCAGCTTAATGCAGGGTTTAAGTCATGCTTACGGCTGACGTTCACCCTTCATTAAGCAGCCACCTGCCCACAAAACCATATCTTTTTCATTACTAAAATGTGCAGTATCGATTTTTACTGTATATATTGTATATGCTTATTATATGTATATATAAATGGAACATATTGATGTATTGTATTGTATTGTATACCATTTATCTTTATTATTAAATACAGGCTTTATTTTATGAACGACTATATATACATTTGAACTTCCATAACTCCTACTTCAAGGGACCATACACATTAGTTCGAGTTATCCGATTTCTAATATTTACAATTTCTCGAGTTCACAGTTTAATACAGGTCTAAAGTAATGTTGAAAGCTCCTGTAGGAGCTTTCAGCATTACTTTAGACCTGTATTAAGCTGGAACATTTGTTTCTATGTATATGTAGCAATACAGTTTAGAGCAGTTCTGTATTGTAAGTTTTGGAATGGCTGAGCTTTTTGTTCGAGTTATCCCAAAGTTCGAGTTATCCGAGTTCGAGATATCGGGGTGCAACTGTGTGTGGCATAGCTATTACATTTATGTTCGATCTTCACGTCTATGTGTGTTCTATAATTATATCTTGGAATATGTTTACAGCATTGGTAAAGAGTGGTCTGACCGGACATTGGACAATGAAATCTAAGATGGCGGGCCCCATGAACTACATGTTGTCAGATCGCACCACTAACCTTTATTTTTTCATATTTGTAAAATGAAATATATAGTTGTTTTTTCTTTTAAGTCAGACCACGTCTTCCCTGAAGTCTGTCATATTTCAAAGCTCGTTTCGTCCTAGATTGTATTGTTCACTTAAACGGATCGTCACAAATATTATAAAACATACATACATGTAGTTGTCAAGATCGAACATAAATGAACTAATTTGCGTGAAGTTGGCAGCGGGTTAATAACAATGAACCCTCGTTACAACGGAGGTGTTTGTTTCCAGACATTATGCTGGTATAACGAGGTTTCCGTTATAACGAGTTTAAATATAAAAGGAACCATACGACCAGTTTTAAACTACATGTAGTACCAACAGGTGAACGCTTAATGCAGAACGCAATAAGTGCAAAAAGCTCCATTATTGGTATTGTACATATTCTATTCAGTGGTTCTTTCAAAGACGTTACGCTAATTTTGTTTCAACTTTCAAGGCATACTGCCGGTATAACGAGGGTGCCATTGTAACGAATGCCGGTATAATGAGGGTTCACTGTATTAGACATTAGATATTTCAATGTACTGCAGTGGGTTAGACATTCAGCAGTACATTCGCTACAGATAGATTTTCGGCGAGTCCACTGCAATGGGTTAGACATTCAGAAGTATATATATATATATATTCTTTATTTCACTCTCATGACGGTACTCATCATTTACATACACATGCAATCATAAACCAGATTTAAGCTGTTTCTCGATCATTATACATTATACATGTACATCATATTTCGAGAAATTAAATCAGAACATAACACTAAAACCATATGCCATTTTATCACATAAATATTGAATTTGGCAACACGCTGACACGCCACAAACTAGTGACATCTTGAATATTTATTACCATATGTTTTATAGTTGCAATTTTTAGAATTTTGTAGTTCGGAACCATTGTGATAAATAGGGCATTTGCTCCTATAGGAGCAAATGCTGTATTTATCACAATGGTTTCACAAGGTGACTTCTACAGACTCGTCAAAAGTCGTCAATATAAGGGAATGGGTTAAATAGAAACATCTTCTTCTAACACAACACAAATAAATAAACAACAAGCAGATCATGAACCGAGACGAGGGGAGCAACCAACTCTCCCGAGTTTACGATCCAATTTTCGCCAAAGTCACGAAGATTGGCGGAAATCACCGTGATCATCGACCGTGACCAGTCTGCAGTTCAAAAGTTAGAGGAGAGTGGTGGAAACCGTCAATAAAAGAACGTGAAAATTCATTTATTTGTGTTGTGTTAGAAAAAATTGTTTCTATTTAAATTGGATTACCAACAAAATGAACTCCTGCAAGAGTGTATATGTAGGTTACAAAGTGCTTCGTGTAAGCGATGCTGAAACTGCTCAGACATCTCTAACTACATATTGAAAATAAGTTTATCTTTAACACCGCGTGATGAATGCCATTGAGCGATGAATCGCATGGCGACTGAGCAAGATCCAATGTGTTTGTTAACCCATTACCTCATGGGCTATTTTTAGACACAACCTTTTTTGAATAAATCTACCGAAAAGGAGCTTTAACTAGAGAAAAGGAAAATTTTAGAATTACATGTATGTAAATTGAAACCATTGTGATAAATATAGCATTTGCTCCTATAGGAGCAAATGCTCTATTTATCACAATGGTTTCACAAAGTGACTTTTACAGAGTCGTCAAAGGTCGTCAATATGAGGGAATTGGTTAAGTAACAAATGCAGTGAAACTTTTTTTTGTATATACATGTACCATTCGTAAGAGTATAAGATTTGGGCGAACGTTATGCAAAATGTTCCCATTGGAGCTTCCTACAGTACAAGCCCTACGGACATTTTGTTTTCCGCGGTCCATCGCAATTTTATCCAACGCGGACAAAGTTTTTTTGTCCGTGCTAATATGCGGTCTTCCGCAGTCCGTCGCGGGTTGTGATGGGTCCGCGAAGGTGTATCACCGGGTTCGATCGTTATCGCTGCTGGTCGCGATGGTATCATCCTGGACTGCGGTGTATGGTGTACGAAGTGGTTCATAACTTTCCAAAAGCGCATCATGCGGTTTACAAAGCGCATCGTAGGCTTTCTAAAGCGCCTCACGTGATTTACAAACTGCATCATGCGCTTTCTAAACCGCATCATGCGCTTTATAAACCGCAGCATGCGCTTTTCGAGAGTTATGGACCGTCCGTACGCTAGATGCCGAACCGCAACGCCAAACCACGGGCCTTTAACCAATCAGAATTACCCTTACATAAAAAGGTAGGGTATAATCAAAGAGCAACCGCGTGTTACTTGTGCGTTCTCGCGGCTTCGATATATTATTTCGATTTGCGTCGATAAATATATGTCTCGCTGTATGTATTTGTATTATTCTGAACCTCAACTTACGGAACTATAATTGTTCTGATACTGATTTATGGCTTGGAATTATAAGTTTTACTATATTTACCTAGATCTAGCCACAAAATAACCTCCACACCTACTGTAACAGTGTTAGAAACAAGTTCTGAAACTACCTATTAGTATGTTTTGCGGTGAGTATGGGTAAGGATTTATTTTGCTCTATAATCAATTCGACCAGTTGACTGTTCGTCTGATATATATGTAGCTATAATATAAGCTAGAAATACAGATATATTTAGGTGGTTTTATTTCGAAAAACTATCAGTATTATCACCAGTTATGTATATAAAACGTTAACCCATTCCCTCATAATTCCGCATTTTCTCGTACTAGAAACAGAGAAGACACAGAGTAGAACCTGTATTCCATGAATATGCCTTTCTACCCCTATGCAAACAGAAGAGACCAAGGTCTGCCATTGCCAACAATTCCTGTTTCCATGTGCATTGAAATAATTTAATTAACATTCATTATTTCATATTTTCTTTATATATATTTATTCTATAAACACGACTTTCTGCGCCTGTGCAAACAGTGTATACCCAGATCATATTACTCAGCGTCTCATCAGGATTCAAGACTGCCAATAAATATTGCTTTAGTTCTATACGACCAAAACTGATATTGTTTTCATAATCGGCGAGCGGACCTATGCGTTATTAAAACTGATCAAAGCAATACACCTAACTTGTAGAATTACCTCTTTGCGTCTAAAGTGATCATAAGACGTTGCCTACTTCAGTTCTTCAATGACGTGCATTTGGATACTGAAGAAACTTCGTGTAACTTGGCGTCTAATATGGATCATATCTGTTATCATGGTTTTGTAACTAGCATACGCAGAGTAAATGTAATAGTTTACTATTACGTGAACATATATAAATATTATTCAGGTAAAGGGTAAATAGAACTATGACAACCTGGAATGTTAGAATTGATCAATAAAGTTACCGGATCTGTTACATATACTTGCTGTCATAGAATTCTGGATCAGACTTCGATTTGAATTCACAGCCACATGCATTCAAACAAGCGCATGTGCACTATGTTGAAAAGTTCTGTTGTGTACCAATATGGGTCAGTTAGGTTATATCCGGTTACATATTTGTTGTCTATGTATCTATCATCCACATGGATATAACAAGTACATGTACGAGTACATAAATGTAATACAACTCACTGCATTTGTATTGAATGTTTCATTTCAATATTATATCTACGTCAAACTATTAAGATTCTTATCAGTGTCATAAGTATGGGCGGAAAACTTAGATTTATGGTGCGTTACTTTAACGACTTAATAATCAAACAAGAACTAGAATATACACTGCTTTACAATACCCGAGTGAAATATTCAATAATTTATTTAATATAAAACAACTCTGGTTCTTTTGCATTAAAGGTCCTTAATTCATATTGTAATATAATAAGTAAATTGAGAGAGACACACACAATGAGACAGACAGACAGACAGACAGAGACAGACAGACAGACAGAGAGACAGAGAGAGACAGATAGGCATACACAGAGAGACAGACACACACATAGACAGACAAATAGACAGACACACACAGAGACACAGATACAGACACACACACACACACACAAACAGAGAGAGAGGGAGAGACACAGAGAGACCGAGACAGACAGATGTAGGCAAAGATACAGAGACAAAGAGAAGGAGACAGACAGACAGACAGACAGACACACAGAGAGACATACAGACAGACACACGACAGACAAACAGATATGTTCATCGAATAGACAAACGGTGTAGATCCAAGTTATAAGGCTCCAGTGTTAAATGTTAATAGACGAACTAATTCTATAGGTGATAAGTGCTGTTAGTGTGTTGTACTATATATTTAGGATTTGTTCGTCAAACAGACAAACAGTGTAGATCCAAACCATAAGTTTTTATTGTGAACCTCATGAACTGGATTTACACTGTATACAATCATTTTAGTGTTATTAGTGTGTTTGTACTATATTTAGGATATGTGTGCTTGAAATGATTTACAATGAAAGTTTGTAAAACGATTTGTCCTGTTTTAACTTCACTATTTATTTTTTAAAAAAAAGATAAAAAAGATTAAAATAACCAAAAACAAGTTGGCATTTTTCAAGTGGCATTTATTCCAGTGGCATTTTTTCACTTAACGGTGGCAATTTTCCAGTGGCATTTTTTATAATTAGATCAACAGTATTTAAATTTTTAATTCTCATTTTATTTTAATAAGATCTAGATATTAAGATATACAGTCTCATGGCGTTCATGTGTGTGTGTTGTAAAATGTCTTTCTGGATACTGTACAGTACCGTAACAGATCTAGTAAAAGTATTTTAGAATAGATCTAGATCAAATGTAGGTAAAAATGCCACAGGTAAAAATGCCTTAGGTAAAAATGCCACAGGTAAAGTGGTAAAAATACCTTAGGTAAATATGCCATAGGTTAAAATGCCACATTTAAAGAATGTAGGTAAAAATGCCACAGGTAAATATGCCATAGGTAAAAATGCCTTAGGTAAAAATGCCACAGGTAAAGTGGTAAAATGCCTTAGGTAATAATGCCTTAGGTAAAAATGTCATAGGTAAAAATGCCACAGTTAAAAAAGGAATAATAACATATTTTTAAATTTATAAAAGGAAAACTGTATAATTTGAAAAAATATGTTATAATATATTTCATAATCAATTTTAGTATATCAAACCATTTAAATATGTTCAAAATTAAAAATATTTATTATTATTTTCTGGCATTTGACGGGTGGTGTCTGGGTCTACTCTGTTTAAAAATGCCACAGTTATAATAAAAAAAAATTAATAACAAATACTTTTGAATTTATAAAAGGAAAACTATATTTTGAAAAAATATTGTTATAATAGTAGACCCAGATTATATAGGAGCAGTCTGATCAGGATCTGCTCTGTTTGTTACTGGATTTTGATAGATATTGAAATCTTACCTACCTGTTTCTTATGATTTTTTCGATAAATCATTTAAACAGAGTTGACCCAGACACCTTCCCTCAAATGCCAGAGGTATATAAAAACATTATTTAATAACAAATATTTGGAAATTTTGTCTGAGTCCAAAATAAAAAAAATAAGTTTCATACAATTATTTACAAAAAATTAGACCAAGACACCACCAAAATTGATTATGAAATGATAGTTCAACATATTTTTTTCAAATTATACAGTTTTCTTTATATAAATTTAAAAATATTTGTTATTAAAAAAAATTCAGAGGTATATAAAAACATTATTTGATCCAATAATAAAAAAAAAATTCATACCATTATTTTAAAAAAAAATAGACCAAAATTGATAATGAAATGATATAACAACATATTTTTTCAAATTATACAGTTTTCCTTTTATAATTTTTTTTTTTTATTATTTTATTTCAGAGGTATATAAAACATTATTTAATAACAAATATTTGGAAATTTTGTCTGAGTCAAAGTAAAAAAAAGATTTTCATATAATTATTAAAAAAAATATATACCAAAATTGATAATGAAATTATATATTTTTTCCTTTTATCAATTAAAATAATATTTGTTGTTGTTTTTTTCTTTAAATGTGGCATTTTTACCTACATGTAAGGCATTATTACCTAAGGCATTTTTACCACTTTACCTGTGGCATTTTACCTGTGGCATTTTTACCTATGGCATTTTTACCTATGGCATTTTTACCTAAGGCATTTTTACCTGTGGCATTTTTACCGCACACCATCTAGATTATATCAATCTAAACTATCTTTAGAACTAGAATTCACAATAATCTAA
Source organism: Azorinus chamasolen (assembly GCA_963576725.1). Taxonomy (NCBI): domain Eukaryota; kingdom Metazoa; phylum Mollusca; class Bivalvia; order Cardiida; family Solecurtidae; genus Azorinus; species Azorinus chamasolen. Next base: position 65,622,590 of record OY755239.1, on the reverse strand, counting down.
CTTTTTAAATAGATAGATCTGATTAGTCAAAACATAGTTATCTTCTATTTTTCGGGAAGCTGTTTAACAAATCACAACTTTACATTGTTTGGTAGTACTTACTGTTTCAGTAGAATCATTCCTGTTACGTAATAATTCATAACTTTGTTGATAAGACAGTGTTTGATAGATGACAGTTGTGTGATCACTGACCCTTGTCCCCTGCTGAGAAATTAGGGGATTTACTGACCATCTGGCACCTTTGATCGTTACTATTTTCCTAAGTCTAGTTAGTAAATTAGCAGTATACATGTATTTAGGCTGAGTAAGTAATGTAATAATATAGTCTCCAACTGTCTAACACAATTCATTTTCAGTATTCCAAAACAAATAGTATGTATTGTTAAAATCTTTGTATACGGGAAATAAAAGTACCGACATTTGAAAGCTGTAGACCCAGACAAGATAGCTCGAAAAGCAACCCTCTGACCAGGGTCTTCACTGTTTATTATTCAAAATCATATAGCAAATTTAAATCTTATATAATGAATGGAATCTACAGTTAAAAAATGACCGGCCATTCCACCTTAAAATATAACCATTTCCCTTATATAAACGTGTTTTCGTGCATTTGCAAACAGCGCAGACCCAGATCACACGACTCCTATAGGAGTCTGCTCTGTTAATAAAATTGTAATAGGCCCGACTCTACTATACATTTCATATCAACACCAAAACTATCTTGTCTACAAATGCCATTTAAAACATTAGCTTATAAATATTCATGATATCATTATTTCTTACATGAATACTGAACAGGGAAAGGTTAATCATCACAATGTAACAGAATAACAAGAATGTTTTCATAGTTATACAATTCATAAAAATATGTTTGCTTATCCCTTTACCATAATTATATAAACATATATATTTCCATGCCTTTGCAAACAGCGTACACCAAGATTTAGATGCGCCTATTGGAGCCGTATGATCGGGACCGACTCTGTTTGCTTATGAAAGTGAATCAGATCTGACTCTACATTTTCTACCAGTACAAAAAAGTCATGTACCGTGTACCTATACCATTATGAAAATCAACTAATGAATATTATGATGTCATCTTTTCTGACATAAATATTCAACAGGGAAATGGTTGAAATCTACCGACAACCAACCTTAAGGTTACGAATTTAGCTAAAAATGTATACCTGACATGACCCGGCAACAGAAGTAAAAATTCTGAAAGCATCGACGCTTTTTCACGTGCTTGCTAAGAGAATAGACTCGGATCAGATGGCTCCTATAGGAACCGTCTGATCAGGATATTCTGTTTTCTTATGAATTTATGTTGGATCTGTCTCTATATTTTTTCCAATACCAAAACATCCTCAGTAAATATGCTATTATAATAAAATAATTTAATAAATATTAATGATAACAGTATTTCTTACAAGAATATTCACGGAGTAAAGGGTCCCAGCCAATTTATATGTGTATTACGATGTCAACTCTTAATTCTGGGTGGAATTTCACGCCCTGTGATTTTAAATTTATATAAATTTGCAACAAATAGGGACCCTCTCTCTCGCGTGCCCGTAGATATGAATTAACTACGTGAATTGTACTTTTGTCCTAGGTAGAAATTCCTTTAACCCTTCTTCCGCTGAGTTTACATATATAAATGCCCTCTATGAAGGTTTGTTCCCATTTCGTCTACTGTAATTCATTCCCATTTCGTCTACTCTAAAATTTTACCCTGTTCCCATTTCGTCTACTGTTAGAATTAAGTTATATTTACTCAGTTATTTTATTAATATCATACAATATTCTGACATTTTAGGACTTTTTAATGTGTTGTCTTCAATTTTTATATTTTTTAAAAATATTTAAGATGCTTTTTTGCTGCAGACTTAATCCACAGTAGTATTTTGACACCTGTCACTGTTAGGGGGACCATTGCATAGTCATGTTTTTTTTAAGAATTACCATGACTTATATCAGTCGGGCCATTGCATAATCATGTTTTCACAGTTTTCTTAAGCATTACCATGACTTAATCAGTCAGGTTTGGACCCAGATCAAAAGTTTAGATGATGGTCATTTTCTTTAATTGGCAGCAAAGTAATTTTCTTGTGTGTTTTTAATTGCATTGTTTTAATCTTAAAACTTCTACAGAAAACTGTTTTGGGTTCTGATCCAGATCAATAGTTTGTGTCAAGGTAAACAAAACAAATTTGACTTGATATTTAAAAAGTCCTAAAATTCATGAATCTCGCCTGATGTGAAGATAATATAATAAGACATAAAAATATAAACAGTACTGAGTAGACATGGAAAATATAAGCAGTAGACGAAATGGGAAAGGGTGTAAAATTAGCAGTAGACGAAATGGGAGCAAATGCCAACATAGTAGACGAAATGGGAAGTAGACAAATGGGAAGTAGACGAAATGGGAAGTTACCTCTATGAATATCTATCATCTCAACGTTTATATTGGTAATGAATACAGGAATAATTTCCGCAGGACGAATGCCAATTCATGTTCGATAGATCCTATAAGAAACCAGTGTACGCCCTGATCATACAGCCTCTGAGAGATGTCTGATCTGGGTCTGCACTGTTTTAAATTGGGTCAATATATGCTACTAGCATGAAAAGGGTTAATATGAGTTAAATGAATAACAGTACGGTCGTAGCTTTGAACTCATTTGAAAGACAACGAAATACCAATATTTGGATATCTGTTATTTCTGGTGGCTGTTTTATACAGATTTTTGATTGATGCAGGCGACTGCTTTGCGCAGTTCCAAAATAATACAGTAAGCTACAATAATTTTCATCTAAATTCTGATATCAACTTAAATATTGTAGCTGCACTGAATGGTCGATCAAACAAAAATAGCTGTAATAGCATAGATTATTAGTGTAGATGCGTTTCGAACTTAAATCATTATTAAATCAACTGTTAGCATCTCTTCTTCGAATGAGACCCAAGTTAAACCCTTTACTCCATATGTACTCATTTTAACGCATTCAATCTATTCCTACTCTCAAAAGATGGTTCCACTCCGTACATGTTCCATATCGCAGCAGACGGTAGCTTAAAGCAGACTAGTTGAGAGTAAAGCAAAATGGTCCCATTCAGTCTGTTTTAAGCAAACATCTGTCTTCAATACTAAACACAAACTTTGGAGTAAAGGATTACGGTTTCAAAAAGAAGTATTTCAAGAAATAAACAAGTAATGGTTTATCCCCCAAGACACATCTCTACATCAACTTTAATACGCGTGTGGGGTCGAAACAAATATGACCGAATGCTCCCGACATGTATAATATCTGCGCTACGCTTTTTTCTGAAAATCAGATTGTGAAAATAATTACTGCTGGTATTTTGTATCTGTTTCTTTTTCTCGAGCATTTACAGTCTGGAAATCGTTAAAATCTGATTATAAATTGTAGTTTTAGCAGAAAGAACCCGTTTCAGTCTCGGGGTTTGGGTGAAGGCTATATCTATTCTCATATGTTATCTAATTTAATTTTGAATTTAAAATCTGACAGTATTCAATATGGGTTTTTTTCAATTGAAAAAAATGCACATGTGTATGTACATGTATATGTAAGCTTTTGTATAATTTATCTAAATAATTTACATCTAAAGCGATTAAACGACTGCCAGTCATAAAGGTAGTGTTCGCGATGAAGCCTCGCTCAATCCACGCTGGTATCAGCACGGACTGCGATGGCTCCGCGGCGGTAATATCCCGTAGGGCAAATTTCGGTCCGCGGTAGACACAGATTTTGTCCGCGATGATCCATAAAAATTGTCCGCGCTGGAAACACGCGCTCAATTTATTTTGTCCGCGCTGGTAAAACGGAAAACAAAAAGTCCGCGGGGCCTGTACTGTACATTACTTTCAGCATGCATTAAGCAACCATCTGATTTTATAATACTCATGTTCACCGTGCAAGCGGTCGTTGTAGATCGTGTAGGATGTATTTTAAATTTGAGCCAACGAACGCTTTCCATAGCAAAATAGGTGTTTTATCTTATTCAAATATATGCATACCAAATCTACTATGTACTATGTACATCTCCCAATATTCAAGAAAGAAACGCAGTTTTCAGTAGTATTTGCTGATTTAAATCTACAACTGAGCCACATAGAAATAATTTAAATCTTTAAACTGCTTCGAGCGGATGACTGATTACATTTGCAAACAGGTTGGATACAGACGAGACGCTGAGTAACTCAACACCTCAACGGGATCCAAACTGTTTGACATCCTGATTGCATTTTGATTGACTTTCGGTAGACAATATATACAGTACAAGACTCATTGAATGTTTATACATGTACCTTGAATTTTGAAAATGTATTACGAGACACATTATGCAAAAATAATTTGTTCAGCTGGCTGAAGGTAAATTCAATCTTAGTGTTAGATATATACTATTAGTTACACGGTAATTTGGCAGGGTGTACGGGCTGGTATGACCGGGTTAGACCCCATATTTGCTGAGGCTATCGCCTCAGGAAATATGGGACCTAACCCGGTCATACCAGCCCAAATTTATTACCTGTCAGAGATCCAATTTACCCAATTTAGAAACGAACAATCTCTTATTTTTTGCTGACATTAGATCTCTAATTATATGATGACATGATAAGGAAAACATGACGTCATGACAGAGCAAATATGACGTCGTCTCAGAGCAATTCCGAAAAAGGAATTCAACCTTCACTTGTAAACATTTGAGTTTAAACGGTTACACGTTGTAATGAGAAGTTGATAGTGTCAAACTGAGGAGCGTATGATGAACAGGTTTTTACGTTTATTATCGATTATTTGGTGGTAATCCGTCCAGAATTTACGGAGTAATGACGATATGAAATTTCGAATCGACGCTAAAAACAAAAATAAAACAAATGACGTCACGCGTCAAATCTAAATTCTGTATTCTCCGTGGAATCCGCCGAATACGGTTCTGTACACCCCGGCAGTTTTTGGCAAACTGACCAATCAATTTTCAAGGATTTACTCTGACTGGTAATAAAGACATGTATATATCTAACACTAAGGAAATATGGGATCTAACCCGGTCATACCAGCCCGTACACCCTGCCGAATTTCCGTGTAACTAATAGTACTTATCTTGTTGCATATGATACATTTCCTTAAGATAGTTTTATTCGGTTTGCCTGTATCAAACGTAGTGAGTGTTTCTATCTCTTGCTAAAATCTCCATATTTTGCTTTATTCAACACAGTGATTACCTTTTAACCCTTAATCTGCTGAATAATTAAAACAGACTCCTCGCTTTTCTGAATATTAATTAAGCAAAAACTTGTATCCGAATGTATCAATAAAATGATAATTAGGTACCCGTAAACCAGGTTTAAGTCCCCCAGTAGCTTATTTTAGTTACTGACCGTTCCAAGGCGGTACTCCTGCTTTCAGCCTATGGTCAATTTTGTTATTTAATATGCTTAATGTTTAATGTTTTTCGTCTTGATATGCGTCCTGTTATGTTTTGTCTTGTGGCTATACCGTTTCTTGTTTGATGGTTCTGGTGCGGTGTCATTTCGTGTGTGGCTCTCCCTGTTTGACTATTTTTCCATATATAGGACAAATATTCTAACAGTGTAGATCCTGATCAAAGGGTCACTCAGGAGCCCTTTGGTCTTGGTGTACGCTGTTTGCATAGGTCTTATAAACTCGGTTCAATATTGTACTAACTCGAACCACAGGTAGCAGTGTCGAACGCGCACTTTATGCATGATGTTATACATGTCGAAAATCATAGTGAACACTGCTGATCTGAAAAGTCAATAAGGGACAGTTTGAAATACTTGTCCTATTTACTTTATAAATAATGAAGTTACTTCTTCCAATAATGACGCTTATTTACTGGTGTGCATTTAACACTTTCCTACATATACTCGCAAGTTCATGCATCTGCAAACCGTTTAGACCCAGAACCAGACGGTTCCTATAGGAACCGTCTGATCAGGGTCTGCTCTGCTTGCTAATGGGATTTGATAGATCTGTTTGGTTACTTTCTAAAATTACTAGAATGTTTCACATTCCATCAGTGTAACTATTGTGCTCATGCATATTTTGTATGTACAGTAAAACCTCTCTATAACGGCCACTAAATTACATCAAGTATTTTGTGTTAAAGCCAGGTGACTGCTTAAAGCAAGATGAAAGCTAAACAGAACGCCTTTAAAGCAATGTGAAAGTTAAACAGAACGCTCTATTTTTCACAATGATTTCACAAGGTGACTTCTACAGAGTAGTCAAAAGTCGTCAATATGAGGGAATGGGTTAATACTGGACAAAAGAGATGCAGAAAGCTGCTATAGGAGCTTTATTTTTTATCTGCATTAAGCTACAACCTGCCTTACAGACCCATAAATATACACATTTAGATGGCCATTTAAAACAGAGTCGACTGTAGTATTGGTCAGTATGATTTTCCACAGGGATATGAACCACATGGTACGTTCGCTACCGCCACCTGTGACTTTATGTTTATTCCGGATTACGCGGTCTCGGAGATAACAGTTTGTCCGTCAAACACGATTTATCCACTGAGAGGTAACACTTGCCACACTGACACGGCGGTGCGCAAACACTCACGCTGTACGACTCGCGTTTATAAATTACCTATTATGGATTGGAAGGACTGAAACTGAATAAGTTTGTTGAACGTTTTGAGGTCTGTGTATCAGAACGGACATTTTATACACCTGTTTCGCGTAATTCAGAATAATCAAAGATGCGGTCACGTGTAGCGGGATTGTCTATGATATTCGGATTGTTTTGTGTGACACTATTGCTCTATAGAAACCGGACTAATTACGAAACGTGTGACGTCATTTCCGAGCCATATCACCCTGTACCCGTTTATTTAAGATCTGTAGATTCTTCAGGAGACCCGGGTGTGATCAAACTACAGAATTCACTGCGAGAGCAGAGGAACCAGCTCGCCAAAGAACTGAACTCACTGAGGAGGAAACTTGGGCAACAAGATTGCGAAGTAATTTCTGACATTTATTTCTTTTTCTGTTCCCGTGTTCTTAAATCAATGTCAAAACAAGGGATAATGTGATACAATAACGCACCCACAGTAAAACCTCTCTATAATGACTACTAAATCACATCAAGTATTTTGTGTAAAAGGCATGTGTCTGCTTAAAGCAAGGAGAAAGTAAAACAGAACGCTTCTATAGGAGCGTTCTGTTTTACTTTCACATTGCTTTAAGCAGCCACCCGCCCTAAATAGCAACTAATTAACACAATTTAGTGGCCGTTATAGAGAGGTTTTACTGTATTTACATACATTGTTTTCCGGAGCATTAACCCCATGAATCGGGACACACATGTACTGGTATTTGCAAAACAGTGTAGACCAAGATCAGGGATCTCTTAGAGGAGCCCTCTGATCAGGATCTGCGCTGTTTGCCATTCAAAACCCTCTAGCAAGTTTAAACCTTTCATACCGAGTGGACTCTATAGGTAAACACTTATGGGCAATTTCACTGTGATAATTCAGCACTAAAAATGGTTAACCCTTTCCCCCATATAAACGTGTTTTCACGCATCTGCAAACAGAGTAGACCCAGATCAGACAGCTCATAGAGGAGCCGTCTGATCGGGGTCTGCTCTGTTTGCTAATGGAATTTGAAAGATTTGATTCTTTACTTTCTAAAATGGCTACAATGTTCCACCTAATTTGTCCATGAATAATCAGTAGGTATTGAAAGTTGAAATAAACATAGAACATGGAAAGGGTTAAAATAGTCTACTGCAAGGGTCGGCTGAGCATTATAGTAGAACCAATCTTAACCCTTTACTCCATGAATATTTATGAAAGAAATAATGGCATTATGAATATTAATTAGATTCATTTTTATAATGGCATATGAACAGAGGATATTTTGGCCGTGGTAGAAACTGTAATATCAGATTTACTCGTATACATTCTGATTTAAACCTTTCCCTGGTGAATATTCATTTAACCCTTCTCTTGCTATTCACGTCAATATACGTACCTGTAAATAGTGAAGACCCAGATGAGACAGCTCCTGCAGGAGCTGTCTCATCAGGGTCTGCACTATTTACAAGTTGATTGTGCAACCAGTGCACTTCACAGCAGTGATTGCACAGCGAAATACTTGTAGACAGTGAAGATATGTGTAATTATACAACAGGGCATGGGTAAAGAAGGAGAACTGTATTTTAAAAGTCAGCAAGCGAAGGGTTAATAGGACATAATCCCGTCATAGATATGAATAAGATTATTTTTTCATAATGGCTTATGAACACATGACATTTTGGCTCAGGAAGAATCTGTAGAGTCAGACCTATATAACACCCTAAGTAAATAGAGCAGACCCTGATCGGATGGCTCCTATAGGAGCCGTCTGATCTGGGTTTACTCTGTTTGCAAATGCGTAGAAAGGCGTATTTATGGAGTCAATGATTAATTCATTTATTGAACACAGGAATGTAAAAAAAATGCTTTCTTTTTTATTGCCGCTTAACACGGGTTCTTTAGTATACGGTTCTAGTTTCTCAGCGTCTCATCAGGATCCAAACTGATTGACACTTCATTTATGTTTTAACCCCTTACCCCATTAATATTCATGCAAAAAATAATGACGTCATTAATATTAAGTAGATTAATTGTTATAATAGGACTTAAGCACAATTAGCTTTGGTCATGGCAGAAACTGTGTAGAATTATATCTATATTAAATCATAAGCAAACAGAGCAGATTCTGATCAGACGGCTCCTATAGGAGCCGTCTGATCTTGATCTACTCTGTTTGCAAATGCGTAGAAAGGCGTATTTATGGAATAAAGGGTTAAAGAAGAATTCGTAGAAAAGTCCACTCTGAAATTTGAAGCAGACGGCAATGTTTGATGAACATTGTGTGTGGCTAGACAGTGTGCTCATTATTGTCGTAAACAGGTGTCAATTTGGCCTTTGAAGATGAAATGTATTAGTTACCTTAGGAGACTGCGTGGATATGTTGCATATACTTATGCATGCATATTGCACACTGGGGTTAACAATAGATGTGTAATCACTGTATTTTCTTCCCTTTGTTTTGGTGCAATAGCATAAGTCTTGTAAAGAAGAAAAACCTCTCCTTTTTGCGTTTAAAAGAAACATTAAACAATAAGATAACGTGACAGCTTAATGCAGCTTGACAATGTGGGAGCTTCTTGAATAAATTTCGGTCTGCATTAAGCTACCACTTGTCTTAACTTTTCCCATCATATAAACACTTCTTCACACATTTGCAAAAAGCGTAGACACAAATCAAACGTGTTCTTTGTGAGCCGTATGATCAGGGTCTGCTCTGTTTGCTCATAAAATTATAATGGATCTCACTCTACAGTGTCTGACTATATCAAAGCAGTCTGTGCACACATGCTTTTATAAAAACATCGGGTAATAAATATTCAAAATGTCATTATTTCTTACATGAATATTCAACAGGCAGGTAAAGAGTCAAACTCTAAAATTTAGACTTCTTTTGAGTGGTAGCCGTGGACTGATGTAACTGTAATTATGTATGCAGATCAACCGATAAATGTGCGTAATCAAATACTTAAATCGTCTTTTCTCCGCCAAACCCTATGTTCTGACCACTCTTTAGAATCGTCTCTAAGAGACGATTCTAAAGAGTGGTCACAACATAGGGTTTCGTGGAGAAATTAAGAAATTATTCTTGAAAAATGTTTTAATTTACACATCTTACCTGGACCACTGTGTTGCAGTATAAATGACATTGCAAAGAAGTAGGCCTAATATCGGGCGAAAGGCATATCAATCATCAACCTGAATTCAAGTGTAATGAATTAGATACTATAAGTTTGTTAAATGTCAAATGCAATATATAGTACATGTGTATAGCTGATAAGACGATAAGAATTGATATAAACTATTTACCTCATGAATATTCATTTAAAATGATGACGTCATGAATATGAATCAGCTGACCATGTGTTATAATATCACATTACAGAAGCAGCCTATAGTTCGATATTGCAAACAGAGCAGACCCTGATCAGATGGTTCCTACAAAGACCGTCTTATCCGGGTCTACTCTGTTGGCAAAGGTTTTAAAGGCCTATCTGTCTGATAAAGGATATGAGCTGAATTAAAATTCATATTCGATATTTGCAAATAGAAACTAGAGTCTTTGATTGAATTTAATGCAATTACGATCCCTTTTTAGTACTGGCCAGAGAAGCAAACTTGTTGTTTTAAGGGCATCTTTCTTCCCATTTGTTAGAAACTGACACTGTGCAGGCACAATGTATATGGATGGGTTTGATTAGGTGCGATACTGTACATGTATCTGTTACTTCAAGATACAGTAAAACCTCCCTATAACGGCCACTAAATTGTGTTAATTAGATGGTATTTAGGGCAGGTGGCTGCTTAAAGCAATGTGAAAGTAAAACAGAACACATGTATAATACTTAATGTAATTTAGTGGCCGTTATAGAGAGGTTGTACTGTATACCACTTTAGCACAATTATAGCGCAATACAACTGCTGAGTTGGATGAGAAACGATGTCGTAGAACCTGTTCTAAGCGGACATTCATTCAATGAACATAGGAGACTTAAATACTTGGTGGTTGCTTAATACGGGGCAAAGATAATACAACAATCTCCTTTGGCAGCTTTCTGTATTAATGTTTGACCTGCATTTGCTACCACCTTCTTTACAGACCAATAATTAGACCCCTTTCTGATGGCCGCGTAAGAATGGTTCTACTGTACAACATACGTGTTAACCCTTTTCCTCATATTGACCCCTTTTGACGCCTCTGTAAAACTCGATTTTTGAAATCATTGTGATAAATAGATTTTCACAATGGTTTCAAAACTACACAATTCTAAAATTTATCTTTTTGCTAGTAAATGCTCCTTTTTGGTACATTCATTCAAAGAGATAGGATCTAAAAATCGCCTATGTGGGAATGTGTTAAATAACTAACTTTATTCTTTCGCTAGCATTTACAAGCTGTGATAACCTTTGTGAGCAGTCTAGATATAGATAAGACACCGAGTAAAACTGCATCTCAACAGGTGCAAAACTGTAACAGAGGTTGATGCTATCATTATATTTTAACCCTTTCCTTCATATAAACGGCTTTTCACGCATTTGCAAATAGAGGCGACTGAGATTAGACGGCTCCTATAGAAGCTTTCTGCGTTACGTTGACCTGCATTAAACTACCACCTGTTTTAAATACCTATATTTAGACATCGATTTAATGGCCGCTTACCACGGGTTCTACGGTATAATATGCATATACATTAAACCCCTCTTAAAGACAGATGGCTGCTTAGTACTAGACGAAAGTCAAAGTCATGCAGAAAGTTCCTTATTTGAACTTTCTGCATGACTGTCCCCTGCATTTACGCTGCCTCCTGTATTAAGACCAGCATTGACACTGGTTTGAACTTCCGCTATAACCCTTTCCCTGTTCTATCTTTATTCCAAATTTCAATACCTACTGAATATCCATGAACAAAATAGTTAAATTCAAATATGGAGGGCGGAAAATTGTAGCCATTTTAGAAAGTGAAGAAACAGACCTTTCAAATTCCATTAGCAAACAGAGCAGACCCTGATCAGACGGCTCCTCTAGGAACCGTCTGGTCTTGGTCTACTCTGTTACTAAATGCATGAAAACACGTTTGTATGAGGGAAAGGGTTAAAAACAAATTACTTTATTTATTGCTACAAAATGGCATGTAGGTGAAATCAGTGTTAGGGGCTGATTTCAATTACTACATTTTCATAATCTTAACAATTTCAACGAAACTTCCTGTAGTATTACTATGTATAAAACCACACAGCATTATAAGGATACACATAAACATATTTTCATGTCAAGTCAATTAAAGTCAAAGTATTTGTTATATAACATGATAGAGACAGCTATAGATTTAACCGGGAAGTTAAATGACGCTTAATAATTATTCAAACGCAAAGGAAGTAAAAAAAACACAATAACATTGAGTTGGGATTATTCATAGTAGAAAGGCCAACGAGTGTCTAATTATAGAGTCAGTGCAGTTTTTAATTTTGCTAGAAGATGTTGAATGACAAACAGTGCAGACCCTAACCAGTGGTCTCTTCTAGGGACCCCTCTCATCCTAGCTTAATAGTTTTCAAGTGCCAGTACATCCCATCCACGTGTTAAACCTTTCCTCCAATTAAACGTGTCTTTTCACGCATTTGCAGTGCAGATCAATATATTACATGGCTCCTATAGGAGCCGTCTGATCAGAGTCTGCTCTGTTTGCTAATGGAATTGGAAAGACCTGTTTATTTACTTTCTAAAATGGCTACAATTTACCACCGTTCATATTTTGTTATTTGAAGATTCGCTCTGTACCAAATGCATAATTGAACTGTAACCTGCTCCGTTTGTATGCCTAATATTTGAAGAATGTAGGGTGTCCTTTTGCTATACAGTAAAACCTCTCTATAACGGCCACTAAATTGTGTTAATTAGTTGGTATTTAGGACAGGTGGCTGCTTTAAAGCAAGGTGAAAGTAAAACATAACGCTCCTGCGTTCTGTTTTACTTTCTCCTTGCTTTAACACAAAATACTTGATGTAATCTAGTAGCCGTTATAAAGAGGTTTTGCTAGACAAGTAACAAGGCTATGCTGGTTGACGCAAAAGGGAGTGACATATTTGTATCAGATGAGTAGTCATACTGTGATACATGTGTCAGAATATTTGACTATTTCTTTCATATAAACGCCCATTAACACCTTTTGCAAACAGAGTAGATCAAGACCAGATTAGATTGCAAACAGAGTATATCAATATCATACGACTTCTGTAGGAACCGTCTGATCAGAGTCTTCTCTGATTGTTCTTGAAATATTACTAGAAAAAATCTTACTACAGTTTCTACGAATACCAAAAGAAGCATGTTGTTGCTTAATGCAAGGTAAAAGTAATGCATAAAGCTCCTATACTGTATCTCCTAAATCTAGACCACATCTTATCGTGCTGGTATTTACTATAATCGCCGCGTAATCGTGCCTCTCTGAGTGTCAAACCACTAAAATATAGATAATATTTTAAGCTTTCCTTAGTAGATATCGTTTCCTTTTATCTAAATCTGTTTTCGTCGCGCCAGTAACACGTTGACATGGCTTATTGGTTGTGTCTACAATGGTTGCAAACTACCCGAAGAAATAAGGCATATCAGGCCAGTGCCGTGCATGGAATAGTTGAAACGCATAGAAACAGTTTGTGGGCTCAAACCCTCTTATAATCGATTGTTCACGCATTTGCAAACAGAGTATACCTAGATCAGATCAGTAGGTATTGAACTTTGGAATAAACATAGAACGAGGAAAAGGGTAAAATAGCATTTATATCTGATGAACAATTATATAATAAATGACCGTATTAATACCAATAAGTTTGTATTTTAAGACCTGAATTACTCGGGGGGGGGGGGGGGGGGTTAAGACTTGAATTACGAAGTAAGAGAAATTTGATCATGACAGAAACTATATAATCAGACGCACATTATTACACAAACAGACAGAGCAGACCCTGACCAAAGAACGCCTACATGACCTGTTTTAATCTCGGTTTTCTCTTTTTGCAAAGGCGTAAAAATGCGTATCTCTCTGGAAAAGGGTTAGCACATATACAGTAGATGCTGGAATTTTAGTTGAGAAGAATTTAGATACTTATAGGCAGGTGGCTGCTTAATGCAGGTTGAAAGTCATGCAGAAAGCTCCTAGAGGAGCTTTCTGCACGACATTCACCCGGCATTAAGCTGCCACCTGTCTCCAAGGCCGATAAGTATGCTCAATTGAACGTCCGGTTTAGAGGGGTTTTATTGTATTTGCGTTCTTCCGACTGCCTATTCTAATCAATCATCTTTCTGTCAAGGATGAGATTTACGTTATTTCGTTTTCCTAAATTAAAATAAGTATTCTTATAGCTTGCTTAACCATTTTACCGCATAGAGACGCCTGTTTGCATCTTTTAAAACAGAGGAGACCCAGGTCAGAGGGCTCCTACATTCTGCTCTATTTGCGCAAAGAATAATATAGGATTCTAATAGGGTGGACACTTCTTTTGTTCATACTAGCATTATAAAAAAAAATTAGCTGATTGAGATTCATGTTAACATTATTTTTGACCTGTTGACATTACTTCTGACATGAGTATTTACGATAGAAAGGGTTAATACAACGGGTCAATTTAGGTTCTCTGCTTATCTTATCTTATGGCGTTAAGCAAACATAGTCATATCTCCGTGTATGTGGAACAAGAATGCAAACAGTGTAGACCCAGATCAGAGGGCTCCTAGAGGAGCCCTCTGATCAGGGTCTATACTGTTTTGTCATTCAAAATCCTCAAGTCTTGGCATACAGAGTTGACTCTATAATTAAACGCTGATGTGCTATTCCACTCTGAGAATCAATCAGGGTTGGAAGGGTTAAGCGATTTGAATGAACCGCCCAGTAATTGAACCTTAGACAAGAGTGTTTATCAGGCCATCGCATCGCTCTTTCGAAATATATTAAACTATTCTATCACATTTGCTGAGTTTAACATATTTTAATGCCAGAAACGAGTGTATATGTACTCTCATTTGTCAACAGTGTAGATCCAGATCAGATGATACCGATGGGAGTCCTCTGATAAGCGTCTACACATTCTGTCTTTCAAAACTCATCTGGTATTTGTTTGCAGTTCGTACTTACATGTAATGAACTCTACACCATAAATAGTAATATTTAGATTAATATTTGTTAATTAAATGATATAATTTAAGGAATGCACAACTAAATATAAACTGGTTTGATATGATCGAAAATGTTCAAAACTGTCTACAAGCATGTAGAAAAAGGTGATCTTCTTAACCGGCCACTGGCTGTTAGTAAATGTTAATGTCCTACAGTGTCCACAAGCTGTTAATAAAAGCTAATACCGGTATTCTAAGTTGGCCACCAGTTGTTAGTAAAAGGCAATGCTCTAAACTGTTCACTAACTGTTAGTAAAAGGTACGATTCTAAACTGACAACTAGCTGTTAGTAAAAGGTACGATTCTAAACTGACAACTAGCTGTTAGTAAAAGGTACGATTCTAAACTGACAACTAGCTGTTAGTAAAAGGTACGATTCTAAACTGACAATTAACTGTTAGTAAAAGGTACTGCTTTAAACTGACAACTAGCTGTTAGTAAAAGGTATGATTCTGAACTGTCCACTTGCTGTTAGTAAAGGCTAATGTGCTTAATCAATTCCTTCATGGGCTATTTTTAGATACAACCTCTATGAATAAATCTACCGAAACGGAGCATTAACTAGAGAAAAAGACAAAAATAGATTTTTTAGTTTGAAACCGTTGTGCTAAATAGAGCATTTGCTCCTATAGGAGCAAATGGTCTATGTATCACAATGGTTTCACAAAGTGACTTTTACAGAGTCGTCAAAAGTCGTCAATATGAGGGAATAGGTTAACTGTCCATTAGTGGTTAGTATAAGGTACTAACCTAAACTGTCCATTAGATCATAGCAGAACCTAATGTTCTAAACTTTCAGCACGCTATTTGTAAAACTAACCAAATATTTGTTCACTTATTAGTCAATAGTACGCGTATATTCACATTCTTCATCTATCAAGGCTTACTAATCTTTAATACATTATCTTGTCATAGTATCAGTTATTAGGTCAGTTATTTAAGTCAAAAATAGTGTCTGCTAACTATTTGCTCTCATATGAACGCTTTTTTACATCTTTGCAAACAGAGAAGACCCAGATCAGACGGCTCCTATAGGAGCCGTCTGATCAGTATCTGCTCTGTTTGCTTATGAAATCATAATAGATCTGACTTTATAGTTTCTACTAAAACCAAAATGCATGTGTACATATGCCAATACTAATAGTCAGGTTACAAATATTCGTGATGTAATTATTTCTAGTACAAACATATAACAGTGATAAGGTTAAACCCAGATATATTGCAATTTTGATTTACACCCAACTCGTTCAAGATTTTGAGAAACTTGACCAAGTGTTCAATCTGTGTTTAAACCATTGTGATTATCACAATGGTTTAACCCATTACCTCATAGGCTATTTTTAGATACAACCTCTTTGAATAAATCTACCGAAAAGGAGCATTAACTACAGAAAATGACAAGTTTAGAGTTTTGTAGTTTGAAACCATTGTGATAAATAGAGCATTTGCTCCTATTGGAGCAAATGCTGTATTTATCACAATGGTTTCAACATGTGACTTTTACAGAGTCGCCAAAAGTCGTCAATATGAGGGAAAGTGTTAAACACAGCTTGCACTCTGATACAGCTCCTACTTTAATTACGTCGGTGTCTCATCTGGATGCAAACTGTTTGCATTTGCAATCGGGTCGCGCTTACATTGATAAGGGTTTAAAAAATTACCAAACCTAACACAACCTTTGCAAAGAGTTGAAAAGAATCTGGAACACATTTTTCTCGCAAACGAATCGCACATTTCTCAGATTCGGAGAAGAATGAGAGTTTCATGTCAAATGAAATCACACTCTTCCCAGATCGATTTATTGTAAGAAGCATGTGATAAAAACTCTCTTAGACCTGGCTCCGAGGTTATAAAGCTTTTTGTTTGAGTCTGAGATCATTCTCAAGCATCTGACCAATCAGATACTTGAGAATGATCTCAGATTCAGAAGTTTTATAACCTTGGACCCTGAGTTGACTATGAGCTTGAAAAATTGAGCTCCTACAGAACACAACTATTCCTAATACTCAGCATGGAATTACTACAGATTCTGATAAATTGCAAACAGTACAGACTCTGAACAGATGCATAGGTTGGACTGGGTCTACATTGTGTGCATGTCTTGCTTTCAAAAACAATGTATTGCAGGTTTAATCTAAATGTCTTTTTACTTTGGGATAATTCGTTAAAAAGTAATACTCTCTGTTAAAATAGCATGTGCACTGGTTTAGAAAACTCATATATATATGTAAACGTACTATATACCATTTCACGCCGTCCAGTACTGGTCATTTATTGACCCTTCAATGACCTTTGAATCAGAGTTATCGTAATTTCAGGACACACCTAACATGTATTATCTTGGCCAAAGGTCATAACCATCTACAGTAAAACCTCTCTATAACGGCCACTAAATTGAGTCAATTAGTTGGTATTTAGGGCAGGTGGTTGCTTAAAACAAGGTGAAAGTGAAACAGAACGTTCCTATAGAGCGTTCTGTTTTGCATTCACCTTGCTTTATGCAGTCACCTGCCTTTAACACAAAATAATTAATGTAATTAGTGGCCGTTATAGAGAGGTTTTACTGTATGCCGACTTTTTTTTCAACCACTTTCGGTTCAGGTCATGTTATCATTTTTGTGACTGTTAAATCAGATACTTTTAAATCAATTGGCTTCTATATGTAATTTGTCTTCATGCATCGAGAATGTGCATAATTATATTAGATACATGTACAATGTACCTGCTTGGTTAGAGATAAAGCAGAAACTAACTATCAACATTTAAGATGCATGTGTTGCAACTTAGCCGAATTTTGAGCAGATACATTTGCCATATTTTAAACGCAATTTGAGGTGATAATTCGCAATGCCAAAACATGTTAGCTGAGGACGCATATACTGAAATTTAGTGTGGAATGAAATGTTCAAACCAGTGCTCACGCAATGGTAAATGAGGTACATACAAAGGGAAGTCGGTACAAACATGAGCGTATACACCGGGGGTTAATAGCAAACACTTAGTAGTCTCTGACCACCAATGTGCCGTGATCCTCGTAATACTTTATTTTCCATTTTTATTTTATAAAATCGCTGCCAAATTCTGTCGTCTGCTAACTTTGTCGTCTGCTACAAATTTTCATATTTTTTTTTATTTTCTTCATTTCTGTTTCAAAAATATAGTAACAGCAACAAACAGTTTGGATCCTGATGAGACGCCGAGTTACTCGGCGTCTCATCTGGATCCAAACTATTTGCATAGTTAGTCACAGATCCGGCATGGGCAGCGAAAGGGTTAATAAAAACAGTATAAAATATTTATAATTATAAACGTTTAGAGTGTATATAGTTTCTAGGACGAACAACATAACATAAGGTTTGGTGGAAAAATAAAGAAGTTATTCTTGAAAATGTTTTAATTTATGCACCTTATCTAGACCTCTGGGTAATTTCATATTGATTTCAGATAAAACAAACCCAAATAACATTGGCTCATTGCAGAACTGTTCTAATCGCATTTTGTTGTATATCTGATGGGTACCCCCTTTCAAGTTCTTTCAGTATGAAATGCCTGAGTTTGGTAGACAACGTTGTATGACAAACAGTATAGGCCCTGATCAGGTGACTTCTCTTGCCCGTTTGTCTGGGTCTATTCTGTTTGTAAATACCGGAGCACTCATTTCCAGCAATCAACATAATTGTATATGCTTTGCCTCAACCATTAGTTGAATATGTGATAACCTTTGCAAAGAGTTGAATCGGACGTAAGACGCTGAGTAACATTATATCATAATAAATACTGTTTAACCCTTTCTCTGTTCAGTACTAACCCTTCTCTTGCTGAATTTTAAAATACATTTCTCCTTCTTTACCCATGCCTTGTTGTATAATTACATATATATTCACTGTGTACAAGTATTTCGCTGTGTAATCACTGCTGCGGAGTACACTGGTTGCACAATGAACTTGTAAATAGTGCAGACCCTGATGAGACAGCTCCTGCAGGAGCTGTCTCATCTGGGTCTTCACTATTTACAGGCAGGTATATTGACGTGAATAGAAAGCGAAGGGTTAATGTAAGAAATAATGACATCATGAATATATATTAGCTGAATTCTTGCAATGGCATTTGTAGATAGGATTGTTTTGGTATTGGCAGAAACTGTACAGTCATGTCTATTATGATTTCTTAAGCACACAGCGCACACCCTGATCAGAGGGTCTGGGCTGGGTCTACTCTGTCTGAAAATGCGTGAAAACACGTTTATATGAGGGAAATGGTTAACATGATCTGATGATCATTAGTGAAAATAAAACAGTTGACAATAATTTTAGAGAAAATTAGACAAATTATATTTTAACAGACAAAAGGTAATTACATGTAATGTTCAAAGGTTAAAGACGTGTTGGGCTTTCATTTATAAGCTGTTATCAGTGTTTACTTTGTTTTAGCCCTTCTCTTACTGAATTTTAAAATACATTTCTCATTCTTTACCCATGCCCTGTTGTATAATTAAATATATCTTCACTGTGTATAAGTATTTCGCTGTGCAATCACTGCTGTGGAGTGCACTGGTTGCACAATCAACTTGTAAATAGTGCAGACCCTGATGAGACAGCTCCTGCAGGAGCTGTCTCATCAGAGTCTTCACTATTTACAGGTAGGTATATTGACGTGAACAAGCGAAGGGTTAACCTTTGCTCTCGAGCTTGAAATGTTAACCCTTATCCTTCTAAGCGGGGCCACGGTGGTATTTGGAAACAAATCTTGTGTTCAGATGGGGTGGCTAGTGTTGTCAGGAACCAGACGGTTTGCCACTATGTCATAGAGTTAATCCATTCCTTTATAATGACACCTTTTGACGCCTCTGTAAAAGTCATTGTTTGAAACGATTGTGATGAATAGAGCATTTGCTCCTATGAATCAAATGCACTATTTACCACAATGGTTTAAAAACAACACAATTCTAATAGCTTCGTTTTGTGTAGTAAAATAGTTCTTTTTGGTAGATTTATTCAAAGAGGTTAGGTATAAAACTAGTCTAGGAGGGAATGGGTTAAAAAATCGGAAAATAGTTTTGAAAACAACACACTGCAATTTAAGCAAACGGACATATATCCAAGCAAGAAAGCGCGTAATCTGACTGTCAAGACGGGGTAAATAAAATTGAAATGTCGTGTGCGTGTATTTACTTAAGCTTTAAGTGTTTCATTTTCCACCTTAAGCACTTTCAATCAAGTATGTTTTTCAAGAGTCAATATAATAATTGAACCCGTTAACGTAGAATAATAGAACTTCTCCAACGCAACCAGTTAATAAATTAAAAGAGTGGTCACAGTATAGAGTTTGGTTGAGAAATGCCGATTTTAGTATGTCGGTACGCACCTTTATCTGTAACACTGTCATGCCATCTACAATCTCATCAAATGAGGCTCAGTCTGACCAGGTCTTGCCACCATCAAAACCTGTTCGATTTTGCTCACCAGTTGGACAAACAGTGTAGAACCTTGTGTAGAAAGTTTGAAAAGCGTTGTTGATCAGGTTGTACACTTTCTGCTAGGCCTAATGATAGGCCTTCTTGTAGTGGGGATCGCCGTTCTCGATGTACCTAGTAGTGCGCATATTATTAGAACCCATGACAAGCTGTTTGATGGCAGGATTGTATTTTTTAAATAAAAAACAAATTCGATTTAAACGGAAATTATAAAACGGCGTCTCACCTGGATAGTATCTGTCAAATCAGACTCAATGTTGTTTTTATACTCAATAGATTTTCAAAAGTTTGAACGGTTCGAAAGTAAGTGAAACTTCTACCAGCCATCATCTTTACCTCAGATTAAGGGGATTAACTAGCATGCTAAAGAACTCCTGGCCATAATGCTGTATAAATTTATACCTTTCTGAGCACATTGTTTATAACCAGATGAAGTGGGTACCGGAATACTCAAATGAAGGTCACAAATTTTCTCTCGTATACGACAACTCAAAACAAGCTTACTTCTGTAGTTTTGTTTATTTTGTAGTTTTTGTTTGCTCGTTTTTTTGTTGGATTTTTTTTGTTTTTGTTTGTTTGTTGTTTTGTTGTTGTTGGTGGTGTTTTTTAGTTTGTTCGTTTTGTTGATTTTTCGTGGGGGGGGGGGGGGGTTTGAGGGTTTTTTTTGTTCTTTTTATTGTTTTTGTTTTTTTTGCATTTTTGTAAGACGAAATACTAGTGATAGCTTAATGCAGGCTTTAGATCCTAATAGGAGCTTTCTAAATTACTTTTACCAAGTATTAAGCAACAACCTGTTTTTAAAGACTGCTATGGTTGCATTATCGAGAGGCATAGTACATTCTTTAGCTATGAGACATTTGCTTCATATATGGAGCCAGTAGAAGCAAACATGTATGCAATGGATACTCTTTGGGTTCCCTCTTGTTTGAGTAGTCTATTAGTGCCCAGTGCCCCTTACATATAACATGGACAAACAGTGCAGACCCTGATCAGAGGGCTCCATCAGGAGCCCTCTGATCAGGGTCTACGCCGTTTGCAGAACCAATTGCTGTCAATGGCTTGTACCAGCATATATTTGGTTCGCTGTGTCCCCTCAACATGGAAATGGATGGTTTCCAAATTAAGATCTGGACGGGGTTTCCTTAAATCAGAGCTACAGATAAGGGTGCGTACCCAAATGCTAAAATCATCATTTCTCCATCAAACCCTATACTGTGACCACTCTTTAGAATCGTCTCGAAGAGACGATTCTAAAGAGTGGTCACTGTATAGGGTTTGGTGGAGAAATACAGCAGTTATTCTTGAAAATGCTTTAATTTACGCATTAATTTACGTCTTATCTGGAGCTGTGCTTAAATATTAAGGTAATAAACGGGTTAAATGTGTCTTATGGACTCAAATTCAGATACACAAGAATCAGATTCATAAACTCCTATATAAGTTCTATATTTTCACGTATCAAATGATACCATTCGCTTTAAAAGAGCACCCCTTTTATCTACGATAACAGTTTTACACCATATAACCAAAGCAAAATAAATCTTTAAAACTTTATTGCAAATATAATTTTTTTAGTTGACAAACGCCTAATCTTATTATCAATGAGAAGAAGTGCGTTGGCATTGCCGTTTACCTCTGGATCATGGTTTACGTGTCATTGCGATTAGTCGCCAACCCTGGCCTACTTAACGTAAGCCCCATGTCAATTATGCCGAATTGACCTCCAATAGATGGGTGGTCTCGGAGAAACCCTGTCAAACCAGGTGTACAACCCCGGCGGCACCATGAACGCCCGGGAGGACCATGGCTGGACCCTTTTGGTCTGTCTCGATGCGGCAAACAGACCCAACTGTTTTAAAATGTTTAATACAACCACACGTCACCGGGACAGATATCCAGAACCGGCTTAACCCTGGAAATTCCACTGCAATGCCGGTACATTCCAGGCCAGGACCGGATTTCTACCATGCGTCTTTGGTGATAATCCCAGTCACCGGGATATGCTAGTATCCCGGTGACTGGGATTAATTAGGAGCATTAACTAGAGAAAAGGAAAATTTTAGAATTTTGTAAGTTGAAACCATTGTGATAAATAGAGCATTTGCTCCTGCTCTATTTATCACAATGGTTTCACAAAGTGACTTTTACAGAGTCGTCAAAAGTCGTCAATATGAGGGAATGGGTTTAGAAGGGGTCTCTACTGTGGCATGTAATGTCTCTACTGTGGCATACTTAACATATTTAGATCTGTTATAGCCTTCGGCTTAAACGATACATGTATCTCAATTCAAGCACACTTTTTTTCTACATGTCTAAAACTGGGTCTGGCGACATATTTCCCGAGGTAGTCAAGCCCGTCCATCACAACAAATATATTTATATATGTTTAATCGAAAAAAATGCTGAATCCTTTCCCTCATACAAACACCTTTTCATGCATTTTGCAAGCAGAGAACCGCAGACATTTTATATGGATTCAAAAAGTTTAAAAAAGTTAGAACGGATTAACCTTTGAGTAAAATAGTATCTACCCTGGTCAGACGTCACATGACTGATATAACGCCTTGGGATGGCGCCTAAGAAAAAACTTTACATTTTTGTTTATACTGTAAAACCCTCTATAGTGACCACTTAATTGTGTTAATCAGTTGGTATATAGGGCAGGTGGCTGCTGAAAGCAAGATGAAAGTAAAACAGAACGCTCCTACAAGAACGTTCTGTTTTACTTTCACCTTGCTTTAAGCAGCCACCTGCCTTTAACACAAAATACTTGATGTAATTTAGTGGCCGTTATAGAGAGGTTTTACTGTATTAGCTGCAGCAGCTATACACATGCAAAAGTACAAAACCAATTAATGCACGGATTGTCTTAAGTTATATCATGTTTATCTTGGATCTTATCCCTTTACCTCATGATTACAGACGCATTTCCACGCCGTTGCAAACAGAGTAGACACGTGTCAGACGGCTCCTATAGGAGTCGTCTGATCACGGTATGCTCTGTTTGCTTATGATATAATATAGATCTGATTATACAGTTTCTGGCTTAGCCAGGTACAAGGTTAAACATAGAAACTACGACGGAGAAACAAACTGATGTGTGAATGTCAAACAAAAAAACCCAGAACAGATGGGCGAACATTCTGTCAATGACATGTGTGGGCAGCAGATCGTGAAATTAATTATTAAAAAGATATAGTACTTATTACAGTGCATCGACTATATTCATCAGAAATGGAAGATTGATAGTCCTATGTGGGTGCATTCTCAGTCTCGTTTAACCCTCTATCTGTTGAATATTCATATAAGAAATTAAGATATTATTAATATTAATCAGATATTTTTATAATGGCATATTAACGCAAGACAGTTTGGCTCTGACATAAACTGTAGAATCAGATCTATATGATACCAAAGCGAACAGAACAGACCCTGATTAGAGGGCTCATATAAAGAGCTGTCTGGTCTAGGTCTACTCTATTTGCAAAGGCATGCAAAAAGGGTTGATACTGTAGCCTATAAAGTAACGCATCATAAAGTTTAAATTTTCGTATACATTTATATCTATGACAATGATAACAATTTAAATGCAAACCACGCCTATTAGGATACAGACCAAGTGTGCCGAATTACATTACATGTACATGTTACCTATATGGAACATGCTTATTGTCCTGTTTTATTAACCTGTCAAAAT
Organism: Azorinus chamasolen; assembly: GCA_963576725.1. Lineage (NCBI taxonomy): Eukaryota > Metazoa > Mollusca > Bivalvia > Cardiida > Solecurtidae > Azorinus > Azorinus chamasolen. The sequence continues at coordinate 65,598,610 of OY755239.1, read as the reverse complement.
TTAAATAATTATACGCTTGCTGAACACACCATAAATAGCTTCGGTTGATATCGATTGTTTCCGCTAATAAAAGCGTTCCTACTTGGCTCATTCGAGTACTTGTACATTTATTGTGAATACGAGGGGTGTTCCATAAATAATGTCATCTGTGCTTTATTTCGCGGAAATCGTGCAATTCATGCACAAAACCACCTCGTGTCGATTGAGTGATCACTGGCTCGTGACACAGGTAAATATCTCGTCAACACGTTCACTTGCCTCGGTACAGTGTACATCGTTTCATAGCCTATTCGTTAGACTATACACAAAATGACAGGAAAACGAGCTGCAAATGTTCTTGAAATTAGGGCCTATATAAAAGGTAGGTCATTACTCGGCATAAAGGCTGTAGATATTCACCGCGAGGTGTGTGACATTTATGGGGAGGGTCAAATGTCCCACAGGACTGTTTGTAGGTGGGTAGCTAAATTTAGTGCTGGGCAGCAGCAACTGAAAGATGCTGCTCGCCCAGGTCGTCCTGCAACAACTACGACCAAAGATAACATAGAAAAAATCCGAAATATCCTCAAAACTGATGCTCGATTCACCGTAAGACAATTGGCTCGAATGACAAACTTGTCGTTAGCAAGAGTTCATGCAATTTTGAAGAAACACCTAAAAGTTAGAAAGATAAATGCAAGATGGATACCCCATTTGTTAACGGATGAGCAAAAGAAGACGCGTGTAACAATGGCAAAAACACTTCTCAAAATGTACCCAAAATATAGTAAAAAGGCTTTTGATAATATAGTCACTGGTGATGAGACCTGGGTGTATTATTTTGAACCAAAGCGGAAGGTTTCCAACCGAATATGGGCCACTAAAAATGCCAGACGCCCAAGTATTGCCAAACGAATACGAACGGTAAAGAAGGTTTTGTATGCTATTTTTTTCACTAATAAGGGTCCAGCTATTCAAATCCCGGTGCCAAAAGGCAGAACGGTCACAGGCAAGTTCTATAAAAACGTTGTTCTGAGAAAATTGAAGAACTACTACAAAAGTAGCCGCCCCAAAACAGGACTTAAGTATGTCCGACTTTTGCATGATAATGCACCCGCTCACAAGGCACGTATTGTGACTGACTTTTTGGAGTCAGAGAAGGTTACCGTCCTTCCGCACCCTCCGTATTCGCCAGACTTGGCCCCCTGCGACTATTTTCTCTTTCCAAAACTTAAATATCATTTATCTGGAAGGAGATACAATTCGAGAAATGCCCTTGGATCTGCTGTTTATCAGTGTCTGATGGGTGTCCCCATTGAAGAGTATGAAAAATGCTTCCAAAAATGGATTGACCGGCTAAAAAGGTGTATTCTGGCTGGCGGAGAGTATTTTGAAGGGCAGAGCAAATTAAAATGAACAAAAGCACTTCCGCTATATGAGCACCGATGCAAGTGACATTATTTTTGGAACACCCCTCGTATATCCATTCAGTGACGTAGGAATATTCACATTTTGACAGGTCAATAAAACAGGACAATATCAATATATATATACAGTAAAACTCCTCTAACACGGGCGTTATATTTACTATAAATATACATGTAGGTCTTGGAGACAGGTGACAGCTTAATGTAAGACGAAAGTCATGCAGAAAGCTCCTTTGAGCTTTCTGCTTGACGTTCATCCTGCATTAAGCAGCCACTTGCTTAAAAGTATCTACTTCTCTACTAGAATTCCGGTTTGGAGGGATTTTACTGTATATCCCGATAAAAAAATCACTGGTCCCAATTCATATAAAGGAGAGCCTGTCTACACTGTGTACTATATTTATGGACATACGGCATTGCCAGCACCTAGCTGTAAATTTAAATGATAGTCTGATCCAGATCCCAAAGTTACTACATTAGAACCTGTCTTAAGCGACCATTAAAAAGCGGTATAATAACGGGGGGTTAAGACACGTGGTTGCTTACAACAGGTCAACCATATTGCAAAATAAAACTCCTTTTGGAGTTGTCTGCTTTACTTTCGGCCTGCATTAAGCATCCATCTGTCGTTTAATACTCGCATGTTAAATAAAGGATTGGTCGCCGACAGTGTTAGTACTTTGGTTAATCTGTCTGCAATGTCATGAGAGAAGTGACTACAAGGGTATGGCATTGTCTTTAAGAAATTCACAACAGGACACGTGTAGCTGCGCATTAACCCTTGAAGTACGGGAAATGAGTACATAAAAACATTTGCAAACATTGTAGACCCGGATCAAAGGGCACATATATACACGCGGTATACTTCCGTTAAATATATATGTACGATATACGCACACATGATATACTTACGATATACAGTATACGCACACGCGGTATATCTACGATATACGCATAAACGATATACTTACAATATACGATATGCGCACACACGACATACGTTCGATATACAGTATACGCACACATGGTATATCTACGATACAAACTATTTACGATATACGCATAAACGATGTACTTACAATATACGATATGCGCACACACGATATACGTTCGATATACGATATACGCACACATGATATATGTGCAATAAACGATATACACACGATTATACATACGATATATGTACGCACGATATACGTACGATATATGATATATGTCACACGATATATTTACGGTATAATTTTATGATATAAGTACACGATATACATCCGATATACGTGCACACGATGTACGGATTCAGTTTAATTTTCCACACGTGTGTGTTCAATACAGCTACATGTACCTCTGGTCTCATTTGTGGATACAATAAACACTGTCTTAAGTGGCCATCTAAAATAGTGCTTAATGCAGGTCAATGGGTAATGCATAAAGCTCCTACAGGAGCTTTCTGCATTGCCTTTGTCCTGTATTAAGCAACGCCCTGTATTTTAAGATTCCTATATTCAATGGCCATTAGGAGAGGTTATACCACATATAAACTTGTTGTTGCTTCTTTAATCTGTTTCTTCATATAAATGATTTTTCATGTCTTTATGAAAACAGAGTAGTCTCTGATCAGATGACTAATGTAGGAGCCATCTAATCAGAATCGGCCATGTTTACATATGGAACTGTTTAGATCTAATCCTACAAATGTTGTCAAATTAACACATTCCCTTGAACATTTACATTATGAAAATCAAGTTCATGAATATTCATTAAATGACAAAATCACGCATATTAAATGTAAACGTTCATTAGTGAAAGGGTTAAACGCAATTTGTCTGTATTTACAAGGTACAGATGATTGATGACAATGACTTTACTTGAGCAGGCCACCACAATCATAGCGATATAGCGCCTAATCTTTTTCATGCTAAGCACGTCTTGCCTGGCATTTGCACGTGGCTAAATATTGCTATTAACCATTTCACTGCCAATGTCGCAAAAATCCCAGATAAGACGCCGCCATTTCAATGTGTTCCGTTGCTGAAATCGTGTGAGAAAATATTTTACAAGAATTTATGTCACTAGATCTACAACACTGTTTTCTTTTTTCCAGAAAGATGAAAATAAAGAAACGAACGAAGCAGGAGGCTGGTGCCAGAAGGCCAGCACGGAGGAAGGCGGACAACACATGACTGACATGCCCCTGAAGAAAGCACTGTCAAAGTTTTTTAAGGGGAAGAGTGTTGGTAGCTTCGGTGACGGTCCCGGGGCGTACAAGAGAGAAATATTGAAGGAAAACCTGGTGAAATCTTACGACGCCTACGACGGCGCGCCATTCTGCGAGAAGACAAGCGAAGGTCGCGTTGTCTTTATGGACCTGACGGTACCTCAATATGGTATACCAATGTATGACTGGATTATTTCCTTGGAAGTTGCTGAGCATATCCCAAAAGAGTATGAAGCAGTATATATGGACAACATGGCCCGCCATAGCCGTGAGGGCATCGTCATGAGTTGGGCGGTCCCAGAACAGGGCGGCCTCGCCCACATTAATAACAGACCTCTTAAGTATGTCATCGAATTGCTGAACCATTACGGCTTCAAACATGACAAGAACGCATCGACCTTGCTACAAAATTCAGCATCATTTCAATGGCTTCGTGACAACGTAAATGTGTACAAAAGATTTAACAAGACTGATTTAAATGTTTTAGAACAATGGTATACGTAAAATGATTATGACCATAAACATAATACACATTTCGCGTAACTTTTGAGATCTATCAGGGGTTCATTTATGTAACTATACCGTTTATTTTTAACACATTCCCTCCTAGTGACGCTTTTTTGCGGCTCTTTTAAATTCATATTTTGAAACTATTGTGCTAAATAGAGCATTTGCTCCTATGGAGCAAATGCTCTATTTATCACAATGGTTTCTAAACTGCAAATTTCTAAAACAAATCCTTTTCTCTAGCTAATGCTCCTTTTTGGTAGATTTATTCAAAGAGGTTGGGTTTAAATATAGCCTAGGAGGAAATGAGTTAAGTCTAGATATTACTGTTGCAGTCGTCATGCTACTGGCAGATTTGCAACACTAACAAACAGTTTGGATGCATTTAGAGAAACACGATATCTCATCAGGATCCAAACTGTTTGAAACCATAACCTTGCATTTGGAAAAAACACGTGACCATTTTAAAACCGATTTGCTCAGCATGCAACAAGATAAGCAAACGGTGTTAACCTTTCCCCTTATATTAACGTGTTTTCACGCAGTTGCAAACAGAGTAGACCCAGATCAGACGGCGCCTATAGGAGCCGTCTGATCAGGGTCTACGCTGTTTGCTAATGGAATATGAAAGGTTGTGTTCTTTGCTTCCTAAGATGGCAACAATGTTTCACCTTCCATATTTCATTATAACTTTTTGTCCACGAATATTTAGTAGGTATTGAAATTTGAAATAAACATAGAATAGGGGAAGAGTTAATAGGAAACGTTTTCAGGAATAACTGTTCATTTTCTAGCACATTCCAGATGACCAAGTCACTTCTTAGACAAGATAACACAACCTTTCTAGTAATCCACTTTGCTATTAATGTAAGACCTTCCACCGACTGCTTTATTAACTCTTTACTTCATGCATATGCTTGTCTACGCCTTTACAGACAGAATAGACCCATATCAGACAGCTCCTATAGGAGCCGTCTGATCAAAGCCTGCTCTGTTTGTTTATGATATAATATAGATACAGTTAAACTTCGATATCTCGCACTCGGATATCTCGAAATCGGGATAACTCGAACTAAAAGTTTGGTCCTTCCATAATTTATAATGCAGAATTGTTCTGTAATGTATCACTACACATATATAGAAACAAATTTGGCAGCTTAATGCAGGTCTAAAGTAATGCTGAAAGCTCCTGCAGGAGCTTTCAGCATTACTTTAGACCTGCATTAAGCTGTGAACTTCAGATATTGGTCAGATTATAACTCGAATAACTCAAACCTCTCGAACTAATTTGTATGTCCCCTTGAAGTTCGAGACATCGAAGTTTAACTGTATACTTCTACAGTTTGTAACATGGCGAATCATTTCTCTGTACATGTGCTATTGCAACAATTATTCTAATTGATAGTCATTACGTCATGATTCCTTACATGAATATTCATGAAGTAAAGGGTCAAGCCAGAAACCAATTAGTGCCATATGATGGCACTTACCATATTCCTCTGGTGCTTAATAAATTCATATCTTTATCCATGGTGCCAATTTTAAACGTCGGTATTGCCATATTTATTTTCTAATGAAAGTAATCGTTGCGAATTTTAATCCACTTGTACTTATGCTTAACGGGTTGATAATGATGCCCGCTTGTTTTATAGCTGAATTTAAAAGGTGGAATAGTCACTCAGTGTTTAACCCTTCTCTTGCTGAATTTTAAAATACATTTCCCCTTCTTTACCCATGCCCTGTTGTATAATTACATATATCTTCACTGTGTACAAGTGGTTCGCTGTGCAATCTCTGCTGTGGAGTGCACTGGTTGCACAATCAATTTGTAAATAGTGCAGACCCTGATGAGACAGCTCCTGCAGGAGCTGTCTCATCTGGGTCTTCACTATTTACAGGTAGGTATATTGACGTGAATACATGTAGCAAGCGAAGGGTTAAAAGGTGGAATAGCCACTCGGTGTTTAACTATAGAATCAAGTCAGTCTGAAAGTCTTCATCTTGTTGGAGGAGTTTGAATGACAAACAGTGCAGACCCTGGTCAGAAAGCTCCTCTGGGAGCCTTCTGATCTGGGTCTTCACTGTTTGTAAATGACAATATATGCGGCTCACGGGTCGAAAGGGTTAAGACTAATAGTACTGTAATTACAAAAGTAACCCAGGCAGCTGGCTGCCTTTGGATTTTTGCATCACCTTGCCCCTCACCGCTATGGTTCGAATCCCGGCCAGGGCATTTGGATTTTGCATGTGAGAAAGCAACCCAGGTGACTTGCGGTAGGTCGGTAGTTCTACCCTTGTGTTCTTCTGTGCACGATACAATGAAGTTTGTTCCGTGCACAGAGAAACGTGTGGGATATTCCTGTATCTGTTATTAGTTGGACGTCGCCATATGACTGACATACTGTTAAAGTCACGAAAAATCCCAGTACAAGGGAACAAAATCGCCTACCAGTATTTGAGGTAGCCCATGTTTATTCATCTTACTGTCATTTCAGAGAGTTTCTACTGTATCTTGAGTCAGATTAGACAATCTTCATTTCAATCGCTAAATAAACACTAACATCTGTATATCAAACAGTTTCAAGTTTTTTGGCAAAAGTGTTTGCAAAGTATACAATGACTTATCTTAAATCAGATCATTTGCTTCCACCCATACGTTGAGTAATTTGACTATTGCAGCATGTTTCTGTTTCATGTGAGGGGTTCCCTGAAAATGAAATACAATAGAACTTCGATATCTCGAACTCGGATAACCCGAACTTCGGAATAACTCGAACAAAATATTTGGTCCTTCCAAAAATTACAATACAGAATTGTTCTAAAATGTATCACGATACAGATCATATATATGTGTGACAGTTTAATGCGGATCTAAAGTAATGCTGAAAGCTCCTACAGGAGCTTTCAGCATTACTTTAGACCTGCATTAAGCTCTGGAATTGAGAAACTGTCCATACGTGAAATCGGATGACTCGAACTTCATATCTCGTACTAATCTGTATGGTCCCTTGGAGTTCGATATATCGAAGTTCAAGTGTACATTCAGTGGAAAATCCTTGTCATTAAATGGGTATAGGCAAATCGTGTATACTCTGACCAGGCCCTTATATTCTGGGTCTTCACTGTTTACCTGTATCCACGTTATCGAGTACATGTGTTAGATTTATATAACTGCAATGAGAAGGTTACCAGGACAGAATCTTGTAAAATATATTGATATATGTGGTGAAACATTATAATTTTCATCGTGAAACATTTAAACCCTTTTACTCCATGAATATGCATGTAAGAAATAATGACATCATGAATATTAATTAGATTATTTGTTATGATAGCACATGGACACAGGAATCTTTGGTCATGGCAGAAAGTGTAGAATATTATCTATACTATATCATAAGCAAACAGAGCAGACTCTGATCAGACGGTTCCTACAGGAGCCGTCTGATCTGGGTCTTCTTTGTTTGCAAATGCGTAGAAAGGCGTATTTATGGAGTAAATTGTTAATAACGTTTAAACATCCAATGTTTTTTTTTCATATATTTACTTTATAACTATTTATGTATTGCTATTTGAATTAATATGTTTGAACATAGATACGTGTTTTAGTTTTAGTATTTTAGATTTCTTTCTCCACGTATCCCCTACGTTATCTCTTGTCGTCTACACAAGTCCTTATCTGGATTAAATAGTGATAAGAAGGTTGTTTAGTTGGTTGGCTTCTGAACCAATTTGCGATAGGTGTCCCCGAATAGGCACGGTGTGTAGCAGCCTACTAGATGACCCATGGACGGAGCCCTGTGATCAACTTTTAAATACACTATTTAATCCACATACGATCCTAGAGATATCTGTGTAGAAACAATCCTCTATATAAAAATTAAATTCACTCAAGATACATGTACATTTTTGCCCAGTCTTTCGGTTTAGAGGGGTTTTACTGTACCAACTTCTAAATCGGGCGGCGGTCAGAATGAACAATATAATAGAACTCCATCTAAACAAGACATTAAATTTAGTATAAATATCAGTTATGTTGAGCATTCTGTACAATTACTATGTACATTATAGCCCCTCTAAACCAAACGTTACATTCCGTCAAAATATCGGTCTTTGAGACAGGTGGACGCTTAATGCAGAGTAAAAGTCATGCAGAAAGCTCCCTTGTTAGCTTTCTGTATGACATTCATCCTGCATTAAGCAGCCACCTGCCTAAAATGTCTAATTCTTCTGTACTATCTGTACTAGATTTCCGGTTTAGAACCTAAGGGGTTTATACGTTAGACTTTGTAAACAGTGTAACATCTATGTCTGATCAGTTTCTGCACTGTTTGTCACTCAGTACAGGCTATTCTGATGTATTGTGGAAAAACCCCTAATCAGATGTCATATTTAGAACAGTGGTTTAGGTCTGGTTTTAAAAGTACATTAAAACCCCTCTAAACCGTAATTCTAGTAGCGAAGAAATTAGATACTTGTAGGCAGGTGGCTGTTTAAAGCAGGAAGAAAGTCATACAGAAAGCTCCTAGATTAGCGGTCTGTATGACTGTCACCCGGCATTAAGCTGGCACCTGTCTCCAAGACTGTTTAATAATTTAATATACTAAATTCAACGTCCGGTTAAGACGGGTTTTACTGTAAGTGAAACTCCTCTAAGCCCCTCTAAACCAACTAGAACCCTATCAACATTTACATTTAAACCCCTCTAATGTCAGTAAAGAAACATAATTATACAGGTAAATCCGTTTAGGCAGGCACCTGTATAATGCAAGATGAAATGCATGCAAAAAGCTCCTTTTGGAGCTTTCTGTATGGCATTAATACTGCATTCAACTGCTACCTGCCTTAAAGATCTGCATTGTGTATCTTCTAATGGGAATGTCCAGGTTTAAGGCCTTTCACTGTACACTGTTCGAAAAGTATGAAGGCTGGTTTCGAACAGCGAGATTCGTTTTAGAATTTGACGGCCTGAAGAATTAGCTACATTCAAAAGTCCATCCATTATAAATAATACTGCATCATTTAAGCAAAACACCCTAAGATAACGTGATTACCTGCTACTAATATATCAAGTCATATTTCATTCTCAATCAATAAAGTAGGTAGCAGTTGAAAAACAAACTCTGCAACCAACGTGTCAATATTTGTTTTGATCTTGTCAGTTGTTCGACCAAAGGCATCGTTATCTTACTAAGTAACTAGACTTTGGTATAAATTGGAGACGGAATGAAACGAAAAATATTAATGACATTATTGAGGCGCCGCGTAGCATTTTAAGTTCGTCTTACTGCCTCACTATAAGATAATACTGCATTGGATTTATAATGATTACGCCACATTTATATAGGCACTCTTTTCATATAGAATATGTGCGTTCAAAAGCGCTTTATCTGTATATTGTACGACAGACCCCCAGCAAAGCTATTGAAAAAGTGTCCTGATAACGGTTGTAAGTGGACACTTTTGTACGCACGTGATTCTTGTGGTTAAAACCTATCTACCTAGGATTTGAATTGGGTGAACCAAGGGGAAAACATTTTGTACTCATTTGTGAAATATTCATTTTTATTCATTTTTAATCAAAATTAAAAGTCTACAACGTACTGTCGTACAAGTAAGATACATGTACTCGTCTTACTACCAAAGTGTCTTCTTACAACCGTTATCAGGACAGTTTGTTCGCATGACCTCAGACAAGTGTCCTCGGCTACGCCTCGGACACGTCTTCGGTCATGCGAACAAACTGTCCTGATAACGGTTGTAAGAAGACACTTTGGTAGTAAGACTCGTACTGTATCTATTACATAAAATGCTTCACTGAGCCTGTTGCATACATTCTTTGACGAAACAAAAGTTCACAGTCGAACAGAACGAATTTCCGGCATTTTACTTCATTTTTGAACAATTTTCAGTTAATGGTGTTCGTGTATTTTAACACGATTGGCATGAAAAGAAGTGCTTCAGTGTAAAATATTTGGCAGACTTTATTCACCGCTAAATGCTAAATAGGTTGAGAAACAAAATATCACATCACGAACTTGGTGTGCAAAACTTATAGACCGCTCAAAAACCGTTTGAGTGTTTGCGCGCGTGTATTCATGTGTGCCTCTGTGTTCGCGTGCGTGTATATGTGATTCATTTTTTCTAGCAGCCTTGCAACTGGTCAACACAGGTCCATATAGTTATACCTATTTTATTGTTTTTTACACGAATACAAGCTACCGCATCTTCACAACCCAGGGTGCTGCCATTCAGGTTGCTGTACCTAAAGGCAAATCTGTAAATACAAAGATTTACAAGACTAAAATTCTTCGAAAACTGAAGAAATATTTAACACATCGACGACTGGCAACTGGTCTGGCCAATGTCAGATTGCTACATGACAATGCATCATTGCACAAGGTGTATATTTTACAATACTTTGAAGGTATTCAGGTAGCAACGGATTCAGACCAGAACATGTAATTATTTCGGACAACGTATTTAAACAATGCACACTAGAAGGTACAAAAAACGATATAAAATAGAAAAATAAGAAAATTATGGTCACAAAATGCTATGACATAAACTATGGTTGTATTGCCAGCGGCGTGCAGATAATAGCACCGTGTATCATCATGGGAACGTTTACTTCAAGAACACAATCATCCACGGTCTGGGCAGTTTTAGTCTGTTCATGAGTAGTGATTAAAAATGCAACACTACTCACGCCTCTAGCATCGGCTTCAGCAGTATTCAATTTTCAAAACTTATACCATCAAAACTAATGATCCCGAAGGACCAGAAAATGTAGCAACACTGAGAATGAGGTACGGGCGACTTTTTACGACCGCCACACAAGCACTTAACATCTGCTGTTGTGAAGTACATATATTCTGAAAGTGGGTGATCCTTCGAAAGCGAAAGTAACAATGCCAAAAATAAAGAAAATTGCAGACTCTGTTTTATTGAGTATGTTCATGAGTAGTAATCAAAAGTGCAACACTACTCACGCCCCTAGCACCGGCTTAAGCAGTATTCAATTTTCAAAACGTACACCATCAAAACTAATGATCCAATAGCCGATAAGCCGATACACTGTAAACGATACATTACGGCTTCGCAACTAGGGCAGCTTCCGAACCGTCGCTTTACATAATCAAGTCACGTGTTAGAATCTACACTGCATCACACCTAGCAACGCCCACGTCACCATACAATCTAGCTGATAAACATATCCAAGAAGGCATTGTTAAATATGAGCAGACTTCTATTCTTCTAATGGCATTACGAAATTATTACTATTACGGAGAGCTTATTGAGTTGAAAACTCAACTGTACAAAGGAAAAATAAAATCAATGTAAAATCTGAAGGGAGGTGATCCCCCAAAAGACAACATTGCAATACAGAAAGAGGAAATTGCAGACTCGGTTTTATTGAGTCTGTTCAAGAGCAGTAATTGAAAGTGCAACACCGCTCATGCCCCTAGCACCGGCTTAATCAGTATTCAATTTTCAGAGCAAAAAATACCGAAATTCATGATCTCGAAGGATCAGAAAGTATAACAACACTGAGAATGAAGTACGGGGCGATGTTTTACGGCCGCAAGACACTTAACATCTGCGGTTGTGAAGATCATAAATTCTGAAGGGAGGTGACCCCCCGAAAGCAAAAATTGCAATGCAAAATAGAAAATTGCAGAAACCCGAACTAGAGTCAGATTTCATCTAAAAACCAATAGCATAAAAAGTATGTAAGTTACACATGTCTGAAAGAGCGTGTCATTTTGTTGTTCTTTATTAATATAGAATACAATTGGCCTAGACAACAGACGCGTATTCCACAAATAGTCTGTAGTACGCTCTTAATAACTTTCAAGGATGAACTATAACAATACTACATGTATTGGTATTCGTTGGAATTATATGTTGAGAAGTTGTAAAGACTTTGCACAATAAATTTTATTACGTACTTCTTTGACGGTTTCTGTATAATCATGTAGGCTATTATACGGATGGCTAGGACCGGAGAGTAATATTGCCCAGTCCTTGATAATAATCCGAGGGGTTTATAGCTCGAGGGATATTTTCAAGATGAGGGTCAATACCGGTATCACTGCCCGGTCCTAATCGGCCGTATACAGTAAAACTTATTTATAACGAACTCTGATAAAGCGAATTCCCGCTTATAGCGAACTAAATTTCGTTCCCCAGTCGATATCTTCATTAATTCTATACAGACTATAATGTTTAGTGCGAAGTTGGTTAGAGCGAATTTTCGCTTATGGCGAACTGATTTTCCAGTACCATTATTCACAAAACACTTTAAAATTCCTTCATTAAAGCGAAGTTTCACCTTGCTACTATCTTCAAGCACCTGTGTATTTCGCACGATTAACACCATGTCGCATAGGTGTTAAAAACACACACTAGTGTTGGGGCGAACTGTGAAGCGATCCGTAAAGCATGTATTCTTCACGGTGGTAGGGTATAATTAAACACCGCTAGCCGCGGGGCATATGTATGCACTTAAAAGTACGGGTTATAGCTAAACATTGTTAAGATATGATGTTCGTTTTTTATTTTCAAAATAAATACTCGAAGTCTTTTGGTTTTGTTATTCCCTCGTTCGCATATTATTTCAGCATTTTCCGCTGAAAATAGAATCTAAAGCTGACTCCGATGACGACACAGATCTATAAGGAATATTTGCCCCTGCCCACATACGCGGAGTCTTTGTCCGCTATACCCAATTTGCATCGGACATTGCAGCAACGACCAAATGCTCCCGATTGTTTTAAACACTGACATTTATGAAACAGTTATTTGGCAAGTTTCAAGCATCAACGTGTGTTCAAAAGCAAATGACCGATTTCTTCCACAAAGAGTAAGCTGTACGATGAATGATGTGCATTTTGGGAGTTTGATCGCTACGCATATATGTCTGAATTACGGTTTAATAAATATTGAACAGTCGTGTGTCAAAGTCATAATTTATAGCGAACTTCGTACTATCAATATAGCGAATAATGTTTATAGCGAAGTAAATCCTTCAGTCCCTTGGAATTCGTTATAACCGAGTTTTACTGTAATCACCTGTTTATTACATGCGTTGATATCGTTAGTAGCTACAATAGCGATGGTATAAACAAAGTCAATAACAGTAACCCCTTTAAACTATAAATAAACATATTTGCGCCTTTGCAAACAGAGTAGACCCAGTTAAGACAGACCCTATATGAGTTGTCTGATTAGGGTATGATTTGATTGCTTTTCTGATCAAAACATTGTATGACCGTATGCCATTAATATTCATGATGCAATTAGTTCTTACATGAATAACCAATGGATAAAGGACTGATACTTCTCGTGTGTTAACCCTTCTCTTGCTGAATTTTAAAATACAGTTCTCCTTCTTCACCCATGTCCTCTTGTATAATTACATATATCTCCACTGTGTACACGTATTTCGCTGTGCAATCACTGATGTGGAGTGCACTGGTTGCACAATCAACCTGTAAATAGTGCAGACTCTGATGAGACAGCTCCTGCAGGAGCTGTCTCATCTGGGTCTTCACTATTTACAGGTAGGTATATTGACGTGAATAGCAAGCGAAGGGTTAAAACTAACATCTGCTCAATCCCTCATTTGCAGAAATGTTCACTTAACACTTTCCTTCATACAAACACCTCTTCACGCATTGCAAAAAGAGTAGACCCAGGTCAGACGTCTCCTATAGGAGCCGTCTGATCAGGATCTGCTCTGTGTTTACTTTTGGCATTGCTACTTATGTTTTCGAAGGATCGCCCACATATAATATAGATCTGATATGGACCTGATTCTACAGTTTTTGTCAAAAAAAAAACCCTTGAAAATGTTATAGTATAAATATTGAGCTAATAATAATTCATTATGTCATTATTTCTCACTGAATACTGAACAGGGAAATGGTTAATCCTATGAGAAACTATTGGCCGATTGTCAAACAGCTTGGATCATGATGAGGCGCTGAGTTGTTTGGCATCTGGATCCAGGCTGTTTGTAAACACCAAGAATGCATGAGAATGGTTGGAATTTTACTAGCAAAGTGAGACGCGTGTCGGATGTTGCAACATATTGGTGTTACTCACGTCGGTGGCGCAACTTCCTATGTTCATGGCTGAACATAATGGATAGTTGAGGCTGAGGAGAGATAAAGAACGACCAAGTGGCGTACTTGCCATGTTCTTATCACACTGTGTGAGTCGACGATCCCTTTGAAAACGTCAAATGTCTGTCGGCGAGTGATTGTCGCCATGAGTCCGACAAATGCTTTGGATAACGGACGCGATTTACCAGTTTTCTGTTGCTGTAGATTTACATGAAGTACAAATATCTCGCCGATGGGCACACTATCTGAGTAGTTAGGTGGCATTGGCCTGCTATGACAATGTGACAATTGTGTTCTAAAATGTTACTAAATAAAGTAAAATGTAATAAAAGGACGCACGCATCAAACTTTATACCTTGCTCTTAATCAATGTTACTGTGTGTACACATAGTTATAAACTTTATATAATATTACACCCGTGTTCATGTAAGATATATTTACTTAATCCTTTACTCCATAGCTACTCTAGATCAGACGGCTCTTATTCCGAGCCATCAGTTCTGGGTCTTCTCTGCATACTTATAGTATATACCATATTCTACAGTTTCTGTCATGGCCAAAAACATCATGAGTTCATATACTACATTGTATTATAAAATGTATGCAATTAATTTAAATGATATCATTATTTAACAAGCTTATTCACGGAGTAGAGTTAACCCATCGTACGCACTTGCATAGGTCTAGATCGTCCCAATGTATCTTCAAATTACTCATATAAGGAGGGCCATTTTACCGTAACACAGTTTCATACCTCGATATGACGTACCTCGATATGTCGTATTCGGATAACTCGAACTTCGAGTTAAAGATTCGGTCCCTTCCTAACTTTCTAATACAGAATTGCTCTAAAATTCAACACTGCATATCGAGGGCTTGGTGCAAAACTATTCTAACTCCTTCACAAAGTGAAGCCCTCGATATACAAGCTATAAAACGACAGTTTGGTGCAGGTCGCAAGTAATGCTGAAAGCTCCTACAGGAGCTTTCAGCATTACTTTCGATCTGCATTAAGCTGTCACGTCGAGAAAGTTTCCAAGTTATAAATAGGCTGACTCGAGCTCGCGTTATCCCGAAGTAATTTGTATGTTCCCTTAATGTTCGAGATATCGAGGTTCCATCGTAGTTTACGGACAATTGCTTTGTTTTTCCCAAGGTTTTCCTCTCTAACGTCTTTGCATTCCTCAATGTATTCTTTATCTTCTGTTAATTCTTTCGTATCCTACATAAGACCTTTCATACTGTTCTTCTAATGAGTATGTTGTCTCTGTCAAGGACTCGTTTTAGATATGCTTTCATTTTAACTTTTAGCGCACTATGACCGATTTCCCGATTATTTTTGCCAACAGTTTTAATTAATATGAGCCAAAGAATAACCTACACCGATCCATCGTTATTGTTACTTTACTCTAATGTTAATGTGATGAAGGAAAAGTGCGTTCGGGACAGACGGAATAAATTGCAAACGATAAATCTTTCAGCGTACAAAAGGTTAAGAGATAATACAAAGTCTGTAATCTGTGTGGAAGTTAAGGTCGCCACTTGACACACAAATGTGTGTGAGCTGTAAATATTGTCTCTAGTTTGCCTTTTGGGACAAACTTGGGGATTCCTCTCCCAAACATTCAAGACCCAAGTTGCCCTCGAAGTTATAAATAGTAGACGCAGTACACCCATTAAGCACACGCAACTTGTTTATTTTCCCACGTCAATAATGATATGTTTTAACTCGTTACTCCATAAGTTCGCCTTTTAACGCATTTGCAAACAGTAGACCCAGATAGGAGCCGTCTTTGTTCTATTTGTTTATGAAATAATATATATCTGATTCTAGAATATCTGTCATGGCAAACTTGTCATGTATTCATATGTCACTATAAAAACAGCGTACACAGTGCTCCCTCTCTACAACGACACCCTTTGGGATACGAAGATTGTATGTGTTGTTCAGAGGGAGTTGTTAAAGGGATAGAAAAAAAAACATAATTAGCTTGTTTGCAGATCCCCAGATAAGGTGTATTTCGAGAACTAAAATCGTTATGCCTCAATCAAACCCTATGTTGTGACCACTCTTTAGAATCGTCACAAAGTGACGATTCTGAAAGAGTGGTCACAACATAGGGTTTGATGGAGGCATAAAGAAAATACGATGGAAAAAGTTGTTTCTGGAGCCTTGTTGTTTCGGAAATAGTGACATGCGTTGTTGTAAGGAGGGACTCGTTATTGAGAGGGCCGTTGTAGGGAGGGAGCACTGTATTAATATACATTGCGTCATTATTTCTTACATACGTATGCATGGAGTAAAGGGTTAATAATAGTAGTTGCTCTGTTTGGATATTGAAGGAATCTTCGAGTCTCGTCTAGATCCAAATTGTTTGCAAATATTAACAAAATAGTGTCTACTTTAGAGTTAAATGTTCCAAACTATTTGTTAATATTAACACAAAAGTGTCCACTTTTGTCTAAAAGTTCCTAAACTATTTGCAAACATTGCAAATTAGTATCCAGTTTTGTTTTTAAAGGTTACAGGTGAAGCTCACATCGTTTCCTGTATACATATGACAAGAGCCTTCAACAAGTAAAACAGGATGTTCAATTTGGTATTTTCAACCCTTCTCATTCTAGTAACATACACAACTACATTTTCAATTAGTGTAGACCCATATGAGACAGCTTTTAAAAGAGCTGTCTCATATGGGTCTACACTATTTGCCATGGTAATTCAGTAGCTACTAGTGATCTACATATAGAACTGTTAACCTAGTTTATATCGATGAGTGGATGGATTCGCATTTGAATATTCAGCATGATGGGGATGGGTAAAATTGGGTTAAATATGTGTTCTTGCCAACGTCGCTATGTGTGAACGTTCATTGTGTATGGTACTAAACTGCAGCAAGGGTCCTCGTTAAAGCTGCCCCGTAATTTATTATCACGGATATATGTTAACCCTTTGTTTCATATAAACGCATTTTCACGCATTTGCAAACAGAGAAGACCCAGATCAGACGGCTCCTATAGGAGCCGTCTGATCAGGGTCTGCTCTGTTTGCTAATGGAATTTGGTAGATCTGTTTCGTTTCTTTCTGTAATGGCTACAGTGTTCCACCTTCCATATTTCATTATAACTAATTTGCCCATAAATATTCGGTAGGTATTATAATTTGGAATAAACATGGAAAATGGAAAGGGTTAAGCATGTGGTTGCTTAATGAAGAGCAAAAATAATGCATAACTACCCAGGGGCGTGCCTGGCCCTAATACTTGGATACGCACCTATGCTAAGGAATAGGTGGTAACTTAGGCCATGACCTCCCCCCCCCCCCCCCCCCCCCCCCCCCACACACACACACACAAACTACCCCAGGAATAATGGAAGAGGTACTTGCTAGAACTATACATGTATATTATCAAATGGAAATGCTACACTTTTAAACACATAATATATAACATGAATACATGATTAAATGGTTGTTCACAGCTTGTGTTTGTAAAACAACGAAAATATGGAAGAAACCTAGGCATACTTAATAGTCCCTTACACTTAGCTCAAGTAGGCATACATACATATTACAAACAGCAAATATTAAGTAGTAGATGGACACGCCCGCTGCATATAGCGATGAGAGATACTTCCTCCAGCAAGAAGACGTTATGAAAAGTGCATCCTGGTGTCAAAGTTAAACATTTTCTACTTATTTGCTGGGATGCGTCTACTTACGATGTATAACAAATACGGCTAATTTGTGAATTTCAAAGGAGGGTGCAAAAGTGTGCATTTTATAAACAATTAAATGTTTTATAATTATTATTATTGAAACACATTCTTTTCATATGTACAACGTCCACAAAGTTTCAATTTTCGGAATAGGGATTTTATACATTTGTGTTATTGTGATCAGATTTATTAAACTATTAACCCTTCGCTTGCTATTCACGTCAATATACCTACCTGTAAATAGTACAGACCCTTATGAGACAGCTCCTGCAGTCTCATCAGGGTCTGCACTATTTACAAGTTGATTGTGCAACCAGTGCACTCCACAGCAGTGATTGCACAGCGAAATACTTGTACACAGTGAAGATATATGTAAATATACAACAGAGCATGGGTAAAGAAGGAGAAATGTGTTTTAAAATTCAGCAAGAGAAGGGTTACATGTAATACTGTGAGTAATATGGTTGAATGCCATCGTATCATTTACAGTCATTGTAAATTCAACCATATTACCAATAGTCAGTGTGCAGTAGGTCATTTGGATACATTCTTATTTTATCCAGAAATAAGATTAGACCTACAATAAAGAGTTTAACCCATTCCCTCATATTGACTTTTGACGACTCTATAAAAGTCACTTTGTGAAATCATTGTGATAAATAGAGCATTTGCTCCTATGTGAGCAAATGCTCTATTTATCATAATGGTTTCAAACTACACAATTCTAACATTTTCCTTTTCTCTAATTAATGCTCCTTTTCGGTAGATTTATTCAAAGGGGTTGTATCTAAAATAGCATATAAAGTAATGGGTTAATCACTTCAACAAAAATAACAAAAGTTGAATGAACATTAGGCATGGACATAATAACTGTTCTTCCATTTATTACTTGGTCTAGATAACTGGCGGTATCACTGGGCTGGATAATATCTGCCCATATAGGGTCCTGCCCCTAAACAACTGACCCTAAAAAGGCCAGACAGGGCTTACTCATTCTAAGACCGACATCATAGGGTCTCAACCCCCTCCTCTCCTTTCCCCTCACCATCAACAAGTTTAGTGTGCATAATAACGCATCACTTGCTTGAATAATCATGTGAATTCAATGAATAGATTGGCCCAGGGCAGAAACCGGGATAAACAATTGTATAATTATGTTGATTTGGAAAAGTGTTTTAGATCTCGCACGTGTACGTGCGGAAAACAGCAAAAATGTCTAGCTACTATAATTTAAGCGTTTAACCCTTCCCCTATAAATATTCATGTAAGAAATAACGAAGTCATGAATATTAATTTGATTGATTGTAATAAAAACACATGGACACGGGAATATCTAGCCATGGCAGAAACTGTAGAATCATATTTTTTTTATATCATAAGCAAACAGAGCAGACCCTGATCAGACGGCTCCTCTAGGAGCCGTCTGATCTGGGTCTTCTCTGTTTGCATATGCGTAGAAATGCGTATTCCTGGAGTAAAGGATAAATGTATCGGGGAGTTATTGAAGTGGACGGTCAACTATTTGAAGTATTGACAATCTATTCAAACAGTCTCAGAGAAAGCGATGCCCGACTAATGTTAACCGTGTACACCCGGAACAATCACCTCTTTGGTAACGTGATGTTTGGTAAGGGATGCAACATTATCATGTATCAGACTATTGTACATGTCTAAGTACAGGAAACAGTACATTGTTATATCGGAGACTGGAAACTAGAGCATCCCTCCCCATCCCTTTATACTTGTATATGGATGGAAACTGAAGAATTCCACTATAGCTGGACCGACAAAGGTTTAATTACAACTAATACAACATCTTTAAATGAGAGACTAATGAAATGCAACATAATTAATACATACATGTTTTAGCATTTTAATTAGATGCATAGCTCCGTTTTGTATATAGATCCTACATTGGTGTGTATGGTATAGCGGCCACTTTTAACATGGACCTGTGGAGTGCACATAAGACTGATACATGTATAAAGAAAGTGTCCATCAAAGTGTCAACAGTATTGGCATGCTTATATATGAGGGCTTATACATACATTTTGTTTAAACCCTTTCGGCGCCAAATTTCTAATTGTCGTCTGCAGTCCAATTTTGTTAAATCATATGGTAAAATAATGAAATAAGATAAACGAATGCAATTTTCAAAGGAATAAAGCACATATATAGACACAGAGTTGAGACAAAAAGTGAAGTCCCTGATCAGACGCCGCCTTGAAAAGGCGGCGTCTGATCTGTAATTGCACTATTTGTATTGGTGCATTTTTGCGACATTGGCGGTGAAAGGGTTATCTTTAGCCTTATGGGTAAAGTTTCAATACTCAAAGCTTGTTTAAATTCGTAATCCAAGTGTCGAAAGAGCTACACCTTTTGCGTCTCATATACTCTCAATTGCTTTAGTTCAACTGAGCACGAATGTGAACTAATTTGATAGTACTTTTGATTTATCTTTCGCCATGCGTTGTCCGTCGTCCACGCTATACAATGTTCTAAAACGCGTGGTTAATTGTGATTAACGTTCACAGAAATAGTCATTGAGAGGTAGGATTTCATTTTTGTTAACAAGAACCAAACGAAAATATGTTTGCTTGACCGACTTCATGTAGTTTGCCACTCTCTTACACCCGGTTACATTACATATACCTCTGTAGTTGGCTCAGAAAATAGTCCAAAATGAAACTAACTCCCGTACAAAACAGAAAGAAGTAAATTGTTTTGTTTGTGTCGTTGACAGTTCAACGAAAGAAAGGAAAAATGCTGGGATTTCCCAATAAGTTGTGTGACCTTTGGGGTTATAGCAGAATTTCAGTGCCCGTATAAGAAGTTCGGAATCTACAGTTTGTAGAAACTGTTTAAGAAATATTGAGCAGACATCATTCCATTTTGTTTGTTTACATTTGTGCAATAATCGAAGCGTAAAGCGGCATTAAAATAGGTCATCAAATATTCTCTGAAATTAAACTGTATTACCAGTTTTATGATAGAATAAAAGCTATTTCTTCTTGATTCAGGCTATTTAGATATAAACTATCCACTCAGATAACCATAAAACACAAACTATTGGTTTTGCCAAAATTCTTGTCATTGAGCCCATCGCAGAGGCGCATGTGAGAGTAACGAACGACAACTCTGCAAGGAGATTTATTAAAAAGCATTGCCTCCAGGAGTAGGGCTAAATATTCTTAAATGGCAGTAGTGGAAATTCTTATGTCTTATCTCCGCGAAACCACTGGGAAGGTGTCATTATAAAATATGCTGAAATTATTCTTAGGTGTCCCCTTGCCAGATTTGTTTCCACCGGGGCAAGGTGTTTGTTACTGTGACATTTTGTTTTGGACACAAATATGAAGAAAAATAAAAATAAAGAAAGAAAATTTTAGCCGACGACAAAGTTTGCAGTCGCAAAAATGTGGCAGCGAAAGAGTTCTAGCTTGTTCGGATATCAGAAGTAGTAAACACTTATACCAGATTCTGCTAATATTTTCTTTTTTCTTTCTATTTTTCTTCATATTTGTGTCAAAAAAACTGTCACAGTAACACACATTCTTCCCCAGTCGAACGTCTCACCAGGACCCAATCTGTCTGACACTCCAGACCAAACTTTTGAGCATACATCAATTTTAACTCTTATCCCGCTGAGGAAGCCCCGTTTAGAACTTTGTAGTTTGAAACCATTGTGATAAATAGAGCAGTTGCTGCTATAGGAGCAAATGCTCTATTTATCACAATGGTTTCCAAATGTGACATTTACAGAGGCGCCAAAATGCGTCACTAGGAGGGAGTGTGTTAAGAAAGAATGGCTGTGTGAATATAAAATTGATTGATTTTTATAATTGCACCTTGAAAAGGGGAATTTTAGATAAAGGCATGATCATTGACACCGGAAATAACTACCAGGCAAAGCGAAAGAAGGCTGATGACAGATACACTAGCAGGTTGGTAATCCGCAATATTTGTGCAACATAGCATATCTAGCATTGCAATGTATTTACAGACTGATAGAAAGATTAACCATTTGCTAGATTGTTTCTGATTAATCCAAATTCTCGTATAAAAATCAGTTGGGCTCAAAATTATCTGACTGGTATAACCAAAACTGTAGCGAGGACGACAAAAACATATTCGCCATCACTTTTCTAGTAGTCTGACAAGATTTTTTCTTGCCGCTGTTCCGTTTCTTGTTTGATGGTGTTTGGTGCAGTGTCCTTTCGTATGTGGCCCTCCCTGTTTGACTGTTGTTGCTTTTTACATATTTACACGTTCGTTACCATAACATAACGTATACAACGTATATATAACGTAAATTGCAGAATACGAGCGTAATTGGCTTTGGATTTGATAAAAGAAAGGCGGTGTTTGTGTACGGCGAATAGGTACGAGTACATGTGTTATTGAGAATGGGCGGCAAATAGCTTGCGGGGTGTACGGCGTATGTCACTATATTTGCCGTGTTGAGACACAGTGCATAAACAACTACAAAGCTGTTTGTCATACGTTAATAGATGAGTATCTATGAAGTTATTTTAAAGGGGAGATTAATTCTATCAATGCTTTTCTACATCACGCTGTTGAACAATCGTCAGATATAGTTTTCGGAACATAAATTTATGTCACAGAAGTTAAATATACATTTTAACGAATAGTTTCTTTAAACGACATTTTCACATAAACTGCTGAATGGATGTTTACAAACATGTACATAGTTGATCTTCAGGTGACCCATAATGATATATGAATAGTTTCCGTCGATTGCAGGAATAGGTCATACGAGCTAAAATAGATTACAATGAACAGTTACTTGAAATAACATCTCCCCCTAAACCACTGAATGGATGTCAACCACATTTTACACGAATAATATGCAAGTAACACTCCATGGTAACTATACAAATTATTATCGTCCATTGCATAAGTAGGTCAAAGGAGCCAACAATAAATTTTAACAAATATTTTCTCTAGACGATATAAAGAATTTCAACCAAACGTCACATGCGCCTGTCCCTGAAAGTCGTGATTGTTCTGGTCCGTTGCGCAAGTACGTCACACCATGAGCTAAAATTAGATTTTAATGAATTACTGCTTTAAAAGAATTTCCGTCCTAAACTGTTGAATGGATGTTGACAATTTCACGGAAATGATCACGTGAAGTTCTGAAAGTAAGAGATCTTTCGAAAGCAATAGCAGCAATGCAAAAAGAGAAAATTGCAGACTCGGTTTTATTGAGTCTCTTCATGAGCAGTTATTAAAAGTGCAATACTACTCACGCCCCTAGCACCGGCTTAAGCAAATGACACCGAAGGATCAGAAAATATACCAACGCAGAGAATGAAGTACGGGGCGACTTTTTACGGCCGCCTCACAAGCACTTAACACCAGGCCCTGCTGTTGTGAAGTATATAGTTAAGTTCTGAAATTAGGGGATCCTTCGAAAGCAAAATCAGCAATGCAAAAAGATACCCTAAATAATAAAAGTTATATAAATTGTTCCCGTCGATTGCATAATTAGGTCATACAAGTTGAAGATAGATTTTAATGAATAAACTTTTTTTCAACACTCTACTCCATAAATACGCCTTTCTATGCATTCGCAAACAGTTGATTCAGAGCAGACGGCTATTGTATGTTCCGTCTGAATCTAATTGATAACCATGACGCCATTATTCATGGAGCAAAGGGTTAAACGATACCTCCTTCCAACCCACCGAACGGAATTGAACAGAACTTATCAGGAATTATCTTCAGGGGACCCTCCATGAAAATTATATAAATCATTTCTTTCGGTCACATGAGCAAAACGTAGAATTTAATTATTATTTTTTTGTGTGTGTTGATTAACGTCCGGTTCTGCTTACTACGGGCTAATTGGATAACAATAATTTATTTAAACAAAATCTGTTCCTAAACCGATGACTAGACTTATACCAATCGTCAGGGGATTATTTGTAGGTGACCCTCTGTGAGATTTTTTATAATTAATTCCGGTCCGTTGCATAAGTAGGTCACAGGAGCTAAAATAGGTTTAAATTAACGATTTCTTTAAATAATATCCCCTAAACTGATGAATGAATTTCGACCAAATGTCACACAAGTGATCGACAGATGTCCATTGCATAAGTAGGAAATCGTCCCTGTCCTTTCCATAAGTAGGTCACACAAGATATATTATTCAGGTGAGCGATACAAGGTCATCGTTTTGTTTTTTGTTTTTGTTTGTTTGTTTGTTTGTTGTTGTTGTTGTTTTTGGGGGGGTTGGGGGGGGTTGCTTACAGAAGGCTGTTAAAGAGCAAGACCCGTATTCATAAAAATACACAAGTAATACACTTAAAATGTAATTTACATTTGAATGAGTAAGTTGATCAACTCTAAAGCAATGTTCTTGAATGATTCAGTAAACTACACAGTTAATTTAATTTAAGGATCCTTGTTCTACACGATATCTATTAAAAACTCTCCCTTTTCAGGGTATTTTAGCCAAACACTATAGAAACTATTCGCAGTACACTACATTTCACTAAAAACGCTACTCGCCGTACAAACTCCGACATGTGGTTCCTTGAATCTATCCTCACACAATGTATAGATATATATATATATTTTGGTACACGAAACCGAGCAACCATATGCTTTGATTCTGCCATTGTTTCGTGAACATACACATGCAAGTTTTCTAAAATAAGATCCGAATATTATAAGCGATGTTGAATTTTCCTCGGTATCAGGGACGCATTTTACAAGTTAAATATTCCAATCCTGTCACGTATGCAACAGTTTAAATTATGAGTGAAATACATAAATGTCCATGGATACAATCATGAGTCCGTTTTCTGTTATGGTTAAGTGTATGCGAGTTAAAGAAAACGATGGATTTGCATACTTGTATTGTACAGTTTAACCATGTTCCTCTCTTTGCCTGGTAGCTATTTCCAGTGTCATTGATAGACGGTGATTATTGTAAAATCATTTCCCATTCACGTGGTACATGGTCTTTCCTTGTTACTTGTTATACACCAAATAGCCAGGTATTCCAGCTGGCACCCTTTACTTTTATCCAACCATGGAAGACGGAATATTATAATTTATTTTAATAGTAATATCGAATGCTGTAGAATAGGGCCTATCATGTGTGTCTGTGATGGACCTGGATCCGTATGAATAAGCAACAAACAAATGGATACGAGTTCTGAAAGGTGCGTATCGAGGAGGGTTTGCTTCTGATCACATGTGTCACCAATGGAAAGGGTTAAAGACAAGGATGAAACATATTTTAATGTTCATATAACTACAGTAAAATCTCTCTAAACCGGATGTTAAAGTTGGTAAAGACAAAGGCCTTTGAGACAGGTGGCAACTTAATGCAGGGTGAAAGTCATGCAGAAAGCTCCTCTAGGAGCTTTCTGCATGACTTTCACCCAACATTAAGCAGCCACCTGTCTAAAAGTATCTAAATTCTTATCTACTAGACGTTTTAGAGAGTTTTTACTGTACATGTATTTTGTTGCATATGATGAATACGGTTTGGATCCAGACGAGACAACAAGGTATGGATGTCTGATCAGGACCCAAACTGTTATTACTTTGATACTACTTTTTCAATTTAAATGGGAGAAAAATATGAAAATTACAGTAGACAGCATATTTTGCAGACATACTGTGGCAGTGAAAGAGTTACAACAGGGATTACGGTACCAGAAGATGCGTTTTCTCAATTATGCAAACTTGTTTCTATCACGTGGTTTGTCCAGGGTTTTCCCTTGACCCCTTCAAAAAGTCCCCTTGACCCCCTCTCTATAAAGTAAGAACAGACCCTCTTAATTTTGAGGGTCAGTTGTAAACTTTAAGGGACATTTCAATAGAAAAAGGGGTCAGGGAAAACCCTGGTTTGTCCGTCTAGAACTCCATATATAACATATATGTATATAACATACTATTTAATATCACGTGATTTCGCTGAGAAAACAGGTCTAAAAGTAACCGAATCTGTTGCTTGGAAGCGAACGCAGAAATCAAGGAAGAGAATTGTTAATTCAAGTAGATAAGTGTACACTATGAGTTATCTCCCGTTTGAAGACATAACGATTCCATGTCATTGACGCATCTGTGATTTTTCCATTTTGAATTCGGCGTCTCATCATAATCCAACTTGTTTGATACAGTGATATTTGTTTCAAACCAAAAGGAGTATAAGATATAAAAATAAACACTGAGGAAGACGACACAGTTTGCAGACGATAACTGTGAAATATTTAAAGCATATTGCTGATATTTTGTAAAGTATAAACAGAATTAAGTAGAAACATCGTTTCAATTTGATGTATCAATCTTACTTCTCTATGTCGTTGTTTTGTTACAACTGCTGCTACTACACTAACTGCTGCTGTTGTAAATATTACAATTTCAATTGCTACCACTGCTTCTATTAACAACACATACGCGTATAAACTACATGTAATGCTACTACTACTACTACTACTACTACTACTACTACTACTACTACTGCTGCTACTACTACAGTACTACTACAAGACGAATACTGATGCAAGGCATTGGATCGCCGGGAAATTTGTGTACAAGGAAGGTTTTTAATAAGGAACTGTTTTGTTAAGACAATTGAAATACAACATTTCATTAAAATATTAACGAAATATGTAGCCTCTAGAGTGTAATGACGTAGTGACCTAGTTCCGAACCCGACATGATCCATATTTGAACTTGACCAAGATTGCATCCAAAAATAACGTATAAGTTGAAAGAAAAAACACTTAATATGGATAATTATCATTAACTATCCCAGTAAAAACCCAAACCGCCATTTAAAAAAAATAGAAAGGAAAAAGAGAGAAAATTTTTTTTCGTCAGCGGTGAGAATCGAACCAGGGCTGACTGCACGATAGGCGACCGTGGTAACCACTACACTATCAGGCCAGACATACTTCAAGGGAAATTGAAGATGTATATAAAGTTATCATGCTACTATATTGACGACTTTTTTAAATAAACAAAATAAAACGACTTTTTTAAATAAAAATAAATAAAACAATAAAACTACAACATTTATCACTCTCATGATAATTTAATCAATAAACTCTAACAAGGGCGGTGATGGTCATAGACCTAAATATAGCCTGTTCAGTTCCATTAACGAGTGACCTAAAAATAGAAACCGAGACGACGGAATTCGATTTTGACCATGTAGAGCCTCCGGTAGAATAATAACCATGTCTGTTTGAATTAACATATCGACTGTCGATTCAAATGATCTTATTTTTCAAATTCGAGCACGTTTTCCCGTCTTATGTCAAAATCTCTGAAGGGCATAATTTAGAACGAGAGCACCGCAAACAGGTGCACGACTACAGTTTTGACCCGGCTTCAATTCTTCGACTTTGACCCGGCTTCATTTATGTTTACAAAACTGTTTTTGGCATTTAATGTCGATACTTCGACGAAAAAAGTGTCATAATTATTGTTATTATTGTACATTTGTTTGATAAATTTCTTTTTAAACATCGTATGAAGGTTTTTACATCACATATTTCACTACATCAATAATGCAGATAGAAACTATTCTCTGCCACGCTCTCATGAGCCAATTTGTAAAACTTGTCGCTACCCCTCCTACATGGGTAAATACTTTTTAGCATTCCATTAGTGATCGCCGCTCATGCATGAGCGGCGATCAATAATACTACTACTACCCACTATTACTACTACTACTACTACTACTACTACATAATCTACTATAAACTACTACAATAATGATAACGATTAACCCTTTACTCCATAAAAACGCCTTTCTACGTCAATGCAAACAGAGAAGACCCAGATGAGACGGTCTGATCAGGGTCTGCTCTGTTTGCTATTGAAATGATATTGTTTATGATTTTACACTTTCTACCAAGGCCAAAAATGCCCATGTGCCATTATATTAATATATCTAATTATCATTTATGACATCATTATTTCTAATATTAATATTCAAGGAATTAAGGATTTATAAGTCCCGGTAGGTACCTGCCCTCTCCTTTCAGTCCAGCTACCCCTTATCAGTCTGTAGAACCCTTGACGTCTGTTCAAATACTGACATGCTGCAATTGTGTCCTAGTCTTGATTCGTTTAAGAAATAATGACGTAATGAATATTAATAAGATTAATTTGTTGTAATAATACATTGTCACAGGAATGTTTGGCTATGGTAGAAACTGTAAAATCAAACCTATATCATATCATAAGCAAACGGAGCAGACCCTGATCAGACGGCTCCTATAGGAGCCGTCTGATCTGGGTCTACTCTGTTTGCAAAGGCGTAGAAAAGCGTATTTATGGAGTAAAAGGTTAATCTTTTTAGAAGCTCTTGATCGAGTGTCAAACAGCTGGAATCCTGGTCAGTTGACATCAGTAAACTAGGTGTCGGATCAGAATCCAAACCAGTTGTATGTATATACAAAACTGATCATCGTAAGCAGGATATTGGCCAAATGTCAATACACGTACATGCAGAATGATAATGTCTGACGTGGTTCAAAGATAAAATCTATTTATGGTTAATGACCTTGTTACTTACCAATGTTTATTCTTCAGTCAGTGAAATTAACTTTAATGTACAGGGATCGAGTATAAAAGACATTTGCAAACATTGCAGACCCAGATCAAAATATTGGAGCTTTCGGCATTACTTTTCCCTGCATTTAGCAATCATCTACTTTTAGAGACCACTACTGTTCAATAAATTAATGGCTGCTTAGTACAAGTTCTGCCGTATGTGTACAAATATATACAATATGTACTTTATTACCATATAAAACTGATTCGCTCTTTCAACACAGGCTTAAATATAATGGTGGAATAGTCCATCAGTGTTTAACCCATTACTTCATATGCTATTTTTAGATCCTACCTCTTTGAATACATCTACCGAAAAGGAGCGTTTACTAGAGGAAAGGATTTTTTTCAGATTTGTATAGTGTTGAAATCATTGTGATAAAAAGAGCATTTGCTCCTATGGAGCAAATGCTGTATTTATCACAATGGTTTCAAAAAGTGACGTTTACAGGGGCGTCAAAAGACGTCAATATGAGAGAATGGGTTAACCATCGCGTCCGCTCAGTATGAAAGGCTTAAACTCGTTGCAGGATTTTTAATGCCAGCTAGTGCAGACCCTGGTCAGGCGGCTCCTCTAAGACCCATATACCACATTTTCAAACCGACATTCAAGGAAAAGACATTCAAAGACATGTAGAATATCATAAAACGAAATGCTTTACCCTTATGAAAAGATCGCCCTGTTTGGCATATACGAACGACTTATAACTCGGCCTGTCATCCAAACTGTTTGGCACTCGTTAAGTAGTTTCGCAAAACCTTTAACGAATCCGAAGGCAGTTACAGTTTGATCAAGATCATCAGTTTCATAGGCCCAGATAAGATGCGTAAATTAAAATAGTTTCATATGTATCTCTACTAATTACAGGGTTGTGGCCACTCTTCGATACGATTATAAAGAATAGTCACGTTGTAGTTTGTGAAGTGAAATGACTACAGTAAAACCTCTCTATAACGACCACTAAATTACTTCAAGTATTTTGAGTTAAGGACAGGTGGTTGCTTAAAGCAAGGTGAAAGTAAAGCAGAACGCTCCTATAGGAGCGTTCTGCTTTACTTTCACCTTGCTTTAAGTAGTCACCTGCCCTAAACTACCGAGTAGTTAACATAATTTAGTGGCCGTTATACTGAGAGGTTGTACTGTATTTTAGTATTTGTGTACACGCCTTTATCTATTATTCGGATTACATGCTGTTGACATTATAATTTAATAATATTTTTATGAACGTATATCATAGTTTTATTTTAATATTGCAGAGACTTACGATCAACGATAAAGAAACCCATATTTACAGCATAATAGCATGCACGCATTGTTAGATTGATATCGTGATATATTAATTATTGACATTTGCATAAAGGTCTGACAAGCCTTTTATGTGGTTACGGGCATTTGATGTTTTATGTTGCTCTGCCTCTTGAGAACATTTGATAGTTTCTATGGTGTTTCCTTTAGATACATTTGATGGTTTCTATTGCTCTGCCTTTAAATGATAATTGATGGTTTCTATCACTTTGTCTTTAGACGATGTTTTATGGTATTTATTGCTCTGCCTCCTTAGGGTATTGCCCTGCCGTAGCATAACATTTGATATGTTTGTTGCTATGCCTGTCAAGAACGTTTAGTGGTTTCTATTGCTGTGCCTTTAAAGAACATTTGATGGTTTCTATTGATCAGGGGCCGTATTCCAGTAGCATCTTAAGTCCTCACTTAAGATAAGAAAAATCTTATTATTTTTTCCTTAGCTAAGATAAAAAAAAATTGAGGAAAAAATGAGAGGATTTAAGATTTTTTTGTCTACTTAAGAATTTTTTTAACTTAAGATGCTACTGGAATACGGCCCCTGGCTGTAAAGAATAGTTCATGGTTTCTAGTGTTCTGCTTTTAAATGGTAATTGATTGTTCCTATTGCTCTGCCATAAAATAATTTGATTTATTTTTCTCTGCCCTTAACCCATTCCCTTATATTGAAGCCTTTCGCCGCCTCTGTTAAAATCACTTTTTAAAACCATTGTGTTAAATAGAGCATTTGCTCCTATGGTTTCTGAACTACACAATTCTAAATGTTTCCCTAGTTAATGCTCCTTTTGGCAGGTTTATTCAAAGAAGCTGGGTTTAAACAATAGCCTATGAGGTAATGGGTTAAAGGGTATTTGATGGTTTCTACCGATGGTTTCTATTGCTCTGTCTTTAAAGAACACTTGATGGTTTTTGTTCCTCTGCCTTTAAAAGACGTTTGATGGTATCTATTGTTCTGTCTTTAAAGGATATTTGGTGGTGTCTACTACCCTGTTGTTTTACGGGGGTATTTTCTGACAGAAGCAATTGGTACATGTACAAACTATAAATAAAGCTGTCCAACCCGTTGCATTGGAAACGAAAATCCAGCTGCTAATAATATTGTTTTAGCAATAATATTGTTTAGACAATAAACGACATTTACTAGAAACTTAATATATAGGATATCCTTCATCCGCACCCACACCCTCAGTGTATCAAAATATGTTTTGAGCATGTGCACACGCATATCAATAATGTATTATATGCATGTACAGTAAAATCCTCTAAACCGGAATTCTAGTAGAGACGACTTTAGATATTTTAGGCAGGTGGCTGCTTATAATAAATGCATGGTGAAAGTTATGCAGAAAGCTCCTCTATGAGCTTTCTGCATGACTTTCACATTGAATTAAGCTGCTACCTATCTCTTAGACCGATATTTATACTAAATTGAACATCCATGTTTAGAATGGTTTTACTGGACAATATTGTACACACCTGCGCATACTGATACACAGGGGTAGTATGGGTAAACAAAAACAATGAAACAACAGAGGTAAAATTACACATATACAATACTGATTGTGTTCAATAATTGAAATTTAGAAAGTCTCCTTAGCGTAAGCGCCATTTCCCTTTTCATATGTGTGATCTTATTTATGAACAGTATCCATGATTAATGTTAGCTCCAGATACCCATTTTATTAAAATTCCTACGACTGAAATGTTTATTCATAAATAGGTAGTTTTAGATGTGTTTTGATTTCAACAATATTTTATTCAATGAAGAAAAGTATTGGACAATAGGCATATCCTATATAACGGATTTTACTGTTGTGGTAAATGACTCCGTCCCTGTGAACGCCGTCTGTTCTTTAACCCTTTCACCGCCAATGTCGCAAAATCGCACCACGACAAATAATGCAGTCCCAGATCAGACGCCGCCTTTTCAACGCGGCGTCTGATCTGGGACTTCACTTTTTGGTCTCAAACTCTATTTCTATATCTGTCCTTCACTCCTTTGAAATTTGCATTTATCTATCTTATTTCCTTATTCTACCGAATAATCTAACAAAATTGGATTGCAGTCTACAATTAGAAATTTGGCGCCGAAAGGGTTAAACATAATATGTAGAAGCGAATGATATAAAAGCCAGAGTTTTTTTTAATTGTTTCTTAGAATCTTATTTGAAAATGACAAATTAACACTCTGACAACGTTTTTTTGTTTTTTATTCATTTACTCCGTGAACATAAGAAATAATGACATCATGAATATTTATTAGATGAATTCTAATAATGGCATGTTTGGTGTTTGAAGAAACTGTAGAGTCAGATCTATTATAATTCCATAAGCAAGCAGAGCAGACCCCGATCAGACAGCTCCTATAGGAGCCGTCTGGTCTTGGTCTACTCTGTTTGCAAATGCGTGAAAATGCGTATATATGAAGTAAATAGTTAATGCACCTTTGAAGTTGTAGCATACAATATTTTGCCTGCGTACGCTACTTCGTGTCAAAATAGTTAAATGAGAATTTCAGATTGCAACATTTTAACAGACATCAGGTTGTTCAACGGGCTGAATAATAGCTTATTAATTCTGTATCTAATTAATATCTAAATAGTGAAACCTCATTACAACGGTTCCGGGTGTTTGTTTCCAGACATTTTGCTGGTATAACGATGTTGCCGTTATAACGAGTTTAGATATGAAAGGAACCATATGGTCAGTTTTAAACTAGTACCAACAAGTGATCGCTTAATGCAGAACACAATAAGTGCAAAAAGCTCCCTGTGGGAGCTTTTTGCACGTTTTGTGTTCTGCATTAAGCGATCGCCTGTTTTATTGGCATTGCACCTATTTATTCAGTGGTTGTTTCAATGTGACTAACGGTAATTTTGTTTCAATGTATACTGTCGGTAAAACGAGGGTGCCATTGTAACGAATGCCGGTATAACGAGGGTTCACTGTGTATAAAGATATAGATCGCGACTTTATTAGTAATAATAAAACTAATGTTTGTAATGACATATGACAGGAACTTTGTTAGCCATGATAAAAGAAACGAAAGAAGCATATCTATATTATTCTA
The DNA here is from genome assembly GCA_963576725.1 of Azorinus chamasolen. NCBI lineage: Eukaryota > Metazoa > Mollusca > Bivalvia > Cardiida > Solecurtidae > Azorinus > Azorinus chamasolen. Next base: position 65,565,654 of record OY755239.1, on the reverse strand, counting down.
TATGCGAACAGAACATTATGATCAGACAGCTCCGGCATGTTTTGTATTATCTAGTTCTGCTCTGTTTGCAATTTTTTGTGTTTCTTTTTTGTGCGTAAAAATGCGTTTCACTCGGTAAAACGTTACATTTTTCTGCTCATGTTATGGTTGTTTTATCATGAAGTTGGCAGTATTGAAAGAGCCATTGTCTTTTACCCATTCCCTCCAATTGACGCAGCTATAATTTAACCCTTTCCCTGTTCTATATTTATTTCAAATTTCAATACCTACTGAATATTCATGAACAAATATTTATAATGAAATATGGAAGGTGAACATTTTAGCGATTTTGGAAAGTAAAGAAAAAAGGTTTATTAAATTCCATTAGCAAACAGAGCAGACCCTGATCAGACGACTATAGGAGCCGTCTGATCTGGGTCCACTCTGTTTTTGAAATCATTGTGGTAAACAGAGCATTTGTTCCGTAGGAGCAAATGCTCTGTTTATAAAATTGGTTTCAAAGCTGTTAAATTTTAAAAAAAAATCCTTTTTCTAGTAAATGCTCCTTTTCAGTATATTTTTTTCAAAAAGGTTGGGTTTAAAAGATATCTATCGAATGGGTAAAACTTTAACTATCTTAAAGCGGCTTTGTATTCGTCTTTTCAAACTGTTTGGATTCTAATGAAACGCCGATTTACTCGGCGTATCATTAGGACCCAAACTGTTGGACGCTTTAATCGTGATTTTCGACACTCTATTCGTGATTTTGAGGAAAACAAAAAAAGCTTAACCCATTCCCTCATATTGACGACTTTTGACGACTCTGTTAAAGTCATTTTGTGAAACCATTGTGATAAATAGAGCATTTGCTCCTATAGGAGCAAATGCTCTATTTATCACAATGGTTTCAAACTACAACATTCTAAAAGTTTCCTTTTCTCTAGTTAATGCTCCTTTTCGGTAGATTTATACAAAGAGGTTGTATCTAAAAATAGCCTATGAGGTAATGGGTTAAACTATATATGAAGCAACCCCACATCCCACCAACCCCACCCACCCACCTGCATTTATAATAGATCGGCCTCTACACTTACCACAACTATATGTGTATAGATGGCATTATAAAATAATAAGTAAATAAATATCTATTATGGCATTATCTCTCATATGAATATACAACAGGGAAATGGTTAATGAAAATAAATTGAGGTAGTAAAGTGTACTTGCAGGGCAAAGGGTTAAGCAACACCAGGATACATGTATTACAGAACCTCGTATTTATTCATTATGTGACTGCCGTAACCCTTTACTTCATAAAAATGCCTTTCTACATTTTTGCAAACAGAGTAGATCCAGACCAGACGGCTCCTTCAGGAGTCGTCTGATCAGGGTCTGCTCCGATTGCTTCTGATATAATATAGGCATGGTTCTACCGTTTCGCCATAGCCAAATATTCATGTCCATGTGCTATTATAACAATCAATCTAATTAATATTTATGGTGTCATCATTGCTTACATGAATATTCATGGAGTGAAGAGTTAAGCAGGTCGTACTGCACATCCAGTTAGAAACAGTCATAATACAATGTGTTGTTTAACCCATTCCCTCATATTGACGACTTTTGACGACTCTGTAAAAGTCACTTTGTGAAACCATTGTGATAAATAGAGCATTTGCTCCTATAGGAGCAAATGCTCTATTTATCACAATGGTTTCAAATTACAAAATTCTAAAATTTTCCGTTTCTCTAGTTAATGCTCCTTTTCGGTAGATTGTATCTAAAAATAGCCTATCATGTAATGGATTAACAGTGTTGTAAACGGAGGTGTTCCGATTATATTGTATTTCGTATAAGTTTTATTTACGAAAAGTGTTTATTCGTAGCTTGGGTGAACATATACATGTAGGTTACTTCATTTGTAGTTAAACCTTTCAACATTAAATATTCAAAATGGAATAGTCCTTCAGCGTTTAACAACAGAGTCCACTCAGCATGAACGGGTAAACATATTATGAAAGGGAAAACATTGACCCTTTCAACACTGAATTTCCAGAATAGAATAGCCCATCAGTGTTTAACCCATTCCCTCGTAGGCTATTTTTAGATCCTACCTCTTTGAATAAATCTACCGAAAAGGAGCATTAACTAGAGAAAAGGAAAAAAATAGAAGAATTTTGTACATGTAGTTCTGAAACCATTGCGATAAATAGAGCATTTGCTCCTTAGGAACAAATGCTTTATATCACAATGGTTTCACAAAGTGACTTTTTTCAGAGGCGTAGAAAAGCGTATATATGGAGGAAAGGGTCAGCCTTAGAGTCCATACAGTAGGAAAGACGTACTAGAGGATTTTGAATGACAAACAGTGCAGACTCTGATCAAAGGGCTCCTGTAATATCCCTCTTATCTGTATCTACACTGTTTGCAAATGTCAATGAATATGACTGTGTCCCGCCTTCAAAGGGTTTACTGGATGTGCACACTGTCAGCTAAGGAAATGGCTTAATATTTACCGTTAATATTTTCACAACTTTACCGTTTAAACATTTCCCTGTTGTATAGTCATATAAGAAATAATGACGTCATGAATATTAATTAGATTATATTTTATAATGGTATATGTACACAGAACATTTTGGCTCCGGCAGAAGCTGTAGAATCAGATTTATATTACACCATAAGCAAACAGAGCAGAGCCGTCTGATCTGGGTCTACTCTGTTTGCAGATGCGTAAAATATGCTTACATAAGGGAAAGGGTTAAAAACAGTGTTGTTTGTTAGTGGCTGTAAATCCGATTTTATCTAAGGTTTAACATGACCCTAACAAATTGTAGCATCAGTTGAGCGGAGAGTGTTAGTATCCAGACTATCTGTAGCATATCGACTGCTGGAAGCAACATTGAAATACAGTAAGACCCCTCTAAACCGGACGTCAAAGATAGTATTAAAACAGGGTTTTCAGACATGTCGCAGCTTAATGCAGGTTGAAAGTCGTGCAGAAAGCTCCAAAAGGAGCTTTCTGTATGACTTTCACCCTGCATTAAGCAGCCACTTTCCTAAAAATACCAAAGCAGTTTTGTCATAAAATTCTGGTTTAGAGGGGTGCTACTGTAACTTGGACGTACTTGAATATGGGGAGAACCTGTGATGACCTTTGCAGTCAGTTTGGATCCAGATGAAACGCCTAATAAATCGACATACAGTGCTCCCTCCCTACAACGGCCCTCTCAATAACGATTCCCTCCTTACAACAACGCATGTCACTGTTTCCGAAACAACAAGGCTCCAGACACAATTTTTTTCCATCGTATTTTCTTTATACGATTTACTTCTAACAACAACGCATGTCACTGTTTCCGAAACAACAAGGATCCAGAAAAAAAACTTTTTCCATCGTATTTTCTTTATGCCTCGATCAAACCCTGTGTTGTGACCACTCTTTAGAATCGTCACTTTGTGACGATTCTAAAGAGTGGTCACAACATAGGGTTTGATTTAGGCATAACGGTTTTAGTTCTCGAAATACACCTTATCTGGGGATCTGCAGACAAGCTACATGTAATTATGTTTGGTTTTCCCTCCCTATAACAACTCCCTCTGAACAACACATACAATCTTCATATCCCAAATGGTGTCGTTGTAGAGAGAGAGAGCACTGTATTTTCATTATCTAAACCTGTCGTGTTTTCTTAACAGAAAAAAGAAGTGTTGAGAAATGTAACATGAAGTAGTTACAGCAGTTTTCCGTTAAGCCTTATTAACCCTTTCGGTGTAAAGTACCTAATTGTCGTCTGCAATCCAGTTTGTTTTTTTAATATTTCGGTAAAATAAGGAAACAAGATAAATAAATGTAACTTTCAAAGGAATAAAGCACAGGTTTAGACAAAAAGTGAAATCCCTGATCAGACGCCGCCTTCAAAAGGCGGCGTCTGATCTGGGACTGCACTATTTGTCGTGGTGCATTTTTGCGACATTGGCGGTGAAAGGGCTTATCTTCTATTACCGGCTTTTGTATCGGGCGAAATGAAAATATCTCCTCTAAAGCGATATGAAGATATATATTTATCGATACTACTACAGTACCACCAATCTGAAGCGGCCACGTAATACCACTACACTGGTGTATGGTGGCAACAACAACAATCACAGAATCTTTATTTCGTCAAAGTTTACATTATTGTAATAACATGTGAGCTTACATATTATATAGAAATACACCCATCATAAATAATAATACATGTGCTTTAAGCGTTCACCTGCTGGTACTAGTTTAAAACTAGCCATATGGTTCTTTTCATATTAGAACTCGTTATAACGGCAACCTGGCTATACATGTACCAGCAAAATGTCCGGAAACAAACACCTCCGTTGTAACGAGGGTTCACTGTACCAATACTTAGGAATTGTCTGTTCAGTGTGGGATGAAAGTAATGTAGAACGCTCCGATATGAAATTTCTGCATAACTTTCGTCCTGCCTTAAGCTACCACGTGACTTTAAGAAAAGTACCCCTTGTTGATGGTGACTGGAGAGAGGTTTTATTACATGTATGCTTAAGTCATTTATTCCCAAAGCATTTAATGTAAACTCGTTCAGATCTTACATCGGAACGCATCCATTTTTCATCTGGAGGGGGGCACAGCAATCAAATATATGTTCTGGAATTTGCTGTTGACATTGATGGTTTCAGCAAACAGAGCAAACCTTGATCAGCCCTCTGATCTGGGTCTACTCGGTTTGCCTATGTCTTTTTTATAAGGAAACTGGGTACTAATAGGTTAGTACTAGGAATTAATGAAACCTTTCCGAATACCATGGACGGGTCCGTGATGAACCGCTTAACAGTTTGGAAACATTAGGTACGCAATATAACATAGTGCCGTGTCACAGTACAATAGTTATCAGTAGTGTGTGCCGTGAATGAAAAAGAAAATAATCTGTTTGAGAATTTAAGCAGACGACACTTTTAATAGAAAGCAATTTATTTGATGTGACAAAGGTTAAAGACATCGGTTGGTACAATTATCCAATGAAGCAACATTCGTATATTGTCGGCAATTTCCGATGCCAATCTCCTGTGTCATCTGATGTTGGAAACTTGCAAAATCAAACCAAGCTACTGCAATGACTAGTCCATAAACGATTGTATGTTATTAACTTGTTAAAGCGGAGGAAAATGGCAAATTGAGGCTGATATACGAATCCGCTTGTCAAGCTGCGTGGATAAAGCCTAGCCGGATTTTGCATGGGTGGAAAAGCTTTAATATTCATGAGCTACTGTGGAATAAGGCACGTGTTTATAGGACTCGCTTCCGATCTTTTTGACGTACGCCCATGAGCCGGGAAATTATGGGGACTTAGACCAGGATATCTGTCATTTATTTATAGACTGTTCAAGTAAGGACAACATTCTTTATGAAATGTGCACATATTGTTTATCTACTTTATAAACACAGACAGATAGTCATACATAGCCAAACTGGCCTGAGATGGAGAGCAATCATAGTTAGGCACCATCTGCCGTTTTAGCATATTTTCTCATATTCATATACCAAAATATTGATAACGTCTTTCTAGAGAAGGGGTCAAACAGATTTTCTTATCTTTCTCCTCTTTTTCGACACATTGGTTGGTTGTCCTTTCTGTTCTCGATGACCCTGGGCACTTTGGGAACTAAACGTAAAAGACTTAATTGCTGACATATTGAAGTATATTCTTCCTCTATTTGGATTGCTATGTCTTCAACGAGTTTGCTCATAATCCTAATCTCATGTTACGTGGTGATTATTTCTGCTGATTCACATTATACTAACACCTGGGTTGTTGAAATCAAAGGTGGAGAGGAGGTAGCCAGACGATTGGCGGAACAATACGGTTATGAAATTGAGCGAAAGGTAAGCATTCCTTTTTAATTTATCCCAATCTTTATCTAGAATGCTGATCAAACTGGCGTCACAATTTGTTCAGATATTTCATTCTCAAGGTTCAAATGTGTAAAGGTTCTTTATATAGGACAACTATTATATATTTATTGAAGCATGAGACTAACAGAGCTTTTTATACATTCAAGTACATTGTAAGTATCCCAGTTTTGCAAACAGTGTAGATCCAGATCAGAGGGCTATTAAAAGAGCCTTTCTGATCAGGGTCTGCAATGTTTGTATTCAAATTCCTCTAACAAGTTTAAACATTTCATACTTAGTGGAATCTATAGTTAAACACTGATGGGCTATTCCACTATGTCAATTCGATGTTAACACATTGCCCCCTAGTGACGCATTTTTGCGCCTCTTTAATATTCACATTGTGAAACCAGTGTGATAAATAGAGCATTTGCTCCTTTAGGAGAAAATGCTCTATTTATCACAATGGTTTCAAATTATAAAATTCTAATAAATTTCCTTTTTTCTAGTTAATGCTCCTTTTCGGTAGATTAATTCAAAATGGTTGGATCTAAAAATAGCCTAGGAGAAAATGAGTTAAAATATTAAACCGCCCATGTTCTTTGTTATTAACCATGTGTGCCCCTAATTATCAGTGTACTTGTGTACCATTTTGTAGTTTGCACAAATCTAGTTCAATCTTGAGGGATGGTTCGGCAGGAGTTCTCCCTCAAAAGTCCTATGATCTGAGTCTACATAGATTAAGTATATATGACCCTATTAACCCGTTCTCTGTTGATTATTCATGTCAAAAAAAAATGACATCATGAATATTTATTAACTGATTTTCTATTATGTGCACAAGAGTTTGTGTTACATGCAGTAAGTATAGAATCAGATGTATATGATTCCCTCAGCAACCATAGCAGACCCGGATCAGATGGTTTCTACAGGAGCCGTCTGATTTTGGTCAACTCCTTTTGCTTTGCCATGGAAAAAACGTTTGTATGAAGGAAAGCGGAAAGAGAAATTAGACGCAAATGGGTTAACCCTTTACTCGATAAATACGCATTTATATGCCTTTACAAACAGAGTAGACCCAGATCAGACGGCTCCTATAGGAACCGTCTGATCAGGGTCTGCTCTGTTTGTTTTTGACATAATAAAGATATGATTCTACAGTTTCTGACATAGCCAAAAGTTCCTGTGAATGTGTAATTATTAACAATAAACTAATTAATATTCATGATGTCACTTTTTCTTACATGAATATTCATGGAGTTAAACGACTATAATGGTTTAAAGTATATTATTTTCTGAACTCTTTTGCTATCATGTGAGAATTATGTGACCAATTTAGTATATAGTTTGGATACAAGATAAAAACACAGAAAGTCAGCTTCTCGTCATGATGGTTCGAAGGTTATCAAAATTGTATCATCTGATTGGTCAGTTTTTGAGAGAAACTCGAAATCTGACCAATCGGATATATGAGAATGGATCGGAATCAAAGTCGGAAGTGCAATAACTTTGGAATAAGACTAACCATTGCCCTGTTGAATATTCATGTAAGATTTAACCTTTAGCCTGCTATTGGCGGATGTGTGAATACCTACATGCAAACAGTTTGGATCCAGATGAGTAACTCGGCGTCTCATCAGGATCCAAACTGTTTGACACTCTGATTGCATTTTGGTAAACAAATTGATTGCAGCTTGAAATTTGAAAATGTAGTAGGCGAAAAAAATCTGTAAAAATGATTTGCTTAGTATGCTAAAGGTTAATGACATCAAGCATTGTATTAGCTGAATATTTATAATGACACATGTGCTCGTTAATGTATCTCTACAAATATCTAGAAACCATTTTGCAAACACTCAGCATCTTATCAGGATCCAAACAGTTTGGTAATCTAGTTTTTACCTACATAGCGAAGTTTCAATTTAGGAATTAGATGACATGACGATGAAAACAGTCTACCAGGCTAACCTTAAACATTGTTTCTCAGATCTTCGCGTTCAAATGATCCAATTACTACACGTGTCTGACGCGTGATGATTTCATAAATACTACTGATAAACATCTTCAAAAACGTTTAGACACACTTTGACAGCCTAAAAAAGTTTTGAAATTTCGTTTTATGTAGTATTATACTATACGAACATTTTTTTTCTTCAAAACTTATTTTTTCTGTCAAAGTATGATGTCTAAACGTAATAGAAGATGTCTAAGCGTAATGGAAGATGTCTGTTAGTAGTATTTATGAAATGGTCACGCGCCTGGCACCTGTGATTACTGTGGTGTGCGGTGGTCTAATGGTAACGCGCTTGACTATCAGTCCGGAGATCCGGGGTTCAAATCGCGGTCCCTCCCGGAAATTTCAGATACTTTTTCCGTGTCTCCCACCCGCACCTCCTCTCCACCCAGGGGTTAAAATGGGTACCTGTGAGGGGTCACTCGCCGGTACTACGGCTGCATGATTGCGCCATACGTTAGCAGTGCTCAATAATGTAGGCCAATGACTCAATGACTAGGGGAGTAAATGTACAGTCGGCTGAGCGGTCATTCAGACTGAAAGTAGACTATAACTAGGTACTTTACATATAATATAAGTTGAACTCGCCCCATCTGACTTTTGAAATCCGACCACTTTCTGAGATTTCCTGAAAAAGAAATGTATGCTGGTGAACCCCATTGACATTATTTCCTATAGCCGACCATAAAGACCTGATCAAATGGCTCCCTTAGGGAATGAACAGTGTACACTAACTGCATGTGCTTATGGGAGTATATAAACCCATTCCCTCCTACTGACGCCTTTTCACGGCTCTGTAGAAGTCATTTTGTGAAACCGTTGTGATAAATATAGCATTTGCTCCCATGGAGCAAATGCTCTATTTATCACAATGGCTTCAAAACTACATAACTCTAAAAGTTTCCATTTCTCTAGTAAATGCTCCTTTTCGGTAGATAATTTCAAAGAGGTTGGGTCTAAAAATAGCCTAGGAGGGAATGAGTTAGGCAATCGCTAATCCAAACATTCAAACGTGTATTATCATTAGCCTTTACATGTAATCGTTTCCTTATTGAATATTCATGTACAAAAAAATGACATTTGGAATATTCAGTAACTGACATTTTATAATGGCATATGTACACATGAATTGCTAGTATCGGTAGAAACTATTATATAGGCATTTCACTAGGTGTGAGTTTCTAATTAAAAGCTTACCGCGTTTCGTTATTTCTACCGAAGAAACATATTTGCTAAAGCAAATAGGCCTAGTGCTATATTCATACTAAATATATTAACCCTTCTCTTGCTGAATTTTAAAATACACTTCTCCTTCTTTACCCATGTACTGTTGTATAATTACATATATTTTCACTGTCTACAAATATTCCTCTATGCATTCATTACTGTGCAGTGCTCTGGTTGCACATTCAACTTGTAAATAGTGCAGACCCTGATGAGACAGCTCCTGCAGGAGCTGTCTCATCAGAGTCTGCACTATTTACAGGTAGGTATATTGACGTGGACAACAGGAGAAGTGTTAAGTATTATTACAGTGGACTATGACTGCAAATTGTCAATTGTTTTCAAATCTTTAATGCACAAAAGCAATATACATTAATTATATTGCAGCTATATACAGTTAATCGCTACTGAACAGTGGACGCACGCATTAGAGTCTTGTCATATATTTCCGGTGATGAAGCGCATTTCTAGTGATGTATTTCTGTTTGTCACTCCACAGATCTACCAAAGGCGGAAAGTATCTACTGTATGACGTTAGTTATAAATATCAATTATGGCGTCATTTTTCTATCGATTATTTGTAGTTGATGTCTGTAATAAGACTCGCCAATTAGATCTACATGTTTTAGATATGTATGTAAATAGGAGCGTAGCTGAATCCAAATGCAATGTACACACCGTGGCTGTAGGAGTCCGGGTGTAAGCTCCCCCGGGAAAAATTAGAAATGTGTAGTTTTTAAACCATTGTGATAAATAGAGCATTTCTCGTACAACAGGACATGGGTAAAGAAGGAGAAATGTATTTTAAAATTCAGCAAGCGAATGGTTAAAACTCATATGTTAATAAACTATAGGTATGCATTAGCGAGACTTTGCTGTAGCATGACATCAGCATACTCTGTAGATCCAGATCAGTTTTGCACGTATGTTGCTTGATCTGGTTAGATTGGATGTATTTTTGCAATTTAGTATATTCAGAAGCTGTCACAAAATATAAAACGTTTGAACATGTAGCAAGGAACTGTTTACAGGCTGCTATCATCATCATCATTAACATCATCACCATCTTACTCATACTCCTTCTCATCATCATGGACACACATAGTCCAGAGTGCAGTACATTTATTTCATACCACCCCTTATACAGCAAAGCATGTCTATAGATACCATAATTATATTGGATAAAGATGGGAATGTTTGAGGGCAAGTGGATGTTGAATGCGGGACGAACGTACGATGGGAACTCTCTGCATCGCTTTCGTCCTGTATTAAGCTACCACCTGTCACAAAATAATCCCAGCCTTAAAATTAGTTTGTGGTCGCTGTAGACACGCGTCAGTGTAATAAAACTAATTTTTTGGATGCTATGGGCGGATGAGTGAATACCTATGCAAACAGTTTGGATCCAGATGAGACACCGAGTAAGATCCAAACTTACTGATACTCTGATAGTAACCTTTAACCCTTTCATTCATAAATACGCCTTTCTACGCCTCTGTAAAAGTCACTTTTGAAACCGTTGTGATAAATAGAGCATTTGCTCCATAGGAGCAAATGCTTTATTTATCACAATGGTTTCAAAACTACACAATTCTAATATTTTCATTTTCTCTAGTAATGACTCCTTTTTGTAGATTTATTCAAAGAGGTAGTGTATAAAATAGCCTACGAGGGAATGGGTTAAAAGAAATGCAAGATAAATCCATTCTAAAAACTGAAGAGGTGACATTTTCTACAAACAATAATTTACTAAGTTTGCTAAAGGTTAACGAAAATATTAATGGTTTGTCCAACAGTTAGAATATGACCTGAATTGGAAGATGTTACCAATAAAAAGAAATATCACTAGTAAATTGTAAATCTATTTGCGTTTAGAGATTTAATTATGAGCCGAATCAGTGTGAACAAAGTTCTGTTCAAGTTTCTCAGGAGTCTGGTAACTTTGATTTAAAGACACTTGTTGAGGGTTTTTTTATCCATGTATAACAATTAAGAGGATAATTGCATGTCCCGTATAGTCCCTCATGCTTTCAGAACATGAGCAAATTTACCGAGAAATCAATGGAGGATGGTTTTAATACAATTAACTAATTTCTTAGGTTTCATTGTCGTTTTTTTCTCAGGACCTATAACAAGACATTTAGCTGAAGTAGCTCAACGCTAACTAACTATTGTAAGCCTTAACCAATTCCCTCCTACTGACGTCGTCTGACACCTCCGTAAAAGTCAATTATTTACACCATTGAGATCTATAGAGAGCAATAGGGGCAAATGCTCTATTTATTACATTTAGTTCAAAACTATATACATTGTAATTCTAAAAATGTCCTTTTTGTCTAGTAAATACTCCGTTCAGTGGATGTATTTAACCCTTTCCTTCATATGCTGTTTTAGACCCAATCTCTTTGAATGAATCTACCCAAAAGGAGTATTTACTAGAGAAAAGCAAAATTTTAGAATTTTGTAGTTCGAAACCATTGTGATAAATAGAGCATTTGCTCCTATAGGAGCAAACGCTCTATTTATCACAATGGTGGTTTCAAGAAGTCGTTATTACAGAGGCGTAGAAAGGCGTATTTATGGAGGAAATTGTTAAGGAGGTTGGGTAAACATAGTCTATAGGAAGGAATCTGTTAAGGAACACGTGTCAACCTTTCTATTCCTTTGCAAACAGAGTAGACCCTGATCAGAGTATAATCTGTTTTTGCTTAAGATAGTATATAGATATGATTCTATACTTTCTACCATGGCCAAATATGTCTGTTTCCATGTGGTATTATAACTATTATTCTAATTAATATTCATGGTGTCCTTATTTCTTGCATGAATATTCATGGAGTAAAGTGCTAACAACATATAACCCTTAACCTTTAATATGCTGAACAGATAAAACTTGATATTTTTCTGAAAATTAATTAACCCTTTCCTCCATAAATACAACTTTCTACGCCTCTGTAAAAGTCACTTTATGAAACCATTGTGATAAATAGAGCATTTGCTCCATAGGAGCAAATGCTCTATTTATCACAATGGTTTCAAGACTACACAAATCCAAAATGTACCTTTTCTCTGGTAAATGCTCCTTTTTGGTATATTTATTCAAAGAGATTGGGTCTAAAAATAGCCGATGAGGTAATGGGTTAAACAAAACGCAGTTTTCTGATAAGGAACCTTGTCGTTGTGTAACGGGGCGTTGTTCTTTTTTTATACCTATCCTGTTGTAAAAATGAAACTCTGCCCAATTCTAACATGGAAATGGTGGACTTACTTTCGATATACAGTAAACTCTCGATTATTCGAACACTAAAATACGTATTATTATCGACCTTTAAAACAGGTGGCAGCTTAATGCATGGTGAAAGTCATGCAGAAAGCTCATACAGCTTGACTTTCACCATGCATTAAGCAGCCTAGATGAGCTTTCTGCATAACTTTCACCATGCATTAAGCCGCTACCTGCCTAAAAGGTACTAAATTCTTCTAAACAAAACATTCGAATAATCGAGATTTTACTGTGCGTTCAAGTTTATTGGAAACTGCCGATCAAGATCAAGTACCAAACACTTTGGATCATGATGTTACTCGACATTTTATTTAGATCCAAGTTGTTTGTAGATGTCAGTGAGACCATATCTGACGAGGCGTGTGCTAATAATATACTTCCCGGAAACACGGAACTATGGTTTTAATGCTTTCGCTGCTAGTGTCGCAGCCGGGATTACCTATGCAAACAGTTTGGATCCAGATGAGACGCCGAGTAACTCGGCGTCTCATCAGGATCCAAACTGTTTGTTACTGTGACTGGGTTTTTTAACAAAAATGAAGAAAAATGAAAATTGTAGCAGACGACAAAGTTTGCAGACGACAAAATTTGGCAGCGAAAGAGTTTTCTTTATAATAACATAACTGTCTACAACAGAAAACTGAAGCAAAACTGCTGGCTGCGTACTAATGCATCAAGTTTTCGCAAACAGAGTAGACCATGGTCAGACTACACATATCAGTGTCGACTTTGTTTGCTTATGCAATGATATAGAATCTAGAGCTATTTGAACAGTTTTTGAAATTCTGATGGAAGTTGAACTGTGTGGTAGTAGACCTTATACAGTAAACCCCCTCTAATGCGACCACAAAAAGGGGCATACTTCTGGGTGCCAGGGGCAGGTGGTAGCTTAATGCAGGATGAAAGTTATGCTGAAAGCTCCTACTGCATAACTTTTGTCCTCCATTAAGCAACCACCTGCTTATAAAGACAGCCATGTTTATTCATTAATTGGTCGCATTAGAGGGGTTTAACTGTACTTTTCAATTTCTCACACAAATATAAAGCTAACCTTGGGAGCTTTCATCTATGTACAATGGACTTCATCAGTTTTTGAAATGGTAAAGAATCATGCATTCATATGCCTTTTTTTTTTAAAAAAAAAACCCTAATCTAATTGATATTCATGATTGCATTATTGCTTACATGATTATTTATTCCGGAAAGAGTTACCTTTGGGGTGGTTGTAATCATGTGCTCAATATGTTAATTATGATATTAACAGTGATCATTTTCCTATTATTACCATCAGCAGCATGATCGCCATTATTACCACCACCAACAACATCATCACCACCACCATCACCATCACCACCATCATCATCATCATCATCATCATCATCATCATCATTGTCGTCATCATCATCATCATTATCATCATCATCATCATCATCATCATCATTACTTTATAATCATTATCATCATCATTACCGTCATCATCACCAATATCATAAAATAATCATCACCATCAGCAACAGCAGCATTATCATCATCATCATCATCATCATCATCATCATCATCATCAATCCAGCCATCAGGGATGCTACATGACCTTTTCAATGTCTAATTCAATCTGAAAATTATAGTATAGATCAAATTCATGACAATCCTTTTCAATAATAAAATGTTTCTAGACCCGTTTATTTCCATGATCCCCATAAATTGAATATAGCCAAACCTGAACTAAATGGAAGGACATCCGAAGGAAGACTCGGTTAATTAATATCCGATTTCAAAGTCAGTACTCAAACACCAATCGGCTATGAATGGGAAAACAGTATTATTGTGAAAAACCAACCATAGATCATTAAGAGACCCGTTAAACATCCTTTGTATTTTAAATGATTCGGACCAAAATGTGTTTAAATCCTAAGACAACCTTACACCTAATCGGCAATAATTTTAACAGCTTTTCTAAGAACAAATCAATATTGGGACCAATATTGTAAGGTTTAAGATTCTTACAATGTCATTCAAATGTGATTGTTTCATTTATCCAATTTCCATAATCCACTAGTCACCAATGATAGCTGTACTTCTCTCTTTCTCTGTCAATGCCGCTTATGTGATTACCTATGCAAACGGTTTGGATCCAGATGAGACGCCGAGTAACTCGGCGTCTCAGCAGGATCCAAACTGTTTGTAACTGTAACTGTTTTTGAAACAACGATGAAGAAAAATAAAAACAAATAAAAATTGTAGCTGACGAAATATTTTAAGACGATAAAAAATTGGCAGTGAAAGAGTTAAAACTCTTAACTTTTTATCTGCCAAATTTTGTAATGTGCAAACTCTGTCGTCTGCTACAACTTTCATTCGTTTTATTTTTCTTCATTTTCGTTTAAAAATCAGTCACAGTAACAAACAGTTTGGATCCTGATGAGACGCCGAGTTACTCCGAACTAAATCTAAACTGTTTGCATATGTAATCACAGATGCGACATTGGCAGCGAAATTGACCTAATTCTTAACCCCGTCGTCAAAGAATATGTCTGCTCAATGATGGAGTTAGTGTCGTGTTGACTACTTCCGATTCGATCAAACTTTGAGAAACGTTTGACCGAGTGTCAAACAGCTCAGATCCTGATGAGACACCGAGTTACTCGGTGTCTCATCTGGATCTGAGCTGTTTGCAAATGCAAGTCAGTTCGCGGAACGCGCGAAAAGGGTTACGTTTGTTATGTATTTTACTCGCGGTGATAAAGCAATGAAAATTAGGTGGGGGTCGTCAAACCTTGGTACGTCCGGATTAGTTATGTTTACCTTTGGTTTAATGTCTAAATTATTTACCTTAACAAACATAAAAAGGATTCCCCCATCAAAACATATCGTTTACTTCCACTTAATTATTTGTTCATTTTTATTTAATGCAGTGTGTTTCACTTATAATGTGGGGGAACCGAGAACAAATGACGTTTGCAATTAGTGTAGCCACATATCAAAGTACTCATGACGGAGTACTTTGACCAGGGTCTGCACTGTTTGCTATTCAAATCATTTTCTGAACCTTTAGCCTACTGAGCAAAATACTTTTACATACTTTTTCACCTACTACATTTTCAAATTTCAAGCTATAATCAATTTGTCTACCAAATTGCAATCAGGGTGCCAAACAGTTTGGATCCTGATGAGACGCCGAGTTACTCGGCGTCTCACCTGAATCCAAACTGTTTGCACAGGTATTCACTCATCCGCCCATAACAGGCTAAAGGTTAAGTAAAAAAATTGATCCAACTTCTTGTTTGATAAATATCCAGATAAGGAGGAGTAGTTTTAATTAAATTATGCATATTAAGGCTTAAAACTACATAACATACATCCCAACCTGCCGTCTGATCTGGGTCTACTACTTGCTTATCAAATCACGTTTGGCAAACGTGTTCGCTTCATAGAAATATCCAGTTGTCTAAATATGCTTTGGATACACAATATCATTTAAAACACTGTAACATTTATTCATTAAATAAATTATGAGTTTTAAAAATTAGGGCAGATAAATGAAGAAAGATTTGATAGCTGTATACATTACCTTTTCTAGAATTCAACTATGTGTTCCTAAATTAGCTGGCCAGAAAAAAGACTTCTTTCTGTGATTACTTAATTAAAATATTCCCTCATATAAACGCTTTTCGTGCCTTTACAAATAGAGTAGACCCAGATCAGAGGACTCCTGTAGAAGCCGATTGGTCAGCGAGTGCTGTTTCCTTTTTCAATAATATAGATTGGTTTCTTCAGTTTCTATCACGGTAAAATTCCTTGTTAAGAGTGATGTAAAACATTGCGGCTAGTTAACCCTTCGCTTGTTATTCACGTCAATATACCTACCTGTAAATAGTGAAGACCCAGATGAGACAGCTCCTACAGGAGCTGTCTCATCAGGGTCTGCACTATTTACAAATTGATTGTGCAACCAGTGCACTCCACAGCAGTGATTGCACAGCGAAAGACTTGTACACAGTGAATATATATGTAATTATACAACAGGGCATGGGTAAAGAAGGAGAAAATAATGTATTTTAAAATTCAGCAAGAGAAGGGTTAATACTCATACCAATGAGATGCGTGTCCGTAAAGAATAGATCTACAAATTGAAGCAGACAACAACTATCAATTATCCAGTTGCAACATTACTGAATTTCTGAACATTGATTTCTTGTGCATGTAGATATGTGTGTTACTGTTTTGTATTTTGTATGAAATGCTTTTGTTTGTGGGCCTCAAGGTAGAATAGTCATTAAGACTAATTGAGCTACCCTCGTTAAATAAAGTGTATCATTCATTCATTCATTCATTCATTATTTCTTATATGAATATTGAACAGGTAAATCTTTCAATCAGATTCTTCTCTAACCTGTACATATTTTACCCAATTTTATTGCATTACATCGACGGTAAAATCAATGTGTGTTTGCTGTCAACATATTCTAACTGTAGAGTAAAGCTGTTCTACCGCACTTTCAACACGGACTCTTAATTACCAGCTGTATTTGATATGAATGTACTAATCAAACAGTAAATGTATATATGTGACGTAGATCATTCATACATGAATACAGTAAAACCTCTCTAAACCGGACGTTCAGTTTAGTATAAGTGTAGGTCTGAGAGACAGGGTGCAGCTTAATGCAGGGTGGAAGTTATGCAGAAAGCTCCCAGAGGAGCTTTCTGCATGACTTTCACCCTGCATTAAGCAGTCACCTGCCTGAAAGTATCTAATTTCTTCTTAACTAGAATTGCAGTTTGGAGGGGTTTTATGTATTGATATATGTGTTGATACCTTTTAATGGTCGCGTAACTCCTAATCTGCTGAATAATAAAAACAGACCCCTCAGTTCTCTGAATATTGATTAAACAGGTGTTTGCGTCAAAAGAAAATGACAAACAGTAGTATGAAAAACAGTGCAAACTCTGATCTAAGGGCTGCACCAGGATCCCTTTGATCTGGATCTACACTGTCTGCAAATGTCGTATATATTTCGTTAGCGAATATCAAGGGTTACTATTGGGTTTCCTCTATAGTTAAATTGTCTTTATTCAATAGAAACTGTGCACATTCATTCATTTCATTAATTATGTTATATTTCATATATTTTCCCGTGTGGATTTTTGACTTTTCCCTCATATAAACGTCTTTACCATGTATTTGCAAACAGAGTAGACCCAAATCAGACGGCTCCTATGGGAGCTGTCTGATCAGGGTCTACTCTGTTTGATTATGAAATTATAATATACCTGACTTTACAGTTTCTGACAATACTTAAATCCCTAGTGTACATATGCCATTTTAAAAAGAAAATCAGCTAATAAATATTCGTGATAATATAATTTTCACAGGAATATTGAACAGATAACGGTCAAGGCTTTAACCGTTTACCTGATCGAGACGCCTTTGCATACAGAGTAGACCCAGTTCAGACAGTTCTTGTAGGAGATGTCTGACCGGGGTCTGTCCTGTTGGCTTATGGAATTACATGTATGTAGGTCTGATACTACAGCCGTACCTTTGTTCATATACCATTATACGAACTCGGCTAATACAAATTCATGATGTCATTATGTTATACAGTAAAACCCCGCTA
>OY755239.1:64762631-64945131 GCA_963576725.1 Azorinus chamasolen | reverse complement strand
TTAAGCTGTGAACTTGAGATATTGTTCAGATCAGAAACTCGAACCTCCGTTATCTCGACGTAATTTGCATGGTGCCATGAAGTTCGAGATATCGAAGTTCAACTGTAGTTTGTCTAATCCTTAGCGAATGAAAACAGTTCATCTTGTTTACGGACATTGTGTCCAAAAGCAACACAAAATTGATTTGAACATATCTGATGAGTCAGGACGGGGTGGGTGTATGGCACCGTTTCCTATTTCCTTCACATAAACGCATTTTCACGCCTTTGCAAACAGAGTAGACCCAGATCAGATGGCTAGGAGACATCTGATCTTGGTCTACTCTGTTAGCTTTTGAAATTTTGGAATTATGATGACCCGACTTTCTACAAATACTAAAACTGCTGTGCATGTATAAAAAAAATCAGCTGATGAATATTCACGATGCCATTATTTCTTGCATGAATATTCAACAGGGAAAGGGTTAATCAGTATTGTTTGATTCTTTTGCGTGTTAGAATTACACCTGCCCTGTAGTGGATTAGAGTTTTTAGATAAACGTTTTCTATGTGTATAACGTTAAACCATGTTATACTTAGGAGGAAAACAAAAAATGGTCATTTTATGTTTTAGCGCTGTAAGTAATGGTTGGCGTGTTATAGAATTATTTAGTCTTAGTTTTTGAAATTTAATGTCGTTTCCAACAGTATACTTATCTCTCTTACAGCTGGTTTTACTTAAACCTTTCCTTCATATAAACGTGTTTTCACGCATTTGCAAACAGAGTAGACCCAGATCAGACGGCTCCTAGAGGAGCCGTCTGATCAGGGTCTGCTCTGTTTGCTGTTACTTTCAAAAATGACTACAGTGTTCCACCTTCCACATTTCGTTGTAACTAGTTTGTCCATGAATATTCAGTAGGTATTGATATTTGAAATAAAGGTAAAACAAGGAAAGGGTTATTTTTATAATCAAACACACGTTTTTGTCGGAAATTAGCTTATGAGCTATTATATATATCCGACGGTAAATTAGACCGCTTGTCTCTTGTATCTAAGACTTTATATATAATACTTCATTAATGCATTAATCCCCCATCTTCTTTTTCTTTATATTTTGTTTTGCTAGTATTTTGCCACTTTTCGGGACACTTACAACCGTCCTGATATATCTGTATATTATACGATAAAAGTATTTATGAACAAGTGTTTATGATCCCTCAAAATCTTAAAATTATGTTAGACTAATTTTGTTATCCTAATGCTTACGTCCACTTGACTTATCAAATGAAGTTACGAATGTTAACAATTGAGATATCGTCAACATATATTTCTTTCTTAATAGGCTTTGTCATACATGTATACGTGGGTTGTGTTAACTTATATAACATGTCTACCTTTCCTTTGTAAAATATGACAAGGAAAGGATCTCAATAAGCAATATGCCTTCGATCAAATCCTCAATTGCTGTGTAGAAACTTGTGGAACCATGTAATTTCTGAAATAAATATGTTTAAGCTAAACTAAGGCATTATGCAGTTAGCGGTAACGCACGTACATTGTAACGCAAGTACATGTATATACGGAGCTACAGATAACGGTGCGTACTCAAATACTAAAATCGTCATTTCTCCACCAAACCCTATGTTGTGACTACTCTTTAGAATCGTCTCGAAGAGACGATTCTAAAGAGTGGTCACAACATAAGGTTTCGTGGAGAAATAAAGAAGTTATACTTGAAAATATTTTAATATGCGCATCTTATCTGGAGCTCTGGAACTATATACATGTAAAAATATTAGAACTTCATACTGTGCCTTACTGTACAGAAACTCACTTCAGATAGGAAGATTTTGAAAACCCATCCGATTTACTACATATTTGTCTACACATGTATACGGTAAAACTCTCTAATGCCGGTCTGTAAGACAGGTGGGAGCTTAATGCAGGGGGAAAGTCGTGCAGAAAGCTCCCCAAAAGAAGCATTCTGCATGACTTTCATCCTGCATTAAGAACCACCTGCCTAAATGATATATTTCTTTCTTTACTAAAATTCCGGTTTAGAGGAGTTTTACTACATACATTGTATATACATTTTTGCATGACATATATATATTTTTGAATGTCTATTGTTTTGTTTTCTTAAATTCCTATTTAGAGTGGTTTTACTGTAGTGCAAATCTCCTCTAAACCAGAATTCTAGTAGAGAAGAATTTAAGATACTTTTAGACAGGTTGCTGCTTAATACAGTGTTAGAGTTATGCAGAAAGCGCATAGAGGAGCTTTCTGCATAACTTTCACCCTGCATAAAGCTGCCACCTGTCTCCAAGACCGATATTCATACTAAATTTAATGTCCGGTTTAGAGGGGTCCTACTGTATATATACTGTATGTACTGATGTTGTAAGACGGTCGTCCTGTATACATTTTTCAGTTCAGCATTTTTCATTATGATTTCCCAAATGTATGCAGATCACAAGCAGCTCTATACCACTTCCTGTAGACACAGCTTCTGGTATTTTATTACCAACTCGCGAATGCCTGCAGTATTAGCAGTATAAATGGTACGTCCTGAAATGACCCGTGAAATGCACAGCTGTCTCGAACGTTTGTATACATCTTGGCAACGCCATTTAAGTTAGACGTGCTAAGTAAAGTTTCGTCGCCAAAACTCGCCGTCTCCTTCACTTTCAACGTTCATTTATCAAAAGACTCTAATATGAATGTCAAACAGTTTGGAAAGTGATACGTTTGGATTTACATTGTTGTGAAGCTAATCAGGAAATGCCAGTGGCTGTCTGCAGACAAGCAATTTTGTCGTTATCATGAATGAGAGCTGGTTTCTCGCTTTACCTCAGATAACAGCCACTGTCTTTTCTATCTTCACCAATAAAACAACGCTAAACACGTTTTACTATAAGCATTCTGGGCAATATTCACATGCATCATTGAGAAGTTAATGTAATAAAACAGGCAAATTACTTCGTATAAATTTTGTTTTTATTTACCTGTTTACCTATAGAACTCCATATAATTGTCGAGCGGAAAATTGTTATCGATGCTTTACAAACGATGTACAGACAAGCTAATGCCTCTAGTTTGTTCGACCCATTTACACTACAGTGAAATTTCAAATTGATTTAATTTCCTTCGGACGTTAAAACTCAACGAATCTTTATTGTTCTAAGTGTGGCATACATATCATTTGCAAACACTTTTGGATCAAGAGTAAACGTCGAGCTTACTAGTATCATACAAGCATGAACGAGTCGGAAGTAACAGAGTTTGGACAAGTATGTTTTGCAACACGATGGCGTTTTTGCAAACAGGGTAGACCCAGATCAGATGGCTCCAATAGGAGCCATCTGGTCTGGGTCTGCTTTGTTTGTTAATAAAACTATAATAGATATACCTGCACAGTTTTGTATAAATGCCAAATATTCATATGTACATATGCCATAATAAAACTTCAGCTCATAAATATTCATGATGTCATTATTTTCTGACATGAATATTGAGCAGGGAAGAGGTTAAGTTATATTTATAGTATACATGTACCCGTATCTTTCATGGAGTTAACTGACTACGTCAGTCGGAACATCTCAGCGATGTCGGCGAAGTCATACCGGCGGTATGCCAGAATTAGACAAAGATTTCCGATTGTGACTGCGCGAGTGAATGAGAGAGCATGTGCTTTGCGTTTTACGGCACAATGACATCATTTCACCAATGGCATCACTTCACTAAATGATAAGACGATGATGATGATGATGATGATGATGATGATGATGATGATGATGGTGATGATGGTGATGATGATGATGATGATGATGATGATGATGATGATGATGATGATGATGATGGATAAAGGTAGATGATGATGATAACGATGACGATGACGACGATTCTAATGATGATGATGATGACAACGATGATGATGATGACAACGATGATGATGATGATGATGATGATGACGATGCATATTTTCAGGAAAACCACACGCACTACAACACAGTACATGAAATCAAAACATTCCTAGAAGAAATTGGGTGGGTGTTAAAAGATTCCAATCTTAAACTATATTATCCCTAAACCACAAGGGGTAGATGGTCATTCCAATTAGCTCTTGTCAGTTCCAAAAGAGCAATTATTATATTAATAAAAATGCCACAGCAAGGTAGGTAGGAGCCTAGGAGAGAGATGTGGCGTACGGCGTGGGGTTGAACTGGTTTGAATCAACCTGGACTGTTTTGTGATGGTGCTGTTCCACGTTTTCAGCCTGGGGTGACTTGAAATATTCCGTTTATAGCACGTGTTATGTAAATAGGATTAATTCGCATAATTAATGTTTTTAGTTTATAACGAGCTCTTCGTTTGTTTTGTTCAGACTACAATAGACAGCCTTTACTCTTACAACGCCGAATTTTCAGATGGACTATGCTAAAATTCAAACAAGCAAGCTTATAGTGAATATTTAGGGGTATTTCTAAAGAAAAGTGTAACACGACAAACAGTGCAGACCCTGATGAGGAGACTCCTCTAGGAGCCCTCTCATCTAGGTCTACATTGTTTGCAAAGGGTATTAGTGACTCGTGTCCCGCACTATAAGGGTTAAATACTGTAGAGTCGGCGCAATATTGGTATACAGTAAAACCTCTCTATAATGGGCACTAAATTGTGTTAATTAAGTGGTATTTAGGGCAAGTGGCTGCTTAAAGCAATGTGAAAGTAAAACAGAACGCTCCTTAGGAGCGTTCTGTTTTACTTTCACCTTGCTTTAAGCAGCCACCTGCCTTTAACACAAACTACTTGATTTAATTGAGTGGCCGTTATAGAGCGGGTTTTACTGTCCTCCTATAGGAGCTTTCTGCATTACATTTGACCCGCATTAGGCTACCACCTTCCTTACAAACCCATAAATAGATCACATTTTGATGGCCACTTAAGACATGCTCTTCTGTACATGAAACACCAATAACATTGATCACGCACGGGTCTACAAAATGACACAACTATCTATTGACAAGTACATGTAATTGCTATATTTTCAGCCAACACAGGAAATAAATTGCTTTCTTTTATCCCTAAAGAGCGTCTGCTCCAATGATCACTGTAGTGAAAGTTTTTGTTGGTGATTGCAAGCAGAATGGACCCAGACGAGACGTCCAGTAATTCAATATCTTGGTAGGATCCAAACTTATAAATTGAAAAGAAGTACAAAAGAACCCCTATAAAACAAAAAAAATTAATAGAGCAAAATTTCGATCTTTTTAGGCAGACGACTGCGTAATACAGGTGTAGGTCATGCAGCAAGCTTCTTTTGGAGCATTCTGCATGGCTTTTAATCTCTGCATTAAAGCGCCACCTGTTTGAAAGACTGATACATTGTACTAATGTTAACGTCTAGTTTAAATGGGTTTAACAGAAGGCAACGTTGGTGTAATGCTGGCAATGATGGATAATATGAGGTGGCATTCAGCCTTTAACCCTTTACCTCATACATATTCATGTAAGAAATAATGACGTCACGAGCATTAATTAGATTAGTTGTTATAATAGCTCTTGGACACAGGCATTTTGGTCATGGCAGATACTGTATAATCATATCTATATTATATCATAAGCAAACAGAGCAGACCCTGATCAGACGGCTCCTGTAGGAGCCGTCTGATCTGGGTCTACTCTGTTTGCAAATGCATAGAAAGGCGTATTTATGGAGTAAAGGGTTACTTCTTTACCTCATGAATATTCATGTCAGAAATAATAATTACATCATAAATATTCACTAGCTGATTTTTTACAAATGCATACATGTATGTACACAGAAGTGTTCGGTATCGCTAGATACAGTAGAGTCAGATCTATTATAATTTTATAAGCAAAAAGGAAAAAGACCCTGATCCTACAGGAGCCTCTGATCTAGGTCTTCTCTGTTTGAAAAAACGTGAAATGTGTTTTTATTAGGGAAAGACTTTGACACTTGGTATGAAGTCCAATCCGTTGGAAATAATTTCAAAAAGAGTCATCGATATTACAGAATTAAAACAAATCCGTATGAAAACTTTCCCCAGTTTTGTCAGTATTCCGCATCATATATATATTTATATAGATATTTTCATACTGAAGTATGCCTGGTGATGCACCTCATGCATGTGCTCAAAAGTTTCAAATAACCAATCAAATTCAGTATTTGCAGACTTTGCACAGTAATTCCGAGGTCATAGGTTCTCAAATGAGAACATACTTTCTCGAACGAGTACATAGATTCTCGTTATTTATTTAAAAATGGCGAACTCCTAGGTTCTCAAAAATGACATCCATGGTTATTCATTATGATCGTATGTATCATTCGAGCGCCTAACTTTGGTATGAACTTTCGATGGATTTTGTGTTTTAGCCATTTACTCCATAAATACGCTTTTCTACGCCTTTGCAAACAGAGTAGACCCAGATCAGACGGCTCCTATAGGAGCCGTCTGATCAGGGTCTGCTCCGTTTGCTTATGATATAATATAGATATGATTCTACACTTACTGCCTTAGTTAGATATTCCTGTCTTCATATGTTATTGTAAAAATACAGCGAATTAATATGCATTATGTCATTAATTATTTCATGAATATTCATTGAGTAAAGGGTGTATGAGCATAACAAATGTTTGCATGCAAATTCCTCGTTTGATATTATCGATAAGAGAGAGAACATGTTTTCTTTGAATCATAGTGCCAGTGGCCATGAAAACTTACAAGTACGTTCTCAAAATTCTATTGATCACACTGAGATCCCAGATTTCCGCCGAGAACTTCATTTCGCACTCTAAAACCTAGATTCTCAGTTTAAAACTTAGGATATCGGAATGATCGAAATTGTTAAAAAATGTGCGTGCGGAAACTAACATACGCTCGCGTTTGAAATCACGATTGTTTAGATGAGAACCTAGGTTCTTTTTGTACAAACTGCGTACCATATAGTGGTTCCCTGCATTGTATCTCCTGCTGGACTGAGCTGGATACAGTGGAGAAACTGTTATTCTTTCCCACTTAGTGCGTTTCAAACGCGTTTTAAACCCGTTTAAAACCCGTTTAGTATATTCACTTACAAACGCGTTTGTAAACGCGTTTAAACTCACTTATAAGTTAATCGTCAATATATGGTTCCACAGGGCATATTGGGTGTTTAAACAACGTTAATAATGGTAATTTCTCATTTTGTACTTTAAAAGTTCCTTATATATACCTAAAGTTGTGCGGATTGTGTTTTGTAAAGAGTTATATCTCAGTAGATCGTTAAAGACGATTTGTATTTCGTTTAAAGAAACAGTGATACTTTTTGTTCCAACCGAAAGGAATCGCACGTTATGTACTTCTGTTTCGTTTTGAGTGGTAAAATGGTAATTTGTGCTGTCTATAATAGTATGGGTGTAGCCCTGCCTATGGGTGTAGCTCCAAATCGACAGAGTTTAAATAGGATTATTTAAATTACCAAAGGACGAGCAGTTCAAGAAAACGTCCACGATGTGAACGTCTAAGGAATGGGATTGTTTGTTCGATTTTATTCTTCCACATTTTTTTTTATATTGGATCAGCTTACGTTGTGTATCGATGGCTGTTTTCAGTGAACTTTATACTACAGAAAATAGTGCAGCCAATTACTTGGGTCTACAATTATAAAAAAGGATATGCTACATTCTTTTATAAATGTGACTTTAGAGGTTAGCACTGTAGGTTAATCATAATGGGCCTTTTCGTCATGGGAAATTATTCTATTCAAACTTTTTGTTAACAGCCGCCGCGTGAGCGTAAACCTAAATCACGCAGAAACTGTCTGATCAGGATCTGCTCTGATTGCTTAGTCCGTAGATTTATCGTCCGTCTATCGTCTCTGTAATCCCTGTAAATGAAGGTAATCGTAAATGAATATGCACGAGGTCATGAAATATTTTAATAAATATTCTTAAGAGAAAAAAGGATTAATAAACATCAGTTGACAGCAGGCACCAAATTTGCTTTAAAATCAATTTCCCAATCCTTCTCGTATTATATAAACGGCTTCACGTGCGTTTGCAAATAAAGTAGATCCAGATCGGAAGTCCTGTAGGAGCTATCTGATCAGGTTCTGCTCTGCTGCTTATGAAATTTTGTTGATCTAATCCTACAGTTTCTGTCAGAGCCAAAGATCCCTTTGAAGAATTAGCATTTTGAAAAAAAAGGCGTTAGATCTCCAGGAAAATTTGTGTAAGATATAATAATTTCATGGAGAAAGGCGTTAGATCTCCATGAATATTTGTGTAAGAAATAATGATTTCATGGAGATCGAGTTTTTGTAATAATACATGAGTACAGGAAAATTTGGCTATGACAGTAATTGTACGTAGATTATTTCATAAGCAACCCGACAAGACCCTGCTCAGTGATCAGGGAGCTACAACAGAAGCTGTCTGATCTGGATCTACTCTGTTTGTAAATTTGTTTCATTACGTTTGGTCTGGGTCTACTGTGTTTGCATTGACATAAACAGGCGGAGTGGAGTGAAGGGTTTATAGTCGTGAAGTGATTTACTCACACATAATTTTTCATCAGGGAAATAGTTTATCATAAATATGATCCTTTTTGCCATTTTGGAACATGAACAATATTGACCATAAATCCAAAGGAAAAAAGTAATTCTGGATTACTGAATTGTTAATTGGGCACGTTTTATAGTTTTATTCTAGCTATAGTTTCAGCCAAAGCAAAAACCTGCTTTCATTTTTACCATAAAAAAAAATCAGCTAATAAATATTCATGCGTACATTACTGGGGTAAGCCACCACCTACAGAGTCACCAATCAAGCAAGACAGGAAATTGTGACAATGTCCAATGCAGATTAAAGACACCACACTGTGAATGTTGTTTTAACAACTTCGCAATGTATTAATTGCGCCCAGGGAGTCAGATAACCGAATCAGTGCCAAAACAAAGACAGTGTATTTTCAATTTTGAAAGCAGAATTATTTAAGTATATCTTTTTAGTTATAGAAACCAAAATTGAAAACTGTTTTGTAAATATCTGAAACCAAACCAGTCCACAAATAATATATATGGGGATGTATATGTCCCAAACTGTTTGTGGTTTTTGATAGATATGAAGTATACCACAGTGTTGTATGCTTCATATGTATCAAAAACACAAACAGTTTTGTTTGAACGGGACAAATTTGTGAAGTTAATGATAGATCAATCAGTAGACATTGTAAAATTTAAGGTGTGAATTTGGCCACCAATTATGATAATGGCACACATTTCGAAAAGTTTAGGGTGAGTCAATCTAACAAAAAGTAAAGCCTATGACTACTAATATTGAGATGTCAGGCGTTTTCATTCAAGACAAAATTAAACTGAAAGTAGTTTTGACCATATAAATACAAATGTAAATCGTTGGTTAACTTACTAATTCCAGATTATAGGCTGATGCAACCGATTTCAGGATGAATTTCGGGATAAACTGATCTCGTCCGGTGTTTGTTTGAAAAATGACACATGTATTAGAACTAGCTTGTTCGGGCGAATTAATAAACGCTGGATAGGGTAGTGCTTGGAATAAGTTGTTGGGGCAGAGCTTCAAATCGTCAGTTATTGTTTGATTGGGTGTTAATTGGAGAGATTATTGACACGTCAGGGACAGCATTAGATTTATCTAATCCTAGACATGGTATATCAATTTCGGCTTTTATTTTGAGCAATATATGAAATACCCTTTTCCCCCATACCTTTCTTTTTTTTACTTTTTCGTATAATTGATCGGTCTCGATAATAACAGAGGTATGCCGAATGAAACGCACTTATATACGCAAAAACCGCTTACAAACGCGTTTGTATGCACAAACGGGTATATCGTTTATCGTTTAGTTTGCGCATCGTTTGCGTATCGTTTGCGCACGCGTAAGCATAAACGGGAAAGAATAACAGTTTCTCCACTGTAACATGTAAGGCAACGACTGGTACAATATTAATTATAATTAGGTCATTACACACCAAGGTTAGCGGATGATCGCCACACGCCTCTACATATGATATTTGATGTAATTAGTTGTTCAAGTAGACCAAAATGGCCCTAATTGGCAGTATCCACAGGCTCTCTGTGATGTTATTGCAGCAATATAGTGAGAATTAATGAAAACAACATGCATCAAGTTTGGACGCCGTGTAACTCAACGCCTCACCAGGAACTAAGCTTTTACTGAGATTCTTAATTGGAACTAAAGTTTACTGAGCGTTTCATCACAAACTAAGCTGTACGTAACTTCTCACCAGGAACTAAAGTTTACTGAGTGTTTCAGTTTAGCTAGAAACTAGACTTTACTGAGCGTTTCATCAGAAACTATACTTTACTGAGCATTTCATCAGAAACTAAACTTTACTGAGTGGCTCACCAGGAACTAGACTTTACTGTGCGTTTCATCAGAAACTAAACTGCGTTTCATCAGAAACTAAACTGCGTTTCACCAGAAACTAAACTTAATTGAGCGTCTCAACAGGAACTAAACTTTACAGAATTTCAGAATGGAACAGTCCATCATTGTTTATTGGTAGAGTCCATACAGCATGAACATGTAACATTTTCGAAAGAAATTTGCATGACAAGCAGTACAGTCACTGATCAGAGAGCTCATCTAAGAGTCATCTGATTTGAGTCTGCATTGTTTGTAAATGACAACGCACTCGTTTTCTCGCACTAAACACATAGCACATTGGCCAGATATGGCAGATATAGGCATTTCCAACAATGTTAGGCATCTAGCAATTATATCATAGGAGGGGTATTTAGAGCGATTGTTTATGAAAATAGGAATATGTTGATGAATTAACCATTTTCTTGCTGAATTTTAAAATACATTTCTCCTTCTTTACCCATGCCCTGTTGTATAATCACATATATCTGCACTGTGTACAAGTATTTCGCTCTGCAATCACTGCTGTGGAGTGCACTGGTTGCACAATCAACAAGTAAATAGTGCAGACCCTGATGAGACAGCTCCTGCAGGAGCTGTCTCATCTGGGTCTTCACTATTTACAGGTAGGTATATTGACGTGAATAGCAAGCGAAGGGCTAAATCAGTGTTGAGGGAAATTATACAATATCATTTCAAACAAAGTTTAGTGTCACTGTAGCGCATTATCGCAATAGTTATATTGCATTAAACCTTTCCCTGTTCTATGTTTTTTTCAAATTTCAATACCTACTGAATATTCATGGATAATATAGTTATAATGAAATATAGAAGGTTGAACGTTGTAGCCATTGTAGAAAGTAATGAAACAGATCTATCAATTTCCATTGGCAAATAGAGCAGAGCCTGATCAGACGGCTCCTATATAATGCAGAAAAGTACTGTAGGAGCTTTATGCATTACTTTTGACATGCATTAAGCTACCACCTGCCTTACAGACGGATAATTAGCCCTCCTGATGGCCGCTTAAGACAGGTTCTACTGTGCATAATAGGAAGTGATTTTGACGTCCCTGATGCGGTCAGACTGCAAAGTTCGCGGTGGCATAAACCTCTTAATTAACTACCATTTTGTAAATACATGTAACTACACCCACAAACTATCATTTTGTAAATACAGTGAACCCTCATTATACCGGCATTCGTTACAATTGCACCCTCGTTATACCGGCAGTATGCATTGAAACAAAATTACCGTTAAGTCTTTTAAACAACCACTGAATAAATAAGTACAATGCAAATAAGACAGGAGATCGCTTAATGCAGAACACAAGAAGTGCAAAAATCTCCCAAGGGGAGCTTTTTGCACTTCTTGTGTTTTGCATTAAGCGTTCACCTGTTGGTATTAGTTTAACACTGGCCATATTGTTATTTCATATTTAATCTCGTTATAACGGCAACCTCGTTATACCAGCACAATGTCTGGAAACAAACACCTCCGTTGTAACGAGGGTTAACTGTACATGTAACTACGTCCGCAAACAATCATTTTGTAAATAAATACGTCCACAGATTATCATTTTGTAAATAACTAAGTCCGCAAACTAACAAATTGTAAAATTACCTGCTATGGAAAACTTTTTTATGTACTGAAATACATGTATGTCTTATGTAAGGTATATAATAAACATGCTAATGTATGTCTGCACCGTGTTGGATGACGGGTGCTATAAACCAATGGGCGCTGTCTGAGCATATGCTAATTCTGTAGTATGCCAGACTGTTGATCGCATTAATGATAAATAATAAACTATTAAATGACATTATTATACTTTAACCTTTCTATAGAAGCTGTTGATATCAATGACTATTATTAAATGTGACAGAGTATTTAACCATTTTACTCCATGAATATTAATGCAAGAAATAATTATATCATTAATATCAATTAACCCATTTGCTACAATAGCACATGCACATAGGAATGCAAATCCATAGCAGAAACTGTAGAATTTCTAGAATATTTCTATAATTACGTCAGTAAAACGAGCAGACCCTGATAAAAATGCTCTTATAGGAGTCATCTGATCTGGGCCTACTGTGTTTGCAAAGGCGTAGAAAACATATTTATGAAGTGAATGGTTAAAAGAAATGAACAGTAACTGCTGATTATAGTTATTTTGATGGGAATCATTAAAATATATCTAGAGATACTGTAATATTTGAAAGGCTTAACCCATTACCTCAAAGGTTATTGTTAGATACAACCTCTTTGAATTAATCTATATATACCGAAAAGGAGCATTAATTAGAGAAAAAGAAACTTTTAGAATTTTGTAGTTTTAAACCATTGTGATAAATAGAGCATTTGCCCCTATAGGAGCAAATGCTCTATTTATCACAATGGTTTCACAAAGGGACTTTTATAGAGTCATCAAAAGTCGTCAATATGAGGGAAAGGGTTAATACTTGGTTTCTATATACGCACAGCACAGGCTGCCAATTGCGTCTTATTGCCCTTCGCTGTTTGTGCAGTGTGCATATTAAACTATGTATGGCATGACCCAAACCACTTGTCTATATTTATTGCCGATATAACTCACTAAAGGATGCCATAATGCTCTTTGTGGTATCATCAGTCTACAAACATACGCGCCTGTACTCCAGGAGGTTTATCTTCCATTAGGCGCACCGGTAGTATGACTACCAGCTCTGAGATAGCCTGTGGGAAATATCAAATTATTCTCCTTTAATAACCATTTGATAATGGGGTCTATTTAACCAAAGGCTTTCTTCTCTGCCTTCTGAATTGTTCTTTTTTTCTTGAAGAGTGTACCAAATATAGCTGAGCAAGCTTTGTTTTCGAAGCAGGCTTCTCATGCTGAAGGTTAACGATATAATGCCAGAGCTATTAAAGAAGTCGGTAACCCATAACACACGTCGATGCTTATTAAATGGCTCTTTAGGAGAGCAATGTCGCTCATAATTCGTTTACAAACGAGGCTATTAGAGAGCAACAGTGTACACAGTGACCTAACCCTTCGCTTGCTATTCACGTCAATATACCTACCTGTAAATAGTGAAGACCCAGATGAGACAGCTCCTGTAGGAGCTGTCTCATCAGGGTCTGCACTATTTACAAGTTGATTGTGCAACCAGTGCACTCCACAGCAGTGATTGCAGAGCGAAATACATGTACATAGTGAAGATATATGTACTTATACAACAGGGCATGGGTAAAGAAGGAGAAATGTATTTTAGAATTCAGCAAGAGAAGGGTTAAAGAACGGTAATCAGTTTTAACCCTTTCCCTGTTGAATATTCATGTAAGAAAAAAATGACATCATGAATATTTATTACCTGTATTTTTATAAATAGCATATGTACACAGGATATTTTGGTATTGGTAGATACTGTAGAGTGAGATCTATACAGTAAAACCTATCTATAACGGCCACTAAATTGTGGTAATTAATGATATTTAGGACAGGTGACTGCTTAAAGAAACGTGAAAGTAAATCAGAACGCTCCTATAGGAACTTTCTGATTTACTTTCACCTTGCTTTAAGCAGCCCCCTGCCTTTAACACAAAATACTTGATGTAATTTAGTGGCCGTTATAAAGAGGTTTTACTGTATTATACAATAAACAAATACATGTAGTGCAAACAGGAGCCGTCTGATCTGTGTCTACTCTGTTTGCAAAAGCACAAAAAGGCATTTATACGAAGAACAGGACTCAAAATGATGTTCTCAACCAGAATGGTGAGCAATTATTCGGCTAATGATGTATGATTTGTTTCATATTTACAATACAACAGTACGATGTCTGATAAGCTCACCAATTACGCAACATTATTTTACGCGTTATGCGGACTTATATCATTAGAAAATGTATTCACTCCTGGATATGTAGCATTCAAAAGGCTAATGAGGGGGTGTCTAGAGTTAGGAGCGCTAGATCTCCTACAATTACCCTCATACGGCACTGCTGTATGGTAATTAATGCTTAGCTTGCCGCCTGCGGATGAGTGATTACCTATGCTAAACAGTTTAGATCCAAGTGTGACTCGGCGTTTCACCAGGATCCAAATTATTTGACAGCCTGATTTCATTTTGGTGGATAAACTGAGTATAGCTAGAATTTTGAAGAATTTAGTGGGTCTAAAAATATGCAAAAATAATTCGCCTCAGCAGGCTAAAGGTTAAATGCACCTAAGTCTTCCAATAGTGTTCACTAATAGATGGCACTGTCTGAGGTGACAAATGCCATCAGGATCTACATTGTTGGCTAAGTTTAACCCTTAACTCCATATATATTCAAGAAAGAAATCATGACGTCATGACCATTAATTAAATCTAGATTAATTTCTAAATAGCATATTAACCCATGGATGTTATGCCAAAAAAGAAACGGAAGACAGATTTATATTATTTCATAAGCAAACAGAGCAGACCCTGATCAGACGGCTCCAATAGGAGCCGTCTGATCTGAGTCTGCTCTGTTTGCAAAGGCATAGAAAATCATTATTAATGGAGTAAAGAGTTAATAAAACGAGATTACAGTTTGATAGGTCACACCCCAAATGTCACTATCAGGCTTCGGGTGCTGCTTTATTGGGTTTGCACTGTTTTGCAGCTCAGACAGATACATGTATCTATATATATATACAGTAAAACCTCTCTATAACGGCCACTAAGTTGTGTTAATAAGTTGGTATTTAGGGCAGGTGGCTGCTTAAAGCAAGGTGAAAGTAAAACAGAACGCTCCTATAGGAGCGTTCTGTTTTACTTTCACCTTACTTTAAGCAGCCACCTGCATTTAACACAAAATATTTGATGTATTTTAGTGGCCGTTATAGAGAGGTTTTACTGTATATACAACCCTGTTCCGTTTCAGAGTAGTAGTATTCATTGTGTTGGTGTAAGCGTGTACATTATCATGAAGAATTTTGAATGTGACTTAATTTTATTGATGTATAAATGTGACGTACTGACGTAACAAAAAGTATTGATTGCGATAAATAGGCATACCGCGAAGAGTATCAAAATACCTAAACATGCGAGAACGACATGATTAGCCCGGGAACGACAAAGTCTGCATAGAGAATGTACACATTTTCCTTCAAAGAAAGCCAGATATCATTGTTATAATTCCAGCATACTCGTGATAATTGTTTCCGAATGTTGCCGACCATTACCGTGTAAACGATATGCGTCACTAGACCAGAGTAATAACGGAAGATTGCTTCAAATTATATTAACGTCCCAACTTAGTCGAGATAAACCAGAGTCGATGTCTGGCAGGAGCCGCAGTTGATGTTTGATTGTTAACCCTGTACTCCATAAATACGGCAGAACCCCGCTAAAGCGACCACTTAATGAATAAACGTGGATGTCTTTATAAGCAGGTGGTTGATTCATGCAGGCCAAAAGTATTGCAGAAAGCTCCTAGAGGAGCTTTCTGCATTACTTTTGTCCTGCATGAAGCTACCACCTGCATCTAGCACCCAGAATCATACCTCTTTTAGGTGGTCGCATTAGAGGGGTTTTATTGTACGCCCTTTGGCGAATATGCAAACAGAGTATGCCCAAATAAGACGGCCCCTAATGGAAGCGTTTGATCACGGTCTACTCTGTTTGCTTATGTAATAATATATAAATGAGTCTACAGTTTCGGTGTTCAATTGTCAAATGAACAATTCATCTAATTAATATTCATGATGGGAACATTTCTTACATGAATAGAGATTGGGTAGATTGGAATCTATTCTAAAGAGTGACCACAGCATAACGTTTGATGGAGAAATGATGAGTTTAGTATTTGAGTACGCACCTTTATCTGTTGCTCCCATAACAACCAGGTGAAGTGTGTGTGGAGTAGTTAATCTTGAAACTGCTGGGCACAAATCATTCTTTACATTTTTTTACCAACTTCATTTTCACAATTCAAGCTATAATAAGTTTGAATATTAAAATGCAATCAGGGTGTCAAACAGTTTGAATCCTGGTGAGACGCCGAGTTACTCGGCGTCTCATCTGGATACAAACTGTTTGCAAAGGTAATCAAGGATCAGCTGGCAGCAAGCTAAATGTTAAGAGCCTGGCGTAATGGTGTTATTATATTCTCTTTTAGTTCCGAATTGTTCGCAAATGTCGTCATCCAATCGCCTTGTTCGTTCTTCAGGTAACGTTATATAAATACATTCGTCTGTCGGAATTTCCAAACCAATTTGGTAAAGCTTACCTCTTCTAAAGCTATTTCGAGATACAGTAGCCTTACGCTTCATGAAATCTTAATTATTAATTCTTAACCCGTCCTTCATATAAACGCTATTTTACGCATTTGCCAAAAAGAGTAGATCTACACTCCTACAAGAGCAGTCTGATCAGGATCTGCCATGTTTGCTTATGATATATATTATGGTTCTACAGTTTCTGTCTTTTGTTCAGGGTACAGTTATGAACATTCAGTTGATGTCATATTTCCTAGATTAATATCCATGGAATAAAGAGTTAACCATTCCCTCATATTGACGACTTTTGATGACTCTGTAAATGGCACTTTGTGAAACCATTGTTATTTTGTGAAACCATTTGTGAAACCATTGTTATTTTGTGAAACCATTGTTATAAATAGAGCATTTGCTCCTATACGAGCAAATGCTCTATTTATCACAATGGTTTCAAACTACAAAATTCTAAAATTTTCTTTTTCTCTAGTTAATGCTCATTTTCAGTAGATTTATTCAAATAAGTTGAATCTAAAAATAGCCTATGAGGTAATGAGTTAAGCCGCAACTACAAAACTAAATAAGTCTGCAATTTGTTTTGTCCGTTTGTGGTCAGATATCTATTTCTGTTCAATGACAGATGCATACTGCAAATTAAATATTAGTCTTTCGAAGAACTGTTAAATAGATTACTGGCCACAGGCTTCACATTTCCGTACTATTATCTTGTAAATTGTTTTGAATAGTTATACAGCGTAATGTTCATGCACCTTTATCGTGCAGTAGAACATTGTCTGATTAAACCCCAGATATTTTGTAATCGCTACACGCTTCTCGTTCATTCAATCTTTTGCGAAACTGTTGACTGATTGTCCAGCAGCTTGGATCCTCATACGATCATATTTCATCTGGGCCCTAGTTACATGTGTATGTGCATATATCAATCAGGTGGTCTTATAGCGTGGTAATAATTCAACCTATATCTTGTCAAAGTTCCTGTCATATTTATGAAATTATGTCTCTGTTAATATCACCAAAATAGAAATATATTTGCAATTTACAGTAAAACATTATTCCGACATCTTCTTAACCTTTAGCCTGCTGAGCAAATTAGTTTTACAGAACTGTTCACTTTCTACATTTTCAAAAAGTCAAGCTATAATCAATTTATCTACCAAAATGCAACCAGGGTGTCAAACAGTTTTGATCTTGATGATACGCCGAGTTACATGTACTCGGCGTCTCATCTGGATCTAAACTGTTTGCATAGGTAATCACTCATTCGCCAATTGCAGGCTTAATGTTAATTGAAAAGAATAAGGACAGATTGATATTCGTATTGACGTCTACTTCCTTTAGGACAGACAAAACACCACAAGACATCAATATAATTATAGATTTATTAATATTTAGCCTACTGAGCCAACATTTGTTGGTAGAAAATGTCACCGCCACCAGTTGTCACCGTTGATTTATCTTGCATTTCTTTCAATTTCATTATTTCAACAACATGACAGGAGTACCAACCATTTTGGGTCCTGGTGAGACGCCGAGTTACTCCCATCAGTGTTTTACCCATTCCCTTACAGGCTATTTTTAGATCCAACCTCTTTCATTAAATCTATCGAAAAGGAGCATATACCAGGGAAAAGGAAACTTTTAGAATTATATAGCATTGAAACCATTGTGATAAATAGAGTATTTGCTCCTATGGAGCAAATGCTCTATTTATCACAATGGTTTCAAAAATGTGACTATTGCAGAGGAGCTATGTCGTCAATATGATGGAATGAATTAACTAAAGAGTTCTCTAAGTATCAAAGTCTTAAATTTGCTAGAGGATATTGAACCACAATGTAGACTCAGATCAGAGCGCTCCTATATGAACTATCTGATCTGGGTCTATACTGTTTGTAAAAGGCAGTACATGAGTGTCCCGCTATATAGTACAGGCACATTTCTAAAAACACACACGCGCATTTTTTAAAACAACACAAAACCTTTTAGACTAGGTAACAAGGCAAGTTTATTAAGAACTTTGTAAATATAAGTTGTCA
The DNA here is from genome assembly GCA_963576725.1 of Azorinus chamasolen. Classification (NCBI taxonomy): domain Eukaryota; kingdom Metazoa; phylum Mollusca; class Bivalvia; order Cardiida; family Solecurtidae; genus Azorinus; species Azorinus chamasolen. Next base: position 64,926,435 of record OY755239.1, on the reverse strand, counting down.
GTGAAACTCTGCTTTAAAACTGTAACTGGCTGCCATCTGCTATCGGATTAGGTCTGGTGTTATCTTCTATCAGTCACACATTACAACATTCATTGTAGTTAAGTTAGAATATATCAAGTATAACAAAACAATTCAACTGTTTATTTCAGCTGAGTAATAAGAAACACATGTAGCCACTTAAATATATATACAGTAAAACCTCTCTAAACCGGACGTTAAATTTAATATTGACATCGGTCTTGGAAACATGTGGCAGCTTAATGCAGGGCGAAAGTCATGCAGAAAGCTCCTCAAGGAGCTTTCTGCATGACTTTCACCCTGTATTAAGCAGCCACCTGTCTAAAAGTATCTAAATTCCTCTCTTCTGGAACCCCGTTTTAGAGGGGTTCTACTGCACATGCTTTAGTTCACTTTCATATAAACCTTTCCCTCATATAAATGCATTTTCAAATGTCTCTTCAAACAGAGCAAACCCAGAAGCCGTTTGATTAGGTCTGCTCTGTTTCCTTATGCAATTGTAATAGATCTGACTGAACAGCTTTTACCAATACCAAATATTCATGTGTACACGTGCCCTTATATTATAAACTCAACAGCTTTTACCAATACCAAATATTCATGTGTACATGTGCCCTTATATTATAAACTCAACAGCTTTTACCAATACCAAATATTCATGTGTACATGTGCCCTTATATTATAAACTCAACAGCTTTTACCAATACCAAATATTCATGTGTACATGTGCCCTTATATTATAAACTCAACAGCTTTTACCAATACCAAATATTCATGTGTACACGTGCCCTTATATTATAAACTCAACAGCTTTTACCAATACCAAATATTCATGTGTACACGTGCCCTTATATTATAAACTCAACAGCTTTTACCGATACCAAATATTCATGTGTACACGTGCCCTTATATTATAAACTCAACAGCTTTTACCAATACCAAATATTCATGTGTACACGTGCCCTTATATTATAAACTCAACAGCTTTTACCGATACCAAATATTCATGTGTACACGTGCCCTTATATTATAAACTCAACAGCTTTTACCAATACCAAATATTCATGTGTACACGTGCCCTTATATTATAAACTCAACAACGTACCATCATTGATCTTTAACAAAGTTTGCAGCTTAATGCAGGTTGAAAGTCATGCAGAAAGCTCCTCTAGGAGCTTTCTGCTTGACTTTCACCCTGCATTAAGCAACAACCTGCCTACAAAGACAAATTCCTCCTTACTAAAATTTCGTAGTATCGAGGTTTGACTGTATTTACAAATGTTATCCTGGAGACGCCGCGACAGCAGGCTAAAGGTTGAATAAATACATCATGAGCCTTCCCTAGGTTCATCATTTTACCGATCAACAGCATGATTGATGTAAAAGCCAAAATGAAACGAACCTAAACTTGTCTAAACTTGAAATATCTGTGCATTTTCTGGAAATAAGTAGCTTATTACAGGCGTGTTAGAACTGAAATAACAAATTCATTCCAGTGATTGATCGTGATTTATCGTAATGAAATGATTATTTCTTAAGCAGAATGGTAATAGAGTTATAACGAAATATGCCGATAATGTTGATACTGGTGGCAACTTAAGCATTTGTATTTACAGATTATGCAATAAATGTGGCTTGCTTTCTGTAATGTGTTTCAGTTTGAAGTCATAATGGTAATTAACCTTTAGCATTCTGAGCAAAATGGCAGACATTGTTCACCTCTTTAGTTCTTTTCATTTATCTTATGTGTAATACGTAATAATATGATGAATGTTGACGAAAATAACTTTCTTTCATCCCTCAACCTGCAGAATAATTAAAACTGACTCCTCTTTTTTTCTGAATATTATTTTAACAAAAAAATGTATCAAAATTTATCACCGAAGAAAAAGATTTGTATGAAAATGGTTTAGACCCAGATCAAATGATTTCATTCGGAACACTTTGATCTGGGTCTAAACTGTTTGCAAAGATTTATACACTGGCTTCCCGTACATTAAGGGTTGAATAATTGAATAAATACTAAAGAGCGGGTCAAAGGTCAAATTCAGCAAACTTGCTGAAATTAGTGCATTGTTTTCAGAATGTACAAAGGGTGTAGTTTACCTAAACTATTTCATAGAGCGAATGCTACCTCGTTAGTGTGTGTAGGAATTATTGTTCCAGAATTAATCGTAACTTTCAAATCATTACTTCAGTTTTACAGTTTTTTCAAAATATTTTAATATAATCCAGCAAAGACCTATCCTAGGTCTTTATTTCCAGTAAACTCCCTCTAATGTTTAATTCTAGATCTAAAAGGCAAGTGGTAGCTTAATGCAGGGCTATAAAGTTATGCAGAAACCTGTAGGTGATTTCTGCATTACTTTCGTCCTGCATTAACCCATTAACTCATATTGACGACTTTTGACGACTCTGTAAGTGCCACTTTGTGAAACCATTGTGATAAATAGAGCATTTGCTCCTATAGGAGCAAATGCTCTATTTATCACAATGGTTTCAAACTACACAATTCTAAAATGTTCCCTTTCGCTAGTTAATGCTCCTTTTTGGTAGAATAATTCAAAGTGGTTGGATCTAAAAATAGCCTATGAGGTAATGGGTTAAGCAACAAACTATAGTTCAACTTGAAAATCTGGAACTTCAAGGGACCATACGAATTACTACGAGACAACAAAAGTTCAAGTCATCCGATTTCTGAATTGGACAATTTTTCAAATTCACAGCTTAATGCAGGTCTATGGTAAAGCTGAAAGCTGCTGTAGGAGCTTTGAACATCACTTTCGACCTGCATTAAGCTGTCACATGTGTTTCTAGATATGCGTAGTAATACATTTTAGATCAACTATGTATTGTAAATTTAAAAGGTCAAACTTTTACTTCAAGTTACCCTGAAGTTCAAGTTATCCGAGTTCGAGATATCGAAATTAAACTGTACTTTTTTAAAATATATATGTTTATTCCTAAAGTGGTTGCTTTAGATGGGGTTCACTCTACATGTAGCATCTAGCTGTAATAGAACACAGACAGGTTGAACGTTTATGACTAGACTAAAGTAAAGTCTGTCTTAAGCAGCCACCTGATTTATATATCTATAATCAGACCTCTTTTTTGCAGATGTGTTAAAACGCGTTTATATAAAGGAAGTGGTTAAATGTCACTTGATATATTAATATCTATTAATATTCAAACAACCCACTATCACAATATCATAATGGCAAACAATTCTGGTGTGTAATTAAACATACACAGAATTGAATAGGAACGAAACATTGCTAAGTTTGAAAATGTGTTGATGCATGTCAGATAATGTCTACACGTTATACGTTTGGCTTTACTACGTATGTGATACGATGGCGTGGCTTTACTACGTATGTGATACGATGGCGTGGCTTTACTACATATGTGATACATGTACGATGACGTACTTAAACTACTCAAACGTTCAAACATATTTAAGGCGTGTTTAGTACTGAGTCTTATGTATTTAACCCATTACCTCATAGGCTATTTTAGATACAACCTCTTTGAATAAATCTACGAAAAGGAGCATTAACTAGAGAAAAGGATTTTTTTTAGAATTTTGTAGTTTGATACCATTGTGATAAATATAGCATTTGCTCCTATAGGATCAAATGCTCTATTTATCACAATTGTTTCACAAAGTGACTTTGACAGAGTCGTCCGAAGTCGTCAATATGAGGGAATGGATTAACAATTTCCATGTTGACTATATATTCATGTTATAAATAAAGACATAATTAATACACTTATGTATCTACCTATTAGCTGATTATTTTTAATTGGCATACTTATATATACACCATTTATTGGTATTGGTAGAAACTGTATAGTCAGATAGATCTGTTATAATTCCATAAACAAACTGAGCAGAACCGATCGGGCGACTCCTATATGAACCGTTTGATCTGGGTCTTCTCTGTTTGCAGCTGACTTGCTGTAGGTCGATGGTTCTACCTGGATTTTTGTTCTGTGCACGAAGCAGGACAATTTGTGCCGTGCACAGGAGAATATCTGGGGTCTTCCTCGAACTGTAATTAGCTGGACGTCGTGATATGACTGAAATACTGTTAAAACGACGTAAAACCAGATAAAAACCAAACCAATCTCTGTTTGCAAAGGCGAGAAAATAAACGAGTTTGTATGAGGGAAAGGGTTAAGCCTTTGTTTGAATACAACAACAACAGTAACAAATAAACAGGCATCCTCTTTAAAAGAAGAAGAAGGGAAACATTTGTTTTGGGAAAGACGTTTTAATGACGTCACTTTTCAATTGAGATTTTTTATGGAGAAAGTTCATGTGCGAAACGTAATTCACTGATGAGGTGAATTGGGAATTCTTTCATAGCCAAGCGATACCCCCCGTATGCATGTTGTACGCCATCCCCCATAAGCATGTTGTACGACATCGACATCACCCGTATGCATATTGTACGCCACCCCCGTATGCATGTTGTACGACATCCCCCGTATGCATGTTATAAGACATCCCCCTTATGCATGTTGTAAGACATCAACATCCCCCGTATGCATGTTGTACGCCATCTCCCGTATGCATGTTGTACGACATCCCCCGTATGCATGTTGTAAGACATCCCCCTTATGCATGTTGTAAGACATCCCCGTATGCATGTTGTACGACATTCACAGTGTGCATGTTATGCGACATCCCCCGTATGCATGTTGTACGACATCCCCCGTATGCATGTTGAAGACACCCCCCTTATGCATGTTGTACGACATCGACATCCTCCGTATGCATGTTGTGCGACATCTCCCCTATGCATGTTGTACAACTAAAGATTCGTTCGACGGTCTCAAATTTACTATTTACTGTTTTTTTCTCGGAATGTATTGTTTGATTTGTCTTTAATGATGAACAATTGTATTAGTGAACTGTTTACTGTCAGCTGAGGCGCTGAAATGCTTTATATTTTCGTCGAGATTAAACTGTTTAAAAACGTTGATAGTTAGTTTGAAAATATTTGTTGTGAGAATTAAAGCGAACGACAATTTTCGAAAGATCATTTTTTAGCAGACAAAAAAAGAAAAAAAAAGAAACGGCAAACTTGCGCGACAAGCTCAGACCCTGACGATAATAGTGCATGATTACTCTTCAGGGAAATCTTTCATCGTTGGATGATTTTTCACGCTTTTATGCCACATGAAATATTTGGGTTTCACAGAAATTGCTTCACGCTATCTCTCTGGAATATAATCACTCTACAGATATTTATGAACTGGTGATTTACAGATCACAAGGGACCCCGTGGATGACGATTGTCTTCGTGTCAATCAAACGGCAAAGCCTTATTGTGACTTCACTTTCACACAGGGTGAATATACAGTAAAACCTCTCTAAACCAGAATTCTAGTTGAGAAGAATTTAGATACTTTTAGGCAGGTGACTGCTAAATGCAGGATGAAAGTCATACAGAAAGCTTCTTCTGCATGACTTTCACCCTGTATTAAGCAACCACCTGTCTCCAAGACCGATATTTATACTAACTTGAACGTCCGTTTTAGAGAGGTTGTACTGTATGTGTAAAAATGTTGAAAGTACTTGCTTAAATCTGAATGCTTAAATTGCAGTTGGTATTACATTTAGATTGCCGGCGAGGACATTTTTAGGGCAATGTATGGAATTTGGATACTCAATTAACGCCATTCCTGAAATGACATCACTGCTTTCCTGAAATGGCGTCATCGCATTCCTGAAATGGCATCTCCGCTTTCCTGAAATGGTGTCACCGCTTCCCTGAAATGGTGTCATTGCTTCCCTGAAATGGCGTCACTGCTTTCCTGAAATTGTGTCACTACTTTCTTGAAATGGCGTGTTTATTATTGACAATTCTTGAGGAACGATTTCCTGACAAAGGTCAATGGTTTAACTTGTTGACGCTATTATACCGTAGCAATAAGGAGTGATATTACCACAGGGGGCCATTTCGTGGGTCTAGATGGTCTAAAAAGTAAAAATAATTGAGTGGGTCGATTTAGAGTTATATTATATACGTATATATAACACTAAATCGACCCAATCAATTTGTTTTACTTTTAGACCATCTAGACCCACGAAATTGCCCCCTGGGGATATTACTTTTTTTCGACTTGTTCGAAGAATAACGAAGTAGTTAATATAAACCTTAGACGTTATCTATCTGTACCGGAATACCGTATCGGTGTTTGGTGTGCATACATTATAATTCATGTAGAATGGGCAGTTTAGCTGAATCTCACAATGAAGATTAAGTGAAAATATGACCATGTAAAGTGAAATAATTGTTCTGTACCAATCTTTCAATCGTGGTGAAAATAACACTTCCGTAAATAATGACGTTTGCACTTCAGCAAAATAATGACTTCTGCACTTTCGCAGAATAATTACCTCTGTCCTTCCGTAGAATAATGACCTCTGCACTGCCGTAAACTAATTACCTCTGTCCTTCCGTAGAATAAGGACCTCTGCACTGCCGTAAATAATAACTTCTGTGGTTCCGTAAATAATGACATCTGCACTGCCGTAAAATAATGATCCCTGCACTATTGTAAAATAATGACCTCTGCACTGCACTGCCGTAAAATAATGACCTCGGCATTAGAATCTATTGTAAAACAATGACATCTGCACTTTCGTAAAATAATGACATCTGCGCTACTGTAAAAAGAACATGCACTACTGTAAAATAATGATCTCTGCACTTTCATAAAATAGTGACCTCTGCACTTATGTAAAATAATGACCTCTGCACTGCCGTAAAATAATGACATTTGCACTATTGTAAAATAATGACCTGTGCACTTTCGGAAAATAATAACCTCTGCACTACTGTAAAATAATGACCTCTGCACTTTCGTAAAATAATTACCTCTGCATTACTGTAAAATAATGACCTCTTCACTGCCGAAAAATAATGACATCTGCACTGCTGTAAATTAATGCCCGCTGCACTGCTGTAAAATAATGACCTCTGCACTAGTGTAAAATAATGACCTCTGCACTACTGTAAAAGAATGACCTCTGCACTACCGTAAAATAATGACATGTGCGGTTCCGTAAAATAATGACCTCTACACTACTGTAAAATTATGACCTCTGCACTGCCGTAAAATAATGACCTCTGCACTACTGTAAAACAATGACCTCTGCACTTTCGTAAAACAATGACCTCTGCACTACTGTAAAACAATGACCTCTGCACTTTCGTAAAACAATGACCTCTGCACTACTGTGAAATAAATATCTCTGCACTACCGTAAATAATGACCTCTGCGGTTCCGTAAAATAATGACATCTGCCCTACTGTAAAATAATGACCGCTGCACTGCCGTAAAATAATGACCTTTGCACTGCCGTAAAATAATGACCCCTGCACTACTGTAAAAGAATGACCTCTGCACTACTGTAAAATAATGACCTCTGCCCTTTCTTAAACTAATTACCTCTGCACTACTGCAAACTAATGACCTCTGCACTACTGTAAAATAATGACCTCTGCATTATTGTAGAATAATGACCTCAGCATGACCGTCATAATGTGACTGTCCATCTGAAAAATATGTACACCGTCCAAGTCCTAGATTGTCTGACGTATTTTCTGTATTGTGGCGGACACCGATTGAAAGTCTCGATTAGATTAATGATATGGTACAACACATGTCTTCAGTGGGTTATGGTTTATAACACAAAACTGTTAATACTTGTATATTGCCCCGTGAACAATAAACACCAGTAGAGTTTCTCGTATATTAAACACAGAGCAAACTCCAGTCGACCTCTGATATAAATGTTTTATGTCTGCTTAACCCTGAATGAGTGAGAATCGAGTGTATAATACTTTTACAAACAGTGTAGACCCAGATCAAAGGGCTCCCGAGGGAACCCTTTGATCAGGGTCTGCACTGTTCGTCATACAAATGATTTTCTGTATTGATAACGTTTGATACAGTAAAACCTCTCTTAACCGGAATTCTAGTAGAGAAGAATTTAGATATTTTAGGCAGGTGACTGCTTAATGCAGAATGAAAGTCATGCAGAAAGCTCCTCTAGCAGCTTTCTGCATGACTTCCATCCTGCATCAAGCTGTCACCTGTCTCCAAGACCGATATTTATACTAAATTTAATGTCCGGTTGAGAGAGGTTGTACTGTACAAGTTTTTGTTTAATTAATATTCAGAAAGGGAGGAGCCAGTTTTAATTCAACAGCTGATTAAGGTTTAAATATACACTATTTCCCAACCAACACATAGGTTGAACATGTACAATCAGTTATGTATGATATTATCTGCTAAAATATATATACAGTATAACCTCTCTAAACTGGTCGTCCAAATCAGCATCTGTCTTAGAGACAGGTGGCAGCTTAATGCAGGGTGAAAGTCATACAGAAAGCTCCTCTAGGAGCTGTCCGTATGACTTTCACCCCGTATTAAGCAGCCGCCTGAATAGAAGGTTCTAAATTCTTATCTACTAGAATTCCGGTTTAGCGGGGTTTTACTGTATATACAAATACATGTAGTCAGTTCTGAAATATTATATGTGTTAGTCTTGTTCCCGTATTTTTAGGATGAACTTTGAATTGTAAATGAATTTGAAAATGCGCAAAAAGTATTCTATGTCCAGACAGTTTGGATCAGTTAACGTTAAACGGTAATTGGTGTAACATGCAGACAATAAAGATAATACGGAACTGGCGTGTGACATACTGTTTTCTGTAACAGTAACTGCAACCCATCAAACCATAGCATACATGAAAACCCGTTTTAATCGACCACCCATTGACAAAATACAGTCGAACTTTGATATCTCGAACTCGGATAACTCGAATTTTAGGATATCTAAAATGTATCACTACGCATATCTAGAAACACACATGACAGCTAAATGCAGGTCGAAAGTAATGCTGAAAGCTCCTGTGGGAGCTTTCAGCATTACTTTCGACCTGCATTAAGCTGTGAACTTGAGGTAATGATCAGATAAGAAATCGGATAACTCGAGCTTATGTTATCTCGAACTAAATTGTATAGTCCCATGAAGTTCGAGATATCGAAGTTCAGCTGTACGGGAGTTTTTAATAAGCATGTTGCTGCAGGGCAAATGTAAAGCAGACTTTCCTTTGGTGTTTTCTACAGTATTTATGTTTTAAGTTCTTTAAGTGATGGCTTAATCCTTTTCACCCCTATATAAGTACTTTTTCACGCATTTACAAACAGAGTAGACCCAGATCTAACCCACACACCCATCCATCCATCCATCCATCCATCTGATATTCTTTTAAGCTTTAATTTACAACACTTTGCCAATAATGCTTACAGATTAGTTGCATGCTTAAGTAATTTCGTTTTAACGGCCCTTTCCAGTCGGAGTTTGATTCAAACGACTTCTGTCAGTCTCTTTCTTCATTAGCAATAACCGATTCCGCCAACCAGTTGACTACAGTTTGCCAAAGATAATATCAATATGCATGATGTTGTCCCAGGAGATGCCAGCGTCATTAGTTTCCAATAAATTCTCCTCAGAGCATCTCTGTCTGTATAAGCTCTAGTCGATTTCTTTAGTCGTTTATCCGAAATTTTGGAATTTAAAACTTTGGCCAGAATTTGTGTATATTGCGGTTGCTTCAGTATTAGTGGTTTGTGTATTGACTTGTTTGGTTTGGATATTTGTTCATTTAGGTTATTTAAATTTGACAATGAATTTTGTCCAAAGCTGTGTCGAAGTCAAGAATCCATTGCGCGACTGTTTAACTTCAAACTAAAACACCCAGCGTCTCGTAACCTTGGCAAATAAGCAAGGTAGCGTCACGTTTATAGTTTTGCTATATAATTCATATGAATTGTATTCTTTGTGGACACTATACAGAGGCACAATTAGTATTACATGCACAGCAAACGATCCCCTAAAGCGACCAATTTATGAATAAATGTAGATGTATTTAACAGGCAGATGGTTGCTTAATGCATGATGTACGTACATGTAATGGAGAAAGCTTCTACAGGAGCTTTCTGCATTACTTTCCTTCTGCATTAAGCTACCACCTGTCTTTAATACCTTAAATTAGACATCATTTTGGTGGTCGCTTTAGACGGATTTTACTGTACATGTGAACATGTACAAAAATGTCTTATATTGTCGGTATGGTATTAGACAGATGACTTATGTATTCTGTGTTAATTCTACCGCCGATGATTACGCCTATCAATGAATATAATAAGCATAACGCAAATAATGCTTACAACTCAGTCATCTGTCGAATCCGAAATGTTACTTCTAAAGCAAGAAATATATTAAATTATTGTTCAAATTATTATTATTATTATTATTATAACATATTTATATAGCACATTTTTCACACAGGATATGTGCGTTCAAAAGTGCTTCACTTGAATAAATTACATATATACAAAACTGAGTATACTCAAAGCATATAGAACATACATGTATTAAAAACACATATTTATTAAATAGATATCGATAAGAATAATAAAATTGTAATTAATTTAAGAATCACAGGTAAACCCACATCATCCTTTTTCCATAAGTTTATCTGATTGATATTATGCAATATTATATTGTGTTAGCGCACTCAGATCACCAACACTCAAATGTAAAATTCTATGCACAGTATCAGTACGTCTCACAGTTATGACCCAGAACCAACTGACTTGGGTGTATGTTTGGTATACAACACTACACAAAAAACGTATTTAGGACAATAGGGTAAAATAATAAGTCAATTTGTAGTTCATGCATATGAACTACACAATGCAATGCAAAAAGTACAAATAAACTACCGATATATACGTCCAGTATGCAACCCTCTCCAGACAACACTATGCGAGACTCTGTGGCAACGAGTCTGTACACAACGGATAACCTTTTTGTTACATTCCTCCATAATTATTTAACGGAGTTGTAATAGGGTATATCGTACACAAAGGCTAACCCTTTTTTGCTACATTCCTCCATGATTATTTTAACGGAGTTGTATTATGGTATATAAAAAAACCCACCGATCTTTCCATACTGATTGCTTATTGAATAATATAGATTTGATTCTTCAGTATCTGGTATGGTCAAAAGGCTCCTTGTTCACATATGCCATAGTAAAATAAACTCTAACGCATATCAATAAACTGATTTTTGTCTTACATATGAATACAGCTAAAGTGTTAAATACAATAACCTATTCCGTAGAACCTCTCAATAACGGCCACTAAATTACATCAAGTATTTTGTGCTAAAAGGCAGATGGCTGCTTAAAGTAAGGTGAAAGTAAAACAGAACGCTCCTATATGAGCGTTCTGTTTTACTTTCACCTTGCTTTAAACCTTGCGTTCTGTTTCACGTTCACCTTGCTTTAAGCAGCCACCTGCCCTAAATACAAACTATTCAACACAATTTAGAGGCCGTTATAGAGAGGTTTTACTATGTTGATTCCCTCCTACTGAAGAATTTTGACGCCTATGTTACAGCCATTTATGAAACCTTTGTGATAAATAAAGCATTTGCTCCATAGGAGCGATTTTTCCCGTAAATGTTTTTATCAAACCACTCCCTCCTACTGATGCCTTTCGACGCCTATATTAAATTTCATGTTTTGAAACCATTGTGATAGATTTAGTATTTGCTCAATAGGAGAGAATAGTTTTCTTTTTTTTCACAGTAAATGCTCCTTTTATTAACTTATTTCCCTCAAATTTACGCCTTTCGACGCCAATATTAAAGTCATTTTTGAAACCATTGTGATAAATAGAGCATTTGCTCCATAGGAGCAAAATATTTTTTGCTTCACCAGTAAATTTTCCTTTTATTAACACATTCCCTCCTACTGAAGCCTTTCGACGCCTATATTAACCCTTCGCTTGCTGAATTTTAAAATAATGTCTCCTTCTTTACCTATGCCCTGTTGTATAATTACATATATCTTCACTGTGTACAAGTATTGCGCTGTGCAATCACTGCTGTGGAGTGCACTGGTTGCACAATCAATTTGTAAATAGTGCAGACCCAGATGAGACAGCTCCTGCAGGAGCTGTCTCATCTGGGTCTTCACTTTTTACAGGTAGGTATATTGACGCGAATAGCAAGCGAAGGGTTAAGGTCATTTTTGAAACCATTTTGATAAATAAAGCATCTGTACCATAAGAGCAAAATGTTTCTTTCTTTCCCAGTAGATGCTCCATTTATTAACCCATTCCCTCCTACTGACGCCTTTCGCCGCCTATATTAAGGTCATTTTTTGAAACCATTGTGATAAATAAAGCATTTGCTCAGTATGAGTAAACATTTCCCTATTCTAGTAAATACTCCTTTGCAGTGGATTTATCCAAACAGTCGGGTCTGAAAGTAGTCTTGTAGGGACTGTATTATTTAATCTATTTGCTCCCACGATCCCATATGTGGGACGTAGGCAAACAGTGTAGACTCTGATCAGACGCCGCATAATGCGGCGTCTGATCAGAGTCTACACTGTTTGCAGGTAGGAAATTCAATATAAAACAAAATATTGAAATGAAAATTTAGACCAGACATCACTTCGATAAAAAAAAAAGACAGACTAATCCAATATATAAGCATTGAAGAAACCACTGAGTGCAAATGGGTTAATGCAATACGGACATGGCACCCTCAAACGCACATGTTAACCATTTTTACAACATGGACTCTTTACCAGTATAGCATTGGTTGGGTCTGAACTATAAGGTTTAGTTAAATAGGTTCTTAGTATTGTTAATAAATCTGGGTCTAAATATGTGCCCAGGACACCTATAAGTGTGCGTATTTAAACTACGTCATTTTATTTTGTCCAAAACCGATGAACTTTTTAGTGCTTTGTGTTTACTTACTTGAAGAGTACAGGAGAAAATTTGGACCACAAAGCTGAATTGGCTTAATAACAGGAGGAATTTGGTTGTTATTACCACTCTTTAGATTCTGTCAGTAATTCGCTTTCACTCTGATCTATAACATACACACTGACATAGGTATGGCATTCAACAGACCACGTTGCGTTTTATTGCCAGGCTTACAAGCCACTCAATGGCAACGTTCGTGGTACAGTTAAACCCACCTAAACCGGAATTCTAAATTTAAAAGAATTTGGATACTTTTAGGTAGGTGACTGCTTAATGCAGGGTGAAAGTCACGCAGAAAGCTCCTAGAGGAGCTTTCTGCATGACTTTCACCCTGCATTAAGCTGCCACCTGTCTCCAGGATCAATATTTATACTAAATTGAACGTTCAGTTAAGAGGGGGTTTATTGTACTGGCCGGTTACAGATATACCTGACTTACTTCTTACAAATGATCTCAAATTGGTTTAACAGGCGTCATCACTTTTAAGGAGAATATTACTGGCCTTCTTGAGTGATGCCAATCTTTTAAACCCATCATATAATTGATGTAAATCGTATCTCAAAGGCCTATAGTACTTTTAAGTATAACTTTAATTACAGCTTTTTGCAATACATGTATTCAAAACCATGATAACATACGTTTTGTTGAGAAAAAAGCCCACAAGTTAACCATAACCCAAAATTCATTACTGAATTTGATTGTCTAATGCATATTCATGGCACAATCTGCGAATCTACATTGTAGTACAGTAATACCGGCCTAAAATGGAATTTTAGTAAAGAGGATTTTAGGTCATTTTAGGCAGGTAGTGCTGTTTAATGCACAATGCAGGGGGGAAATCCCAAAGGAGCTTTCTGCATGATCCTGCATTTAGCTGCCACTTGTCTTACAGACCAGAACTGGCACGAATGTGAAAGTCCGGTATAGAGGAGTTTTACTGCATATACAGTAAAACCTCTCTATAACGGCCACTAAATTACATCAAGTGTTTTGTGTTGAAGGCAGGTTTTACTGTACATCCATAGTACATGCACTGTCCGACAAGAAATGCTGCTCACGAGTCGCTGCACACTGTGCAGAACTTACTACTTATCGCATTCAAAGGCAATGGATGATCACGACCTATTTTTGTTTTGGTCTCAGCAGACGGACGCTGCATTATTTTATTTTTTTGACACATTTACGTTTCGACAGGTGGAGATCTAAGTGCTTTTCAAAATCCATAAGACAAGACAACTCGCGGTCTACCTAGCGTCTGAACTAATGAATCCACTCTTAGACTCAACTACTCTACAAAAGTCTTTTGGAACACATTAATCATGTTTGAAAGTATCAGACGAATAATGCATAATGTTGAATTTCTTTAAAAGATCGTTGTTGCTCGGCTCTGAAGAAAAGTCTTACATAATTGGGTCCAGTTTACATCAATGGCGAGCCTTAACCTTTGTTTATTATCTTTGCGACTAGTCCTCGGCTCATTTCCTCTATTAACAAGGACACCAATTATATTCATCAGGTCATGTGTGCGTACGTGCGTCCTTGTGCGTCCTGCGTGCGTGCGTGCCAGCGTGTGTGTGCGTGCGAATGTGTTTGTGTTTTAGGTTTAACGTCCCGCTAATAGCAAATTAAATATTGTTGTTCCGCAATTGGAAATGGCGTATAACTTGATTAGAAGTTCTTTGAAACGGCGCTCGCTCCATGTCTCCACCGTTGGTTAAAGGAAGAATACATATGTCTCGTATCATGTATAGGATGGTAGACGGTAAACCTCTTGCACTCAGGCACTCAGATAATCCAGTTGTAACCTACCTGTGCTGCGTTAAAAGCTTTTCGCCTAGGCCATTCACGCAAATAATAACCAGAGTTCGATGTCTGTCCTTTGTCGGGACAAATCATCTGTCTGAGGAGCATTGGCCCTTTTAACCCTTTCCCTCATATTGACGAATTTTGACGACTCTGTAAAAGCCACTTTGTGAAACCATTGTGATAAATAGAGCATTTGCTCCTATAGGAGCAAATGCTCTATTTATCACAATGGTTTCAAACAACAAAATTCTAAAAGTTTCCTGCTCCTTTTCGGTAGAATAATTCAAAGAGGTTGTATCTAAAAATAGCCTATGAGGTAATGGGTTAAAGACAGACATCGGAGTTCGATGTTGCAAACTGTCTCAATAAATTGTATTCACGGAAAACATAAAATGCTGAGACAATATTATTACCACTTTAAATTTGATTATAAAATCTAAAACTTTATAATTATCTGCAAACAGTAAAACCTCTTTTAAACCGGAATAATGGTAGAGACGAATTTAGATACATTGAGGCAGGTGGCTGCTTAATGCAGAGTGAAAGTTATGCAGAAAACTCCTAGAGAAGCTTTCTGCATATGTCACAATGTGTAGGTTTATCATGACGTGTACGGCCTTGCTGTACAAGCGCTCTTTTAGAAGCGTGGTAGAGTGCATGACTGCGAACCTGGCGACCCGGGTTCGATCCCTGGTTTGAGCGGGTATGCTTCTTTGTTTCTTTATAAGAACACTCGGATACATTTGGCACCCAACGTGGGACTGTGACTGTACAGTGCTCCCTCCCTACAACGGCCCTCCCAATAACGGTTCCCCCTAACAACAACGCATGTCACTGTTTCCGAAACAACAAGACTCCAGAAACAACTTTTTCCATCGTATTTTCTTTATGCCTTTATCAAACCCTATGTTGTGACCACTCTTTAGAATCGTCACAAAGGTGACGATTCTAAAGAGTGGTCACAACATAGGGTTTGATAAAGGCATAACGGTTTTAGTTCTCGAAATACACCTTATCTGGGGATCTGCAAACAAGCTAATTGTGTTTGATTTTCCCTCCCTATAACAACTCCCTCTGAACAACACATACAATCTTCGTATCCCAAAGGGTGTCGTTGTAGAGAGGGAACACTGTATGTGCTCCGAGTTCGATTCCCAGTCGTTATCATACTCATAGAAATTCGGGACGAATTTCAACTTGCAGGGGGAGTATGTCACAGTGTGTAGGTTTATCGCGACTTGTACGACATTGCTGTACAAGCGCGATTTTATGGCGAGGTGGTATAGTGCATGACTTCGAACCTGGCGACCCGGGTTCGATCCCCGGTCTGAGCGGGTATGTTTCTTTATAAGAACACCCGTTTACATTTGGCCCCCAACTTTGCCCACACATAACTTCCACCCTGTATTAAGCTGCCACCTGTCTCCAGGACCGATATTTATACTAATTTGAAAGTCCGGTTTAGAGAGGGTTTTATTGTATAGATAACTGACTCTTTAATTTTTGCTTCGGCAAAAAAGTAGGGGCGGGAAAATCTAAGATCAAACTAGCTCTGGACCTAAGAGTTTCTCAGCAAAATATCACCCGCTTGAATATATGGCCGAGACTAGACTTGACATTCCAACCATTTATATGAATTTTATTTATAAAACCTTATATATGTACGATAAACCTCTCTAAACCGAATATTCAAATTAACATAAATATCGCTCTTGGTGACAGGTGAAAGCTTAATGCAGGGTGAAAGTCATGCAGAAAGCTCCTCTAGGAGCTTTCTGCATGACTCACCCTGCATTAAGCAACCACCTGTCTAAAAGTATCTAAAATCTTCTCTACTAGAATTCCGGTTAAGCGGGATTTTATTGTATATTAGAATTGTCTGCCAGATATAAATTCAGTCAAATGACATCTGTTCAAGAATAGAAAGTGAGATATGTGATGTTTTTTAGATTATATTTCGTGTCAGTTTATTACCAATCAGGGAATTGTAATATGTAAACATTTGTGACAGAGTATCTCTGACGTGAAGTATGGACACATTATTCTACAGGACTAGTTTTAGTATACAATAATACCTCTCTATAACGGCCACTAAATTGGGTTAATTAGTTGGTATTTAGGGCAGGTTGCTGTTTAAAGCAAGGTGAAAGTAAAACAGAACGCTCCTATAGGAGCGTTCTGTTTTACTTTCACCTTGTTTTAAGCAACCACCTACCTTTAACCCAAGATACTTGATGTAATTTAGTGGCCATTATAAAGAGGTTTTATTGTATACAACGGTGCAAATATTGTGAAATAACTATAATGGAATATTAATAGCTTCCTTTTGTTATTGATTTTTGAGGGTTCCTACATGTACATATTATCTTGACTATGTATGTTTGTACATATTCCACAACATTGTCATTACACCTCTTACCCCTGTCAGCAGTTGTCCAAAGCCTTTCTCAACCCGTTCCCTGTTGCATATTGATGTAAGAAATAATGACATCATGCATATGTATTGGTGAATTTTAATAAAAGTAGCTATATGTACGCAGGAGTTTTGGGTAGAAACCATACAGGAGCCGTCTAATATTGGTCTACTGTGTTTGCAAAGGCGCGCAAAAGCGTTAGTACAGTAAGTAAAACTCCTCTAGTGCGACCATTTAATGAATAATCATGACTGTCTTCATACGCAGGTGGTTGCTTAATGCAGGACCAAAGTTATGCAGAAAGCTCATATAGGAGCTTTCTGCGTAACTTTCGTCCTGCATTAAGCTACCACCTGCGTTTGTCACTGTGAAATATGCCCCTTTTGGTCGCATTAGAGGGGTTTTAATGTATGGGGAAAAGGCTGAACTTTCTCAGAAGATTTTAGTATAATCAACATTAATTTTTGTAGATTGAAAATTAATGAAATATGGATATTGACCTTTTAATTGGTTAGGACAGTAGGAAATGTTGTCATTGCTGGATACACGTTGCATATTGTTTCTATTTAAGGTCTATATAGAACGAATATCATCTGGCATTAAATTAGTTCTCTGTAGTACATGTACATCGGTGTTTAGCCTAACACAACACGTCTAAAACGTTAGAATGTATTAGCCGTTAGATATGACATGTCGTTTTTATTTATAGATGACCCGTGGATTGGGATAATACCACTATTGTATTAAGTGAGCTCAGCATTACACCATTTCAACTTACACTATTTAATTTGATCACTAAAGGCAATCGGACTTTGAGTCTAACCAGCTTCACGAGAAATTCGCTCGTCAATTTAAGCAAAACCCTTTTGTATAGAATGGAATAGTTTGGAAAAAAACAAAAATATATTAATAAAAACGACAGGTCACTCCTACTTGCTAATATACTGCCTGGTAGACTTGTCACTATCTATTATACTATTGTATTAAAGCGTAACCTCCTTATTTTCGTAGATACAGCTGAACGTCGATATCTCGAAATTCAAGAGACCATACAAATGACTCGAGATAATTTCTAATCTGAATAATTTATCATGTTCATGAGATTGAACAACTTAATGCAGGTCTAAGGTAGTGCTGGAAGCTCCTGTAGGAGCTTCCAGCACTACTTATGACCTACATTAAGCTGCCATATGCGTTTGTAGATACGCGAAATGATACATTTTTGAACAAATTTGTACTGTGATTTTTGGAAGGACCGAATTTTTACTTCGAGTTATCACGGAATTCGAGTTATCCTATTTCGAGAAGATATCTTGTATTAAGTTGCAGACTGCCATGTTCCATGTTATCACTTGTAAGCATTTATTGTTTGCAAGCCGTATACCATATTGGTGAGATGGGTTATCTATTCATATGAAACGGGATAGTATCTGTTACTCTCAGTCTTTCAGGCTTCTATTCATATGAAACGGGATAGAATCTGTTATTCTCAGTCATTCAGGCTATCAGAGTCTTGGCAGGCTTTTTAGTATTTGTGGAGATTCAGTCACAAAGTATGCAGCAATATTGGGCCAATAAAAACGATATTATGTGGGGATGTCCGCTTCTGGTGATACTGGGTGGACACTTCTGAGTGAATGAGTCAATACTCAGTATGAGAGCACATCTTTAACCCTTTCCCTTTTCAATATTCATGAATGAGTGTCATCATGAATATTTATTATCTGGATTTTTAAAAGGTAAAGTTTTCAAGGATTGTTTTTGTTTTGACAAAACTAGAATCAGATCTATATCATGTCAAAAGCAAACGGAGTAGAGCCTGGTCAAACGACTTCTATAGGAGTCGTCTGATCTGGGTCTACGCTGTTTGCAAATGCGTCAAAAAGCGTTTATATGAAGGCAAGGGTTTACACAAATAATCAAAATATACATGTATGTATATACGGATTAATATTATGAAAATGTATATGGGGCATCCCGTCTCTCAAACACTAAAGCATGTTTGTAACAGTATGATAGGACTTCTCCTTGTGTTTATGTGTTACCTGTCAGAAAACCCATTACGTTGTCAACACGAGTTGCAGTACTTATGAATTGTTGTTGCTAAAATACACCTACGTTTGTAACATAAACAGTTGTAGAACCTATTTGATACCCCTGATTATGCCTTAGCCATCCGCCTATCATTTCAATGTATCTTATATTACAGTGGATCATGCATACGAGTATAATGGGCGTTGTATAAAACTTTTCCCTGTTCAATACTCGTGCAAGAAAAACTGACATCATGAAAGTTCATTAGATAGATGATTTTTATAACGGTGTATGCATACAGGATTTTTTGGGCATCGACAGAAACTGTAGAATAAGACATGTATGATTTCGTCAGCAAACAGAGCAGTCCCTAATCAGACGGCTCCTCAAGGAGCCGTCTGATCTGAGTCTACTCTGTTTGCAAATGCGTGAAAAGGCGTTTATATGAAGGAAATGGTTCAAGCGCAAAGCCAGGTCAGGATTTTACGTTTTCAATTTAAAAAGGATTTTGTTTAATCCGCCACTGCTGCAAAAAGTGCAGACTCTGATTGGACGTTTGGATTATTATTGTAAACGATTTGCAAAATGAAAATTCTACATGTAAACGAAAACAATACTAGTAACTATAGTTTAAGCTTTATTAGCAGTTTCTTATCTACATTTACGTTTGAAAACATTTCCGTATACTGCAATCTTAAATTCTTATAAACTTTTAAAACTCCAAAAAATATTTGAGGGCAGTGTTTTTTATCTTTCAATATTTACATGTAGCCATGCGTTCATAAATTGTTATATCAAAAGGGACTGGCAATGTAAGCGGCTCTTCTCTGGTTCAACCCATCGTTTATGACTGTGTTAAATCAAACGTCTAAGGATTAAAGATGTAATCTGCTCATATGTTTTAAACTTTGCGTTACAAAATGACTTCAGAATCTGAATCTATGTGACTTGAAACTAAATTCGCACTAACAATCATGGTACGTAAATAGTTGTTTTTATCGAAAAAATTAAACCTCAGAGAATTTGATTGCTGCGGAATCCGGATGAAACGCATTTATCATACAAATAATCTACTGTACTGGATGTACTCATTTCGATGTACATGTAGGTAAACATTTAACCACAAGATGTTATATTTAGGGGGGTCAACACCTATTTGATACTCTAAGCATTATTCCGAAATAGAATCGGAGTCATTCATTCAATAATTATGTCCATTGATTTCCGCAGCTTTCCGCCTCTTATAAAGTCGGTAGTTTTCTAAGGATTTAGCAATATTAAAACAATGGTCATATTTGGCTAAATACATATATGCTGTGGGAAAATGGACTGGAAGCATTTTTGTTCATGATATGAGCATGTGTACAAAGTTTGGTATTAATTGCTTTATACGAACAATGAGCAGGATATAGCTTTAACCCATTTGTGTCCACGATCCCATATATGGCACATAGGCAAACAGTGTAGACTCTGATCAGACGCCGCATAATGCGGCGTCTGATCAGAGTCTACACTGTTTGCTGATAAGAATTTCAATATAAAACAAAACGAAAATGAACAGTTAGTCCAGACATCCCTTAGATCAAAAATGGACTAATCTAATATATAAACATGGAAGAATCCATTGAGCGCAAATGGGTTAATGAAACAGCATCAAACTGTTCCTAATATGACACAATGTTGTCCAGTAATGTCTCGCTAGTGCGATGACGTAATTCATTAATATCGGAGTATGTAAAAGCAGGTGGTTGCTTAAAGCAGGGAAAAGAAAAACAGGAAGCTCCTTTGGGAGCTTATTGCATAATTTTTGTCCTGTATAAAGCTTCTAGCTGTTTTCGAAAATCGAAAATTCGACCCCTTTTGATCGTTCGTATTAGTAAGACTTTACTGTAGAAAATATCTGACATTTGCCAGCGGCAGGCATTGACCCAAACAGCTTCTTATGTACAAACGCAGCAGTTGCTAATTTATAATTAATGACACAATTGTGACTGAGCTTATTATAACATGATTGTGAGTTCTTGAAAAGAGGATGGTTCCAACCAAACTTACGGCAAGCCCACTGATAGCATAATAGGGCGGACATAAAGGAATTGAGGCCCGGATCAAAAACAACGACGCGTCCCTCTGTATTCGTTTTTCGAGCAGGGTATGACTTAAATTTAACCATTTGGTTGCCATCGAAACAACTAGTATCAGGACATAGAATGGCCACACTCTAAACGTCTCGCGGTAAATCCATTGAGTCGACATATGAACTAGAGTGATACAATTGGGAATTCATAGAACAATTATAGATAAATTGGACAGGATCGGTGAAACATGAACATTTGAAGGCCACTCAATCTTGTACAGCGGAGATCCCAACGAAACACCACAATGGTGTTGTATTCATTGTGCGGAGAGATGGTGTCAAAAGCATCTATCTCCAGGGAACTAATCGCCATTTCTAATTTATATCTCATCTGGGTCTACGTAGTGCTAAAGGGTGTAAGACTCGTTTGTTCACTAAAACGTTTCCTAATTTTACGGGAGTTTTTTTTAAACAAACAAGCTGAACAATTAACAACTGACCATTAGCCATTTTAGCCTTATTCTAAATCTGGTATCTAATTCTTGTATTGCGAACTGATCCTTTACTTTATATTGACAATACACAGATATCGAGTATATCTATGATAATCATACATTTTTGTCGGCGAAATTTGCTGTCTATATCCTACTTTCATGCTATAATTAACCCTTTCGCTGCCAAACTCTGTCGTCTGCTAACTTTGTCGTCTGCTACAATTTTTCATTCTTTTGAATTTCTTCATTTTTGTTTCAAAAACATAGTAACAGTAATAAACAGTTTGGATCCTGATGAGACGCCGAGTTACTCGGCGTCTCATCTGGATCCAAACTGTTTGCATAGGTAATCACAGATCCGGCATTGGCAGCGAAAGGGTTAATAGCATTTCACATTATGGTTGGAGCAATTATTGACCCAGATCGAATACTGTGTTTATCAGGGGTCTAATATGGGTTCAGTTTATTTTCAAGTCTTAAATATGGTCTTTAAAAGCGAGATTAGTTGTTAAATGTAAATTTAACCCGTTATTATCAATTACAAGAAAAGTGTTTCATTGTTGTAAATAGGGTCAACTGCTTGAACTCAAGATGAAACGCTTGAACAAGTTCCAAACAAATGATCAAGATAGAAAAAGAAACCTTTGTCAGATCTTCTGAGGATTACCGTTTGGATATATAAGTAAATATATCTAAATTAAGTCCAAGAAGATGCAATGAAACACCTTTTAATATCAAGTGAACGATTGAAATATGCTCTTTATAAATGGCATTCCAGATACAGTAAACCTCTTCTAAACCGGACGCTGAATTTAGTATAAATATCGATCATGGCATGGGAGCTTTCTGCATGACTTTCATCCTGCATTTAGCAGTCACCTGCCTGAAAGTCTCTTAATTTCTCTCTACTAGAATTCCGGCTTAGTGGAGTTTTACTCTATCTTTAGTCAATGCCACGAGAAACGATGTCAAGTAACAGCATACTGTCGATGATAAACAGAGTACGTGTAGATGTCTGACTGCTTAGGGTGTACACTGCATGAGGACACATTGGCAAATATTCTCGAGATCAATATAGTATAAGAAGTCAGCTTTTTGAAATACATTGTAGTTCTTAATATGTACGAACTATTTAGAACTACCGTGTAAGTTTTATTATCTTTAGGTGTGGTTTATAACCATACATGTGCTACATGTATCATTGGCGCCCCGCCTGAGCGGGGCGTCTATTCGGGGAATATGTTTTGGCTCATGGGAGGAGCAGTCTTTTCTGTAACGTTGAAGAAAATTCACAGTATTTAAAAGCTTTGGACAGAGTCCTTATATTCAGTTGTTTTAAGTATAGTTCATTGTTTGATAAGGTGTCTTTTTATCATATAACTGTAGTAGCCTGTAGTTATTCCAACAGCAATATACTGAACTAACCCTTTGGATGATTGCATTATCATATTAAGATAATACCTACCAGTGTATAACCAGTGTATATTTGCATGTAAAGATCTTTCATATGTCTTCATTTATGTTAACACTGTTTCAATAGCAGCCAATTATCTTTATTGAAAGGATTAGTGCAGCACATAAATAGTATGATCCCTCATATTCTAGGTTTTTTGTTTCGCAATAAATTTAAACAAAACCAGAATGGTTGTTCTTTTTAATTGCGCCCTTTGATGTTTACATCAATGCATTTCTTATAGTTATTGTATTGAATGATGAACCCATTGTCAATTTTGTGCAGTCGGTATCCTCAGATCGCGGGCGTGTTTTTGTTGTTTTTTTAATATTCCAACAGTGCTGTTCTTCTTAACAACCAGGTTCCAAGGTTGTAAAATATCTGAGTCTGAGTCTTAGATCATTCCCAAGTATCTGATTGGTCAAATTCTGAGCAAGCTCAGACTCTGACCAATAAATTGCTTGAGAATGATCTCAGACTCAAGCAAAACGTTTATAACCCCGGGGCCTGGTTGGATAATTGTTCCAGTCATCCCAGCAATACCATATATCCGTCTCAATTTGTAATAGGCTCGTCTCGGTTTTGCTGATCACATTGACATGAATTGCAAGATCTTACGAATAAACGTGACGGTCTTATGTCACGGAGATAAGTCTGGACAAAGATGACCCCTGAGGGAAACAAATACGAACCCATATTACCTCGGCTTCAACTGTCATGACACGGCGCAACAGAATTTAGAACAGCAAATTCAACTTTCAAACCAAGTACAGGTTTTACAGTTCTCCGGTCATTTCCATCCTCTTGAATTGGTGTGAACATAGACACTACTTCCCGAGGCAAACAGACGAATCAAGGTATTCGATGTGAACTCCTCCGAATACCATGCACTGAACACAAATACAATGAATGTGTGTCGAAAGCCTTGTTGGCACACATATGCCGGTTATAGCTACCGTCATATGACTCAATATGGATTGCTTTCGTTATGCTACTCGACATGACAATCTATCTAGGACAGTTCCACATGGGACCCTTTTAAGTCAAGCGGAGTCATGGTCGTCGTTGCCATCGAAGTAAGATCGCTGATCTGACAATTTGGAATTGGAATCGACCGTCTGATAAAAAAAAATTCTGGACAGAGCTTGACGGAGAACAATCTCTAATGCTGCGTCTCAAAGATCCCCGAAGATTTTGTGAATCAAGTGTCTGCTGATGGTGATGAGTTATTGTAAAGATCAATAGTCACAATATTGCTTAATGAAAATTACACAATGGCGGCAATATTCCAAAAAGGGAATTAATATAATACATAGATACTTTAATAGCTCTTATCTTATATTTCGACCACTAAGGGCCTTTTATAAAGATTATCATGTCAAAATACACGTCACATTTTTGTTACATGCATTCAGCATTATTCTCTTTGATTTTATGGCTGAATGCATGTAACAAAAATGTGACGATTAATTTGACATGATACTCTTTGAAAAAGGCCCTTAGTGGTCGAAATATTAGATCAGAGCTATTAAAGTATTAATGAAAAATAGTAATTTAAACTTTAATGTGATGGAACCAAGAATATAACACCTTTGCATTGTAAACCCAGATCAAGGGGCTATTCGGGGAGCCCTTTGATCAGGATCTACACTGTTTGTCATAATAATCATTTTCTTCAGTGATGAACTGTGGTAATACCTTTTCTAACTAACATCCAGACAAGGAGGAGCCAGTTTTAATTATTCAGCAGATTAAGAGTTAAAGTAAGCAATGATAACAAGAATGGTACAATTATGTAGCATTCTTAAACGCGCATCAGCTGATGCTGCTTGTGAAACATGTTTTTAAGTTCAAATTTTAATGTTAATGTTAACTATTTACTATGATACAGTGTGTTTATTATGATACTTATCGGATATACTAACGTATATTATGAAAACAGCTGATATTCCAGAGCTACAGATAAGGGCGTATGCCCCAATACTAAACCCGTCATTTCACCACCAAACCCTACACTGTGACCACTCTTTAGAATCGTCTCTTCGAGACGATTCTAAAGAGTGATCACAGTATAGGGTTTATTGGAGAAATGAAGGAGTTATTCTTAAAAAAACGTTTTACTTTACGCATCTTATCTGGAGCTCTGAGCTCCATCGCAGAAGAAAAGGTTTACCTGTATGTCGATACTGGTGTCAAACTATGCCTACATTTGAATGGTTGGATTTACATGTTTAACCCTTTACTTGAGTGATACTAATTTAAAAATAACTACAATATGAATACATGCATTAGTTTGTTCTTTTATAATTGCATATGAACATATGCTATTTGTAACATGGCAGAAGCTATAGAATTAGACCTATGTTATCCCTTAAGCAAAGAGAGCAGGGTTTGATCAGAAGCTCCTACGGGAGTTGTCTGATCTGACTCTACTTTGTTTGTAATGCGTAAGTATGTGTCTCCAAGTAAAAGGTTGAACAAATCCATCATGCGATTACAACTTTAACTAAGCATCAGCCATCTGCATCAATCTCTCAATGTATATTATGAATACAGCGTAAGTGATTCCAACTATTTGAACTTTAGTGATTTGCCGAATTTTCGGCACTTTATCTGGAATCAAACTATGTTATCAACACACTTCGCTATGTAACCGTGTTATGCGTTTTAAAAAAAATAGTTCCTCAATGGTTTGGTTCATGTCGAACATAACGGCACAAAGGCACTTATAATTGAGAAGGAAATGATTTAGGCTACCGAAAGTTTACAACAGATGTCTAGTTATATGTATCTGGTTTTTAAATTCGTTGCGTATATATGAGTCGTCGAGCTTTGCAAACAATGTAGGCCTTAACCAACGAGTATGTACTTCAATCCGCTATGTCATGCATACCAGTCACCGTGTTATAAAACCGGCGCTTTATCGGACCAGTAATCTTAGACTTGGCAGCTAGTCTGTACTCCACAATTTGCAAAACGCCAAACCACTGAAGCTCGTGCCATCAACGCGTCGTCTGATCAAGGTCTACTATTGTTGACACTTACGAGCTGGTATTAATATCTATCGCATTTTATCAACCTACATAATGAATGTGTCTCTTGTTTTTATTTTCACGAAACTGTGCTACTCGATCTGGACCGATTGCATTATGACATAACCGAAATGTATAAGAAGGCCACTTAATGAATGGACATTATCATCTTTTGAAGCAGGTGGTTGCTTAATGCAGGACGAAAGTAATGCAGAATGCTCATGTAGGAGCTTTCTGCATAACTTTCGTGCTGCATAAAGCCAACATCTACCTCTACGATTCAGTATAAAGAGCTTTTTATGATCAAATTAGAAGGATGTTACTGTATTATACCACTGTTCGTCTTGGTGTTTTGCACTGTTATACAGACATATTTGTTTTATACGTTTTGACAAACCTATATGTTACAGGCCTGTCTGTCTCATCTTATTACCTATTGCCTTCAGATAAATCTAGATATTCCCTATACCGAAAACACATGGGAATGTCATCCTTGGCGTTATTTTTATAATTATATATGGTTGTCCCTCTCCTACAAAACACTGTTTCAGTTGCGATGTCAGTATATCGTTTGATATCCTTATATATTGTTCTTGTCAAACTTCGATTTTCAAGATGTGATCTGGAGCAAAATTGGTTCGTCATGCAGATTACAAAATTGTATGGACAGTTTGCTGGTTGTTGTTTGTACGATAGATGTAAACGCAATTTAAACAATATATAGGACAATGTGATATATAGTTATCTGTACGACATATCTGTACACAACTTAAACATCTTATAGAACAATGTGATATTAGTTTTGTTTGTGTGGTAGATTTATACACAATATAAACATCATATAGGATACTGAGATACATGACTGTCTGTATGATAGATCTTGACACAATATAAACACCTTAATGGACAATGTGATATATGTTTGGCTGTACGATAGATCTTTACACAATATAAACATCATATAAGGCAATGTGATGTTAGTTTTGTCTATGTGATAGATTTATGCACAGTATAAACATCACACCGGACAATCTGATATATGGTTGTCTGTACGATAGATTTATATAAAATATAAAAATCATATAGGGCAATGTGACATATTTTTGTCTGTACGACAGATTTATACACAATATAGATCACATATAGATCATTGCACAATATAAATATCATAAAGACAATGTGCACTGCATAAAACCACATCTAAACCGGAATTCTAGTAGAGAGATTTTAGGCAGGTGGCTGCTTAATACAGGGTGAAAGTCGTGCAGAAAGTTCAAAACAAATTACACAACAACTGGAACAAACTTTGACTTGCTTGCACGGAGGCTCCCAGTTATCTCCGGTCTACCATGGTTCCAATCTGTTCAGTTTATTATTGTTGGGCAGTAGTTGGGCAATAATTAAACCTTTGCCTGTTGAATAAATGATGCCTGCTGAAAAGAATGGCGTTTGCTGCTGAAACATATATGATGCGTGCTGAAAAAATAATGTCTGCTGAAATGTTGAACAGCTACCATTTTTATTTATTTTTAATTCTTTCAAACGTTTTAGAAACCATTGGCCGAGTGTCAAACACCTTGGATCCTGATCAAACTCGGGGTCTCATCTGGATCCAAGCTGTTGGCGAATGACAGTCAAGTCTTGTTAACAGGAGAAGGGTTAATGTTTCTACATAATTATATTTCTACTGTCGATAAAATTTAAACGTTTAATGTCGATATTGTCCATGTTTAATGTTGTGGGTCAATAAAAATGACCAATTATGGGTCTTAGAGGCAGACAGTAGCTTAACCCATTACTCAATGAATACGCCTTTACATGTATACGCCTTTGCATATAGAGTAGACCTAGAACAGACGGGTATTGTAGGAGCCGTCTGATCAGGTTCTGCCCTGTTTGCTTATATATAAGATAACATAGATATTATTCTACTGTTTTGACATGGCCAAAAAGCGCCATTATGCGCCATTATGTAAATATCAATTTAATTTATATTCTTGATATCATTATTTGTTTTCATAAATATGCATGGTGTTAGAGGAGCCTTTAACATCTCTTTCGTCCTGCATTAAGCAACTGTCTACCTTTAAAGACACCCATGTTAATTCATTTAGCTGCCGTTTCAGAGATGTTATACATTTAGTACCAGAGCTACATATAATTGTGCGTATTCAATTCGTCATTTCTCCACCAAACCCTATGTTGTGACCACTCTTTAGGATCGTCTTGAAGAGATGATCATAAAGAGTGGTCACAACATAGGGTTTGGTGGAGAAATACAGAAGTTACACTTGAAACTATTCTAATTTACGCATTTTATTTTGAGCTATGTATACTGTACGTTAAGGTGATCACTTGCGAATTGTTTATATTCTTGTAACCCTATCGCTGTTGAATATTCATGTAAGACTTAATAACAAAATTAATATTAATTAGATGAATTTCTATAATTAAGAAATGAATGTTGTACTTCCGGTGTTCATGAGGTTATGCAACGCATAGCTTTACGAGCAAAGTTAGTGAAGCCCGAAGGGCTTCACGTGAATCTTTGCTCGTAAAGCTATGCGTTTCATAACCTCATGAACACCGGAAGCACGTCATTCATTTCTTATATTTATATTTCATTGTATTTCTTATATTTCAACGGATCCGGTATTGAAATGAACGTTCATGGGAAAATGCAACTTTCTTTTTAGAATAAGGTTATATAAGGACGTTGCAGGGCGAATGTAAATATTGATATATGAACACAGAAAGTTTTGTCTATGGCAGAAACGGTAGAATCAGTTCTATTTTATACCGTAATTAAACAGAGCAGAACCTGATCAGAGGGTTCCTACAGGAGCCGTCTGATCCGGATCTACTCTGTTTGAAATGTGTTTAAAGGCGTATATATGCAGTTTAGTGTTAAGACATTTTGAAGGTATGCAACGTTCAGCGTATACTCTGAATCCTAACAGCAGTCGTCCTTAGAGAGTCATAACACAATAATTACCAGTAGGCATTTTCCTCAAACAACATACAGACAGATGCTGTATATATTCCACAAGTTACATTTTGTTTCTTCTCATTTATTTTTGTCTTTCTTGCTTTGTTATAGACTCGGTTAGATCAAAGCAACGTAGAGTGTAGTTGGCAAGTGATAAGTGATTAACGTCTATATTATGTAAGTGCACGTTTTACACATTGTAATACAGCACAATAGTAACGTTCTGTCATCGCAACAGCCAACACAAATAGTAACATAACTCATCTGAATGATTTTAGCATATTGTTCTGCAGGGTGCTTAACACATTCCCACCTAGTGAAACATTTTTGCACCTCTGTAGAAGTCACAGTTTGAAACCATTGTGATAAATAGCGCATTTGCTCCTATGGAACAAATGCTCTATTTATCACAATGGTTTCAAAACTACACAATTCTAAAATTCTCCCTTTCTGTAGTTAATGTTCCTTTTCGATAGATTTATTCAAAGCGGTTGTGTCTAGAAATAGTCTATAGGAGGGAGCGGGTTAACGTATTGTCTCCCCTAAGACTTGAACCCAGCTACCTGTACACTAGGCGAATCGTCATTTGCAGATGTTTCTGTCATTCTTGATTCCCCAAGTGAGTAATTACCTCTCGTGGTGTCCTTTAAAAGCACCATCAACGTCTTAAATCATAGCTTTTTATGAGAGATATGTATCTAAATGATTGTTTTTTTATAATTGATATTTTGGATCCATGTTTGTTGAGAATGTTTTGAAAACAGTGACTGTTCTATTTCTGTTGGTCCGTTTATAACCAATTTCATGTTGAATATTCATGCAAGAAATAATTTTATAATTGCAAATGGACACGCCGATGTTGGTATTGGTAGAAACTGTAGAGTTAGATCTATTATAAGTTCACAAGCAAACTGAGAAGATCCTGATCAGACGGCTCCTACATGAACCGTCTGACGTGGGTCTACTCTTTAAAAACGTGAAAAAGCGTTTATATGAGGGATATGGGCTAAAAAGATGAATGTTTATTTTTATATTTACCGAAATAAGTGACTAGAGCAACAGTTAAATGTGCACAGATACTAAGATCGTCATTTCTCCACCAAAGCCTATGTTGTGACCACTCTTTAGAATCGTCTCGAAGAGACGGATTTCAAGAGTGGTCAAAAATAGGCTTTGGTGGAGAATTAAAGGCGTTATGATTGAAAATAGTTTGATTTACAGATCGTATCCGGACCTCTGAGTGACGGATAGATATCCATGGTTAAAGTATATTTGGAGAAAAATACAGGTCCCAGCTTTTAGTTCTCTGCGTTGTCAATTGAATCAAACTGGGTCAATGTTAACCCTTAGCCTGGTTAGAGCGATTTAGTTGGCATTTGCAAACAGCTTTGATCCAGATGAGACGCCGAATAAGTCGTCGTCTCATCTGGATCAATACCGTTTGACACTCGGTTAATAATTTCTTAAAAGTTTTAGCGAATCTAAAAGTAAGTCAAACTTGTAACACAGCATATTTAAGCAGAACTATTTTTTTCAACTTGCTAAGGATTCCAACTACTCTGCAATAATCTGAAAATTCACTTTGTGTACATCGATAGTCAAGTCTAATAGTTATGGACAGCTGGCACGCCATTTTGTTTTTTGCTGCATGCTTTATGCAAAACAGCTTAAAGGTTCTTGCTGAATGCATCGCTCAAAATGCTTAATGTTAAAATGTTTTTGCTACACGCGTTTTGCCTTATTCTTAATTTGAATACACATGTAACATGCGAGAGGGGTATATCCCATGATTGAGGACGATTCCATCTAGTAGCAGCTCAAGAGCTATGGAGCAATGTACATACAGCAACACTTTTCCTCGGGCTAGTAGTTTGCCTGTTTAGTTATGATTAAACTAATTTAATAAACGGATATAGGATGTTTCTCGGGGATATATCGCCAAGTGATTAAAATGTAGAACAAAATGAATAGTAGAACATGTCATCAAAAACATCTAATTATAATGGGTCTGTAAGACAGTTGGTAGATACAGTTCAAAAGTAATGCAGAAAGCTTTTAGATGAGCTTTCTGCATTACTTTTGCCCTGCATTAAGCAACCAACTGTTTTTATGACTCCTATGATCAATAAATGAATAACCTCTTAACCCATTCCCTCATATTGACGACTTTTAACGACTCTGTAGAAGTCACTTTGTGAAACCATTATGATAAATAGAGCATTTGCTCCTATAGGAGCAAATGCTCTATTTATCACAACGGTTTCAAACTACAAAATTCTAAAAGTTTCCTTTTCTGTAGTTAATGCTCCTTTTCGATTGATTTATTCAAAGTGGTTGTATCTAAAAATAGCCTATGAGGTATTGGGTTAAGACAGATTCTATTGTACAGGAAACCCCTTCTAAATAGGACCTCAAATCAGTGCCGGTCTTTAAGACAGGTGGCAGTTAAATGCAGAGGTAGTGGGATAGAAGTCATGCAGAAAACTCTAAATGGAGTTTTCTGCGTGACATTCATCCTGCATTAACCCTTTTCCTCACATAAACGTGTTTTCACGCATTTACAAACAGAATAGACTAAGACTAGAGGAGCTGTCTGATCAGGGTCTGCTCTGTTTGCCAGTGGAATTTGATAGATCTGTTTCTTTACTTTCTTAAATTGGTACAAAGCTCCACCTTCCATATTTCATTATAACTAGTTTGTCCATGGCTATTGAGTAGGTATTGGAATTTGAGATAAACATAGAACAGGGAACGGGTCAAGCAACCACTTGCCTTAAAGAGTCATATTAAATTCTTATTTTAAAAATTCAGTTTACTGAAAAAACTATACAGTGACGTCTCGCTAATACAACCACTAAATATAATGTTTGATTTCTAAAACAGGTGGAAGCTAAATGCAGGTTGAAAACTCCTGTATGAACTTTGTGTAATACTTTTACCCTGCATTAAATAAACTCCTGCTTCTACATATTTCTATGTATGAATTTTCTGTAATACTTTTACCCTGCATCAAATAAACTCCTGCTTCTACATATTCCTATGTATGAACTTTCTGTAATACCTTTACCCTGCATAAAAAACACCTGCTTTTTACGTTAACCCTTTCCTTGTTCTATATTTTTTCCAAATACCAGTATCTACTGAATAAATATGGACAAAATAATTATAACGACATACGGAAGGTGGGGCATTCAAGACATTTAAGAAAGTAAAGAAACAGGTGTATCAAATTCCATTAGTAAACAGAGCAGAACCTGATCAGACGGCTCCTACAGGAGCCGTCTGGTCTGGGTCTACTCTGTCTGCAAATGCTTGACGACACGTTTATATAATTGAAAGGGTTAATACATTATATGGCTACATTAGCGAGACTATATTGTACAAACATAACACGACCTGTCTGTTTAGTCCCTCACCGCTCTGGTTCGAATCCCGGTCAGGACATGTGATTTTTCCACGTGGGGAAGCCTTACAGCTGGCTTGCGGTAGGTCGTTGGTCCTACCCTGGTGTCCTTCTGTGTCCGGAACGATGCACTTTGATTCTTATACCAGAAAACCTCTGCAATCTTCCTCCGCCTTTAACCCTTTCGGTGCCAAATTTCTAATTGTCGTCTGCAAACCAATTTTGTTAAGTCATTCGGTAAAATAAGGACATGAGATAAATAAATGCAAATTTCAAAGGAATAAAGCACAGATATAGAAATAGAGTTTGAGACAAAAAGTGAAGTCCCTGATCAAAGGCGGCGTCTGATCTGGGACTGCACTATTTCTCATGGTGCATTTTTGCGACATTAGCGGTGAAATGGTTAATTATCTGGACTTTGCCATATGACTGAAATACTGTTAAAGCGACGTAGACCCCTAATGCAAACAAATAAAACAAACGACCTGTCTGCTACCACGTATGAAGAATAAGCTTAACAGAAACGAAATATCACTTTTAAACATTGCGTGTTCTATTTGACTTATATTACCTTACTTGTTCATTTCATAAACATTGATCACGTAGCTATACTTTCATCTACAGATAATACTATTTGAAGGTTTAATACCCTGTATCGTTTAAATTACATGGTATTATAAATTGATGCTTAAAATGTATAGTCTGTCACCATAACTCAAAACTGAACAGTGATCTTATACCCAAAGTATACCGGAATGAAATCATTATTTCGTAGATGTTCAAACTAGACACATGGCAGACTTCTATTTCAATAATTCATTTGCGAAACTACATGTAAATAATTTTCTTCTATACTTCTTCTGTACTTCCGATACTCGTCATGACAAGAACAACTCTAATAGTTTTGTTTTAATCTAAACGTTTGCCATGCAGCTTCCATCTCAATATCTTGACAGTTCACGATAACATATTAGGAAACTTCCACACGAGAGAAGTTGTATCTTTTTTACATGCTTGCTCTAGCATTAACGCTCTGTGGTACTATAACTACCAAGAGTTACCATAAATACTAACAGCAGAATGCAACAATTATTAATCCAACTCCTTTGCTGCCAATGTCGCATCT
Organism: Azorinus chamasolen; assembly: GCA_963576725.1. NCBI lineage: Eukaryota > Metazoa > Mollusca > Bivalvia > Cardiida > Solecurtidae > Azorinus > Azorinus chamasolen. The sequence goes on along the minus strand of OY755239.1, from coordinate 64,892,713 downwards.
GTGATTACCTATGCAAACAGTTTGGATCCAGATGAGACGCCGAGTAACTCAAAACTGTTTGTTACTGTGACTGGTTTTAAAACAAAAATGAAGACATGTGAAAAATGAAAATTGTAGCAGACGGCAAAGATTGCAGACGAAAACCTTTGGCAGAGGAAGTCTTATTGACGTATCGTATGTTAGCTCACCTGAGCTCAACGTGAATTGTTAGAATCGTTGAATCCGAAAACTCGCGCTTCGTCGTCGGTTACACTCTCAGACAAACGTGTTAACATCATCTCGTTAACACTCCAGCACCTTTGTTTCTTCATAGATTTTACTATATTCAGACATAATGCGTACGGTCATACGAGCTTGCCATCAGTTTGATATTGGGGCACTATTTCGTACATGTATACCTGGACTAATGTGGCACTGATTCTTTAACCCATTCCCACCGAGTCTACTTTTAAACCCTACCTCTTTGAATGAATCTACTGAAAAAGAGTATTTAATGGCAAAAAGGGAAAATTTCAGAAATATATAGCTTTGAAAACAATGTGTTAAATAGAAAATTTGCTCCATAGGAGCAGATGCTCTATTTATCACAATGGTTTCAAACATGACATTAGCAGAGGCGTCAAAAGAGACCATGAGGGTTAAAATAGCATACTACGCAGGTTTAAAATCTCATTTATTTTATAAAAGATCCAGATAATATTTTGACAAATTAGGGAAAGCTATGTCATGTCTTTCCTATATCGTTTTCCCTCCAACATTCAGAATTTGTTTAACCATAATGTGTTGGAACCGAAATAAAAAAGACCTTTGCAAAACGACTATACCAAGATCAAAGGAACGCTGCTGGTCAGGTTCTGTACCGTGTGTCATCCATCCATCCATCCATCTATCCATCCATCCATCCATCCATCCATCCATCCATCCATCCATCCATCCATCCATCCATTTATCCATCCATCCATCCATCCGTTCTTCAATCCATCCATCCATCCATCCATCCTACTACCCATCCATCCATCCACCCTTCCATTTATTTAACAATAACTGATAGTTGACATTTTACCATGTTAGAACTCTAGCACCTTTGTTTCGTCGTGGACCCTTAACCATTATCATGCTAAACGCGTCTGCGAGCAGCTTGGATCCACACGAGCCGTCTCATCAAGATTTAACCCTTCGCTTGCTATTCACGTCAATATACGTACCTGTAAATAGTGAAGACCTCATCAGGGTCTGCACTATTTACAAGTTGATTGTGCAACCAGTGCACTCCACAGCAGTGATTGCACAGCGAAATACGTGTACACAGTGAATATATATGTAATTATATAACAGGGCATGGGTAAAGAAGGAGAAATGTATTTTAAAATTCAGCAAGAGAAGGGTTAAACTGTTTGCCACTCGGTCAGCAGTTTCGCAGTCGCCTGAACGAATCAGAATTGCAACAGATAATAGTTTTGGTTGACATATTTTTTCAGCATGAAGGGTTCTATAACATATTTAGAAGTGATTTGTACGGCAATACGGTCCCGGATCGGTTGCATTACACGAGTGAGTATTGAATTTAAAATAGCACATATCACCCTAACACCCAACACCTTTTTACTGAGATCATATTCCAATAAAAATTGCATGACAAGTTTTAAGCGAAATCCGACCTGTAGTTCTCGGGTTATTTTCCTTTCATCATTCAACATTTGTATTGATCTATTGTAACAAACGTATTAATATTTTTATCCCTTTTTTAAAATCGAACTTATGGTTGTTCAATTGAGCAAATCGGGGCCATCGTGGTCTTTTTGTTTGGGAGCTTTTAACAGGAAAGTCCACTCAGAATGAAAGGTACACGTTTTTTTTGTCAGTGCAGATCACAGGTCTCAATGTAATGTTGCGATATTTGACAATCGTGTCCCTTTTGTTTGATTTTACCAGTTTAAACATATGTTATTGCCAATAAACAAAGCATGTACAATCTGGGTAGTACGTAGGATAATCATACAAGAAAATAAATCACACCAATGCCTTGTATACTTGCAAAAGGGTCGGGACACACATTCTGACAACATTCATTACCACCCTTTTGCAAGCATCATATGGAAGACAAAACAAACGTGTCTAGGAGCCCTCTCATCGCACTCTACACTGTTTGCAAATGACTCGTGTCTCGCACTGGAAGGGTTAAATACATTTCTCCTTCTTTACCCATGCCCTGTTGTATAATTACATATATCTTCACTGTGTACAAGTATTTCGCTCTGCGATCACTGCTGTGGAGTGCACTGGTTGCACAATCAACTTGTAAATAGTGCAGACCCTGATGGAGCTGTCTCATCTGGGTCTTCACTATTTACAGGTAGGTATATTGACGTGAATAGCAAGCGAAGGGTTAATAACGGAACTCTCTATAATAATACATACAATATTTCAGAGTTCGTATGCATATTGATGCTGCCCAATTAAAAACAAAATCCGTATGAACCAAACTCGATAAAGATTTGAAATATGTTTAGTTTGGATAAATCTGTGCTCCTTCACATACGAGTATGTCTTGCTTAGTATGAATGGACTATAATATTGTCACTGTCTTGTAAATCTTTTCTTACATTATAACATCTTAACTTACATTATCCTTGGTATTGATACGTTTTCGTTAACTCTTTAGCTGTCATATTTTGTCGTATGCAACCTTTGTCGTTTGCTACAATTATCCATTTAAGTTTTCTTCATGTTTGTTTCAAGCAACAATCATAGTAACAAACAGTTTGGATCCTGATGAGACGCCGACTATAGGTAATGACAGATGCGACACTGGCAGCGAAAGAGTTAAATACATGAACATTGTTTGTTGAATTCGCTTTGCGTTTGGATTAACATAGCAAATGCTTGAAATATTTGGTATTTTAAAATCATATCAGGATATGATCAGCTGCTTGTTTTCAACGCACTGACGCGTTGTTATAGCTTATATGTATGCATACGTGCGTCTATATCATCTAAATTTGCCATTTCGTTAACGGAACAATGTTAATATTTCTGTGACATCTTTAATACAACTTTAACTTTATGATAATTAATATTTTTGCAATGTTAATTCTAAGGTTAGTGCTGTTTTTTCTATATGCCATGCCATAAGGGTCGAATAAAGCCATCATGCTGAATTTCACGGAACATTACTAAATAATTCAGCATCGAATCCATTCTATATCATTGACCTTTAGCTGGTATTCAATTATTGGAAAATCGTGTTTGAAATTCACAACTTTCATTCTCCCAACAGCTGAATAACCCCAAGTCTTGAACAGTGCTAATGAAGTTGAAACAACACGCAACACCCTTTCGCTTTCCAGATGATGCGGAAAAATGAAACCATTACACCTTGTTTGAAATGACTGTGTGCAATGTTATCGGACGCCACGTCCTAATGATGTTCCACATATACATACATCACAACGTCAGATCGATACCGCTAGATGTGGTAAACCTTTGAGAAACGTTTGCGAAACTGAGCAAACATGCTTCTACATCTACAATGGACACAACACTGCGGATATGCTTTTATATACTGCAACCTGTTGGCTATTACACTTCAACATTCCTGGTCAATATATTCCAACATGTTGACCACTATACTACAATACGGTTGGTCACTATACTACAACACTGTAAGCCATTATACTACAACACTGTTGGCCATAATACTAAAACTCTTATGGCCAATATATTAACACCTGTTGACCGGGGTAATGTTCGTTTCTCATGTAAAACGCTATGATCAAACGTGCAATTTAAATCCAGCTATTCTGTTGTTGCTGGTTTCGTGTATATGGTTAGAGCAACATCTCGGTTCTATACGACCACTAAAAAGATGCCGAATTCTGGATTTTTAATGTAACATAATTTATGGTAGATTAACGCTAGTCAAACGTGATGCAGAAAACGTCTATAGGAGCTTTCTGCATCACGTTTCCCCTGCATTAAGCAACCACCTGCATTTACAGTCTCCTATATAAATAAATCATGTGAGACTCCATTGTATAAATCTTTTACAACTTTTTGATAACCAAACTCTAAGGGGGCAAATAGTTGAATTCTCAGGACGCAGTGGGGAAATATATGTTTCTACGCCAGAGTGTGTTGGACACGTCGATATAGACGTCAACCTTTTATGGTGCAATATGTCGCCCCCAACAATATCGCCAAATGAATAATTAACGATGTGAATGGACACAGGAATCTCAAAGCAAACTGTCTGTTCTATAAAGCTGGTTGGTTCGCAAACATAATGATCAGTGAAATTATCACTCAAAGACTTATAATAAAATATGAAAGACAGACATCGTTGCTGATATTTTTAAGTATTTAAGATTAAGACACGGTTTTTATTTTTAAAAGAGGTGCTCCTTAGCGTTTAATGTACCACGTTTCGTGACCGTTACAAAAAAAATAGAGGATCTGTCGCGAGTTGTCTTTTAAGATCAAATGTTCCCAAACGGGCCCAAGACAATGTTATTAAATCGCCAAAGGCTCGCTTAATAACATGTTCTTGGCGAGTTTAGGAACATTTGATCTTTAAAAGACAACGTGCATCAGATTCTTTTTTTCTCGAATAACCAAAAACTGTGTTTTCGCCGTTTTGATAACATTTAAACATTGGGTTCCAAAGTGTGACGTCATATATGACGTATGACGTCATACATATTCTAAAGTGTTCTTACACGTGTTACTACTGATCAGGGAATCTTAACCCATTGTTCTAACCCGGAAATAAGGGAAGTTATGTGAGAATAATTAGGCTGGTACTGCTTGTATTGCCGAGGTCTGTGTTAGCAGATCACCATAATGCAAAGCATTTCTGAAAATTATGTAGAAATAGCCTACTACTTATTAGAATGAAAGTTTTATCTTTGTCACAATAAATCATTTTGTATGTTAAGGATGTTCTTTAATTTGCCTACGGACCGGAAACCTGATGACACAGTATAATATTGAATCGATTAATCAAAAGTATCACATGATTACTGGATTAGGAAGTTACTAGGACAGGTAGTTTCTATACATGGCGTAGAACCCCGCTAATGCGACCACTTAATGAATAACCATAACTGTCTTTATAAGCAGGTGGTAGCTTAATATAGGACAAAAGTAATGCAGAAAGCTCCTAGAGGAGCTTTCTGCATTCCTTTTGTCCTGCATTAAGCTACCACCTGCATATAGCACCCAGAATTATACCTCTTTTAGGTGGTCGCATTAGCGGGGTTTTACTGTACGATTAACCCTTTCCTTCATACAAACGTCTTTTCACACCTGTCCACGCCTTTCACACATTTGTTTGCAGAATAGACCGCGATCAAATGGCTCCTATTGGAGCCGTCTGATAAGGCTTATGAAATAATATAGATCTGATTATCCAGTTTCTACAAATCTAAAAAAGAAATCCTGCGAGCACACGTCAATATAAAAATAGCTTTTATATATGCTTAATGTTATTATATCTTACATACAGGGAAAGTGTTAACTGTATCTGAAAATCCCGGTAGGTCTCAACTTGTTATGACCTATCTAATTAGCGAGTCTTTCCAGTCGTATTCACACTTGACCGGTCAGCTTTATGTTAAAACAATACCATTTCCAAATGATAGACAGTGGATAAACACAGTTCCTAGGTCAATGATACAAGTTCAGTGGTACTACTGTACTAGGAACACTCCCGGGAACCTGGTGATAATTAGCTTGTACTACATAATAAGGCCTGGTACAATTAAAATACCTCAGTTAATGAGATACCATAAAAGTTAATGATGTTCCATAGTTTGTTTTATTTTGACTGTCATCGGTACGCACAAATAATGATTATATTCGTATATATCTAGTTGAGATAATGATGGAAATGAATAATTTATGTTAGATGTAAGACAGCTCCTTAGTGATTTATTGGCACTGGCTCACAAAAGGTCCTGTACACACAATGATAAATAATATATGTTATGTTTCATTGTACAGTCTTTTTCATTGAATTCTAGAATATTCAGTATTTCCTTACACCTGTAGCATATCTTCTTGTCGTTTATAGTAGCAGAATCATAATGCAATTTATGTAACTTACATTACTGACATAACTATGTTTAAACCTATTCCTGTGCAATACTAATGTAAAAAATTATGATATCATGAATATTTATTCGCCGAATCTGTACACGGGATCTGTTGGTATTGGTAGAAACTGAAGAGTCAGATCTATTAAAACCTCATAAGCAAACAGAACAGACTCTGATTTGAGTCTACTCTGTTTGCAAAGTCGTGTTAAGGCATATGCTAGAAGGAAAGGGTTAAATCGTATCAATATATATTTTATTCCAATCACTGTACTTTGCTTTTCATTCGTCATGTTAACTACAGACAGCTTCGAAAAAACACAAAACAAAACACGTGAAATATGACAAATACAAATGTAATGCAAAAATGAAGAATGTTTAAATTGATAAGGGATGTTTATTTGAGTACATGTATTTCTTGCTTATTTTGTTTTTCAAAATTACGATTGAAATAAAAAGATCAGTTTTCACACACACTTTATTTCACATGAACAGTTAGAGTTTCTACGGTCAAAATTATGTACATGTACAGTAAACCTAGACATGAAGGCTCTTGTAGGGGCCGTCGGATCAGGGCCCACTCTGCTTATGAAATTATAAATTAATAGAGTTGACTATATTTTCTACAAATATCAAAAAGGCGTGTGCACTTATACCGTTGTTAAATTCAGCAAGATCTAATAAATACTCATGATGTCATTTTTTCTGACAGAAATATTCAAATGGGAAAGGGTTAAGAAATAGAATAGATCTGAATTCTTTAGTAGGTTTCTTCATTCTAGATCCAAAATTTGGTGGTTTACTTTGTGACAGGTTTTTATCTGAAATGTAGAAACCTACTCAAAAAGGACTAATTCTTCAATCCATTTGTTTGATATACAGTGGATATCTGATATTATAGCTTTGTACAAACAAATTTAAGACCATATCGTTACCTAAATGAGCAAATCGTCGACACTAGCCGGGATTGAACCGCTAAACATTCGTTGAGTGACGAATCGATTCTTATTTTGGCTAACCCGTTTCATTCGGACTTTTTTGAAAACGGCTATCATCGATAAGATCCGAAATCTCCGCATGAAACGGAAAACTTATGCACCTACCGCAACTTCTCTGGTATAATCGTTTCTTTACGCGTTTAACTCGTGTAAACCGTTTATCGCGTAACCGTTCGTTAACCGTTCGTTAACCGTTCACTACCCGTTTCTTACGCGTAGAAAAACGGGTAAATGGGTAGGAATAGCGTATTTACCACTGTATTTCCATATTCAAATTTAGCCTCCCGTCCCAAAGGGCTGAAATGTAGATTAAAATCGGCTGATATTAGCACCTGGCATTTCATTTACAGTTTCCAATAGTGCAGTTTGTGCAGTAGACGGTGTATGAAGAAATATGAAATAACTGAACATATTCCAAGATCGCATTTAGCATGGATCAAGATTGATATAGATTGACAGCAGTTCTGATTAATACGATAACTATCAGGAATTGTGTTATCCACATTATTTTGAAGGATTATATTCAGGTTTTCAACTGACGCAATTAAATGTTCCGCAATAATTCCGTCGGGTTCGTGGAAGACTCGGCATGCTTTTCCTTTTGAGCAGCGCGTTGGTTCAATCCCCGCTGCTGGTACATCTTGTTGTCTTTATTGTGTATTTATTTAAATAGATATACCGATGTGGTTTTGGTTCGAATATTTACATGAACGTTTAGTTCAGGTGTCCAAAGACAAAAGCCTTAGGCACGAGATCTACTAGTACATGTACAGTAAAATATAATTCATCTGTATCCCCTTTATCTGCGTAGTAGATCATCTCATGACGGGATAAAATGTGTGTTGTATTGCAAGGACATGCTATAATAAAATATTATGTTCGTGTCATACATGTAACAATTGTGCTGATGTAACAAACTGGACACATATGAAACCGAAAAGGGCAAACATATAATAGAGCTACAGATAGCGGTGCGTACCCATAAACTAAAATCGTACTTTCTCCACCTAACTCTATACTGCGACCACTCTTTAGAATCCAGGCCACAGTATAGGTTTGATGGAGAAATAAGGGAGATATTCTTGAAATTGTGTAAATGGCGCATCTTTACTGGACCTCTGTATAACCCTTCAAGGAAACTTCAACATCTCCATCGCCATAACCAGCATCTTCATAATTATCATCGTTGTCGTCATTTATAATCTTCGTCATCATCCACACGTGGCTGCAGCAAAGCACAGCTATAAGTATTCCTGCCGCCAGTGGGAATCGGACCGGTTATCCGGAATGAAAAAAACGAATGACCGAAATCCTGAGCAACAGAATCAATCCATTAATTAACCCTTTACTCCGAAAATACACATTCAACGCCGTTGCAAGCAGAGTAGACCCAGATCAGATAGATATTACAGGGGCCTGTTCTTTTTTCTTATGATATAAATACAGACACGATTCTGCAGTTTCTGACATGGCCATAATCCTGTGCACATGTGTCATTATAAAAATTAAATTAATTAATATGCATGATGTCGCTATTTCTTTCATGAATATTCATGGAGTTATGGGTTAATGCAGACCTTTACATTCGATACTTCGCGTACTGAAGGTACGTGCCGGACTGTTACACTTCCCCTCTCAAAGAAATCATTATTCATAATAACGTAAAGCCTTTTTTCTAGCAAAGTACATTTTTGGCGATCGATCCTGGATGTGCCCCAGTCTTATGACACCTGGTTGCAACAAAACATAACCATTGATAGTCCAGCCTCTAGTGGGAATAGAGCCCGGGTTCCACAGGTGAAACGCCAGTGACTTAATTACTGAACTAAAGAAGCGATTCGTTAATGTTGTAGACTGGTATTGTCTTTATCCTCAAACCTCTGCGTATTGAAAATGGGAGGACTGACCTGTATTAGTCTACAAGAAAAAACATTTCAAACTGTAAAACAGCTTACCATACGTTTATTTACTCTATCCCATATAATCAGGTTAACAGACCCTTAACATTCGAAGGCTTTGCATTAAATTTATGTCAGTAAAGAAAGTTGAAACAGGTTTTCATGAGGTGGCCATCACGAAAGGCAACACCCGGGTAATCGCAACATAGACCACACTATCACGATCACTCTTGCATAACCGGTGAACAAAGGGAGGGATTTCTAAAATAAAACGGCAACATGCCACTAATTTCAGAGATATTCGATCCTGTTTTTACATATGTCAACAACGAAATGTGATCTAACACACGATCTATCACTGGGAATGTGATCTAACACACGATATATCACTGGAATAAATTAATTCGATTTTAACACTCCAGTAATCAGCTATATAGATTAATCCTTTACTCCATAAATGCGCCTTTCGGTGCCTTTGCAAATAGAGTAGACCAAGATCAGACGGATCCTATAGGAGCCGTCTGATCAGGGTCTGCTCTGTTTGTTTATGATATAATATACATATGATTATACAGTTTCTGTCATAGGCAAAGATTCCTGTGTCTATATGCTATTTTAAAACATTAATCTACTTAATATGTCATTATTTCTTACACGAATATCCATGGGGGAAAGGGTAAAGACATTTGGCCGATATGCTAAACCCTTTACTTCAAAAACCTCCTAAGCAATTGCAAACAGAGTAGACCCAGATCAGTAGGCTCTTATAGGAGCCCTCTGATCCGGGTCTATTCTATTTTCTAATGTTATTATGTAGATGTAATTCTAGTGTCTGTCGTTGCCAAAACTTAACCCTTCGCTTGCTATTCACGTCAATATACCTACATGTACCTGTAAATAGTGAAGACCCAGATGAGACAGCTCCTGCAGGAGCTGTCTCATCAGGGTCTGCACTATTTACAAGTTGATTGTGCAACCAGTGCACTCCACAGCAGTGATTGAACAGAGAAATACTTATACACAGTGAAGATATATGTAATTATACAACAGGGCATGGGTAAAGAAGGAGAAATGTATTTTAAAATTCAGCAAGCGAAGGGTAAATGTGTCCATATGCTGTTGTAAAACATAATCTAATTAATATTCATGATGTCATTATTTCTTACGTGAATATTCCTGGCATAAAAAGTTAAATCAGTTAATTGATAGGCACAAATAGTAAAGAAAGACTAAAACACTACATTTGTAAATATAAATTTATAAGTTATAATATACAATATTCAGACTTATAAATACAATATACAAGGATGTCATAAAATCATTCTGGGTGCCATAGGTTGCATGGCATATACACCGATTAATCATTTACTGCATGGATATTCATATAAGAAATAATGACATTGTGAATATTGAATAGATCGATATTTGAAATGGCATATTAGTCGGGAGGTTTTGGCCATAGCAGAAACGGTAGAATTAATTCTATATTATTCCATTAGCAAACACAGTAGACTCTGAGCAGACGGCTCCCAAAGGAGCCGTCTAATCTGGATCTGCAATGTTTTAAAGGACGTTACAAAGCGCATTTAGGGAGTAAAGGGTTAAATTATATAACGATGCGTACCCAAATACTAAAATCGTCATTTCTCCACCAAACCCTATAATGTGACGACTCTTTAGAATCTAAAGAGTTGTCACAGTATAGGATAGAAATAAAGGAGATATTCTTGAAAATGTTTAAATTTACGCATCTTATCTGGAGCTCGTGCGACGTATATGCTTTCTTTCATTAAATATTCCTTATCTATTACCGTTAATCGAGCTAGAATGCTTAACTTACTTTAGCATTATTACTTAGCGTTTAACGCTTTCACCTGCAATATCGCAAACATGAACCACGCCAAATAGTGCAGTCCCAGATCAGACGCCGCCTTTTCAAGGCCTCACTATCTACAGGGACTTCACTATTTGTCTCAAACTCTATTTCTATATCTGTGCTTTATTCCCTTGAAAATTACCGAATGATTTAAGAAAATTGGTTTGCAGACAACAATTAGAAATTTGGCGCCGAAAGGGTTAAACTAATAATTCAAGATGCATTAACCAAATTAGCCCAAAAGCTGAGGGCCATTTATTTACAATTGTGCCTAAACGTTAGATATACATTAATTTAAAGCTGCATTCATGCAGGTCTGAAAATCCATTTCTTTCAGTAATATTCTTTCACAACTCTGAGATACTGAAGATGGTTGCCAGCATGGCACCGGGTTTTATAGAATCACCTTTTCGATATACTACATGTATAAAGCATTGTATAGTATCACCTCTTTGACATTCTATGTAAATTCTTGTATAGTTCTACATCCTTGACATACTATATAAACTCGTGTATAGTATTACCTCTTTGACATACTACATAAACTCGTGTATAATATTACCTCTTTGACATACTATATAAATTCGTGTATAGTATTACCTCTTTGAAATACTATATAAACCCGTGTATAATATTACCTCTTTGACATACTATATAAACCCGTGTATAATATTACCTCTTTGACATACTATATAAACCCGTGTATAGTATTACCTCTTTGACATACTATATAAACCCGTGTATAATATTACCTCTTTGACATACTATATAAACCCGTGTATAATATTACCTCTTTGACATACTATATAAACCCGTGTATAATATTACCTCTTTGACATACTATATAAACCCGTGTATAATATTACCTCTTTGACATACTATATAAACCCGTGTATAATATTACCTCTTTGACATACTATATAAACCCGTGTATAGTATTACCTCTTTGACATACTATATAAACTCGTGTATAGTATCCACCTTTGACATACTATATAAATTCTTGTATAGTATCATATCCTGTATAGATAGTATCACCTCTTCTACATACTATACAAACTCTTGCATAGTATCATCTCTTGTAAAGTACCACCTCTTTGACATACTGTATAAACTCTTGTATAGTATCACACCTTTGATATACAGTACATACTCCTGTAAAGTATCATCCATTTGACATACTTTGCACATTCTTGTATAGAATCACACCTTTGACATACTATACAAACTGTTGTATAATATCACATATTTCACATAATGTACAAACTCTTGTATAGTATCACCTCTTTGACATACTGTACACACTCTCGTAAAGAATAACACCTTTGACATACAGTACACACTTTTGTATAGTACCAACATCGTTTGTATAGAATTACCACTTCTACATACTATTCAAACTCTTGTATAGTATCACAACTTTCGCATACTGTACAGACTTTTGTATAGTATCACACCGTTGCCATACTGTACTAACTCTTGAATAGTTTCACACCTTTGACACACTATACAAACTTTTGTATAGTATCACACCTTTGACATCCTGTACAGACTCTTGTATAGTACCAATAACGTTTGTATAGAATTACCTCTTGTACATGCCATACATACTCTTTGTGACATTGTATGTCTTCTACCAACTTTTGTGTTGTATATTTGTGAAGAAGTTGGAAATAATCCAAACTCTTTTAATGGCATTGGTGCCATAGGCACTAAAACTAATTTCATTTTGTTTGGGAAAATGTCCGGAATATTCTAGTATTTAAGTATACTCTTTATCGTTTATTAATTTATTCCGTTTCATACTACACTATCGTGTGTGCCTGTACATAACAATTATCTTTTAGACCATACATTGAGAGAATTGGTTTTCAAAATGTAGGTGGAGTAAAACAGTAAAGAGTCTATTTATGCAAGACTCGCCATCCTGGCAACTCAACGCTAACACCATAAAATAATTCTGAACAAGGCGTTGTTTTAGTTTAATAACAAGAATCGTTTGGGTAAACTACTTAACAAAACTTAAATATTAACGACAAAGGACAACTTTCTCTCATTTGTTATGTTTGATATTGTGTAAACGTAATACCATATTACCTCTCTTATCAAATAAGTTCAATATATGATATCAATCAATAGATGACCCCGTCTATTCAATAGATGACATCGTCGTCGTTATCGTCGTCGTCATCATTATCACCACCATCATCAGCATCATATGTATCATCCTTATTATTATTATTATTATTACTGCTGTTGTTATTATTATCACTATTATTATTAGTCTCCGTTTTAAATCTAATTTCATGTTTCCAACAAGTCTTAACTTTAATCATTTCAGGGACGGCTGTGGTGGATGATCCATTACCTAATTTCACGAATACACCCGTCAATGTAACGACATACAAAGGGTCAGAAGCCATCTTGAAATGTGGAGTTGAAAATCTCGGAACTAAAACTGTAAGTCAGAGCCTTAGATGGGAATATAAGGCGGAATTCTAAGTAATACACAGTTCAAACCTTTACTGCATGAGTAATCATGTAAGAAACGATCACATCATGAATATTTATTAGATCGTACATGGACGAAGTATCGTTTGGCCATGGCAGAAATCGTAGAACCGGTGTTTAAGCTCAGTGTTATGGCCCTGTCACACTATAGAGTATGAGAGGAACGTATGGATGGATTGAGTATGAAAGTTTTTAAAAAAAAAACTGGTCATACGCACAACTTTTGAGCATATAAACCCGACTTTTCCACCGCTATCTTCGATGAACGTCATTACAGTGCAAGAATAGCGTATGTGTACCGTATATCGGACGTATATACCGCGCATGAGAAACGCATACGAGCGTGTATCAATTTATGTCACCGTTACTGTAGCATATATCAGCGTCTAAGTAGAGTATGCTAGCATATGAGTAACGTATGCTTAGCGCATGCGTAGTGTATGAATAGTCAGCTATGCGTTAAATACGTTAGTCATTCGTTAGTAATTCATACGCTCGTATATGTTGAACTTTTTTGAACATGTTCAAAAGTTATTTTCGGCCTCTGCGTATGAGAATGTACACCGACGTATGGCAGCGTATACTTGAAACGTATACGACGTACACCTAACCTATCCTTAGCTTATACTGGTACATGTATCTGCGTATGCAGGCGTATGAGTAATACTGTACTGGGAAAACATCGAAGAAGTAAATCTAGTTAATTATGTACAGTAAAGCCTCTCTATAACGACCACTAAATTGCATAAAGTATTTTGTGTTAAAGGCATTCGGCTGCTTAAAACAAAGTGAAAGTAAAACAGAACGCTCCTATAGGAGCATTCTGCTTTACTTTCACCTTGCTTTAAGCAGCCACCTGCCTCAAATACCAACTAATTAATACAATTTAGTGGTCGTTATAGAGAGGTTTTACTGTATTATATTATCAGCGTTTATCTGAGTAACACAAAAATAGTCCGTTGGACTGCGCGGATGAACACTATTGCATATTTAACATTTTTGCTCGATAAATACGCCTTTCTACACCTTTGCAAACAGAGTTGACCAAGATCAGACGGCTCCTGTGGGAGCCGTCTGATCAGGGTCTGCTCTGTTTGCTTATGATAATAGTATAGTATATATATGATTCTACTATATTATTCTGCCATGACCAAAATTAACGCGTCATTGTTATATTGAAACAAATTAATCTAATTAATAACCATGATGTCATTATTTCTTTTATGAATACTCATGGAGGATAGGGTTAAGTCAATGTTTTTTCCAGTATTGATCGGAAGACAGATAACCAGATGCACAAATAAATTAACACAGTAAAAGCAAGAGTTTAATTGGTTCCGACCAAAAGTTCAATCACTGTAATTCTGTACGTTCATTATCGTTCGAAATGCTTATCAGGTTGATGTGTATTCAACAAGACTATGCCAATTGTAATTTATTTCCTATCATTCCGGGTGAATTATTGATAAGATTCCTTAATGATTTTTACAGGTTGGTTGGAGAAAATTACCATACAATGTTCCAATCACCGTTGGAAAAGACCAATTTCTTGAACTTGAAAGATTTAAACTTTATAGAATACCCTATAAGCAAGAATGGAACATGCATATCAAAAACGCCCAACTCTTCGACTCAGGAACGTACGAATGTCAGGTCAGCAACAAAGCTCAGAAAATTCGGAGGAACGTGACACTAACTGTACTAGGTAATAACTTGGTATTTACTGTATCAACTATAGACACTTGTACATAATACTAGATACTGTAATAGCTATAGATGTTACAGTATCACATTCCCTCCTTGTGACGCATTTTGGCACCTCTGTAAAAGTCACATTCAGCGGCTCTGTAAAAGTCACATTTAGAAACCATTGTGATAAAAAGAGCATTTGCTCCATAGGAGCAAATGCTCTTTTTATCACAATAATTTAAAAACTACACAATTCTAGTTTTGTCCTTTGCTATAGTTACATGTAATGCCTCTTTTCGGAAGATTAATTCAAAGCGGTTGGGTCTAAAAATAGTCTAGGAGTGAATGAGTTAACTGTATTTTGTATTAATGTTATGTACTGTTTGTATCAACTATAGACGTTATATTTACTGAAATAACTATAGGTGTTATACTGTCTGTATTCTATAGACATTACACTGATTGTATTAACTATAATTTTAAACTTATTGTATTCACTATAACGTTGCACTTATTATATTAACTATAGACTTTCCACTTATTGTATTAACTGTACTCGTTACACTTATTGCATTAACTGTATTCGTTACACTTATTATATCAACTTTAGACGTTACACCTATTATATCAACTATAGACGTTACACTTATTATATCAACTATAGACGTTACACTTATTATATCAGCTATAGACGTTACACTTATTATATCAGCTATAGACGTTACACTTATTATATCAGCTATAAACGTTACACTTAGTACATGCATATCAACTATAGACGTTACACTTAGTATATTAACTATAGACGTTACACTTATTATATCAGCTATAGACGTTACACTTAGTATATCAGCTATAGACGTTACACTTATTATATTAACTGTATTCGTTACACTTATTATATCAACTATAGACGTTACACTTATTTTATCATGCAACGTCACAAAATACAATCACTTCCTACTAGCATAATATTTTCCACGGCGACGCTGTATTTTGTGAGGTACAGTGCATGTGTACTGACCCGACTGGGATGCGAGTTTGGTTCAGCCAATAGGAAGAAAACAGAATGACGAAAAAGGCATAATTAAACACAAACATCAAATTAACACATTTTCTCACCTTTGTCTCAACTATCTGTCCATATTAAAGGATTAAATCAAGTTTGTTTATGTTGTAAAAGTCGATGACGTCACTGCATGCCAACATGACGTCACCTAATTCGTACTTGCATGTATTTTCATCCAGGGGACGAAACCGCTTTAGCAATCTTTCTATTTCTTCATTTTCTCCATTTTTTCTTGGTGTTGCATGATAAAAGAATTAATATGCTAGTAGTTTGGAAGTTCAGCTGTATTTTGGCTCGTCATAAAAGTAGTTAAATGCTCGCCAAGGCTCGCATTTAACAACTTTTCTAACTCGCCAAAATACAGCTGAACTTCCAAACTACTAGCATAGTAATTCTTATATATCAGCTATAGACGTTACACGTATTATATCAACTATAGACGTTACACTTATTATATTAACTATAGACCCTATTATATTAACCCTTCACTTGCTATTCACGTCAATATACCTACTTGTAAATAGTGCAGACCCAGATGAGACAGCTCCTGCAGGAGCTGTCTCATCAGGGTCTGCACTATTTACACATTGATTGTGAAACCAGTGCACTACACATCAATGATTGCAAGGAGAAATAATTGTAGACAATAATAGATATGTAATTATACAACAGGGCATGGGTAAAGAAGAAGAAATGTATTTTAAAATTCAGCAAGCGAAGGGTTAACTATAGACGTTATAGACTTGTATTAAATATACACTTACGCTTATTGCATTCAGTATTTGGGTACGCACCTTTATCTGTAGCTCTGTAGTACTAGCTATAACTAGCACGCTTACTGTTTGATTTTTTATCAGAACAGAAAGTGTACTGTAATTGATAAAAACGCGGTGTTTACTGCAGTAAAAATATCTCCAAGCCTCTCTAAACTGGGCGTTAAATTTAGTAATAATATCAGTTTTGGAGACAGGTGGTAGATTAATTTAATTCAGGGTGAAAGTCATGCAGTACGCTCCTCTTGGAGCTTCCTGCATGAGTTTTCAATCTGTATTAAGCAGCCACCTGCCTAAAAGTATATGAATCATTCTCTAACAGAATACCGGTTTGGAGGGGGTTTACTGTACATTATAAAAGTACGTATTGCCTACAATATGTGTTAAAGTGTCATCCCATTCGCAGTTGAAGTAAATATGTGTAGCTCATCAATTTGATTTTATTCAGGTGACTGAATGTATCTATAATTGCATCTGGATGCTATTTGAACATTTCTATTGATTCACTGTGCCTTCGTTTAGAATAATGTTCCTGTTAACTAAATTATCGTTGAGATGCTGTTACCCTTTAATCTACCCCCTCCTAGTGACGCATAGTGACTGCAAAAGTCACATTGTGATAAATAGAGCATTTGCTCCTATGGAGCAAATGCTCTATTTATCACATTGGTTTCAAAACTACACAATTCTACTTGTTTCCCTTTCCCTTGTAAATGCTCCTTTTCGGTAGATCTATTCAAAGCGGTTGGGTCTAAAAATAGTCTAGGAGGGAATAAGTGAATTATGAAGTTACCCTTTAAATGCGGGAAACCACTGCACTGCCAGTTACAAACAGTGTAGACTCAGAACAGAGGGCTCCTCTAGGAGTCCTCTGATCAGGGTCTGCACTATTTGTCAATAAAACTTCACCCACAAATTGTACCCTGTCATACTATATGGACTCTGCCAATAAACAATAATGGATTATGGCATTCGGCGCTGACAGGGTTAAATGACATTTGTTCAATATATGTTTTAAAACTACATTTTGTATCTAACCGTATGCAACCAGATGAGACGAAAAACAAACCGCTTCTCATCCAACCGTTTATATAGGCTAACATGATTTAACCCCCATTATCAAACGACTTTCGTGAATTCATACGTTCTTAGTTATTGATCAGGCTATATTTCAGACACTCTGTCGCTTTTGCATCTGATAAGTATTTCCTTTATTACAGACACACCGAGAGAACACGTATCTCATCCAGGTCAGTATAGCTAAATATGTGTTTTACATGAATCATCAATAGTGCCTTTCTTTATAGATGTACTAACATGAAAAAGATTGCTACCAGCATAATTATACCCCTCGCTGTATTCGTACACTGGATAATTATCTGTCAAACAAATTGGTTTACATTTGAATTATATTACAGTTGATTTTTGTTTAAGGAGTTTACACGGGAGTGAGTACAGTTTAACCCAGTCCCTCATATTTACGCCTTTTGATGCCTCTGTAAAGATCACTTTTTGAAACCATTGTGATAAATAGAGCATTTGCTCCACAGGAGCAAATGCTCTATTTATCACAATGGTTTCAAAATTACTCGATTCTAAAAGTTTCATTTTCTCTGGTAAATGCCCCTTTTCGGTATATTTATTCAAAGAGGTTGTGTCTTAAAATAGCCCATGATGTAATGTGTTAAAGAGACGTGTGTCACCAGTTCAAATACCTTGGTTTCATTGTCTCAAATGCCGTGACAGAGTATCGCTTTAGGCTATTCCCATAATTGGGTTACCTCCCGTAGTAATTCATTGGTTCCCCTGGTGTTACTGATTTCTAATTCTGGTGGGGGTATATAAACATAGACAACAACAGTAGAATCGGCCAAGGTGTGGGAATTGAAATTTCTGATATATTTATAGATATTTTTTATCAATTTCTATTCATTAGACCCAGATCTCGAAACCTACTTCTCTTTTTTTGCATTAGACTAAGAATACAAACTGCTAGCATAACGTACGACCTTATGATCTGCAATGACTTAATATGGCCAACGTCTTTGCCATTAAAATAATCGAGATATGTACAAATTCCTGTTTTTTCGTTCGTTTCTCCTCAGAAGTACAGATTGAATGTCAAACGGTTTGAGTCTTGATGAAATACCATGGTCATCAAACTTTATAACTTTTATAAAAGGTTATAAAACTACTGAGTCCGAGTCTGAGTCTGATGTCATTCTCATGTATATGATTGGTCAGATTCTGAGCTTGCTCAGAATCTGACCAATCAGATGCTTAATAACGATCTCAGACTCATGCATAATGTTATATAACATGGGGTCGTGTTATTCTATTTTTATCTTGGTCCAAACTTGGTCTCATCACAAGTCAGCCATTATCATGCAAAGTTACTAGGATGCCGTATTTATGTACAACGTTTCTTAACCATTTACTCCATAAATACGCATTTTTCTTAGTCTTTGCAAACAGAGCAGACCCTGATCAGACGGCTCCTATGAGAGCCGTCTGATCAGGGTCTACTCTGTTGAATTATGATATATTACCGGTATAGATCTGATTCTTCTGTTTCGGCTATGGTCAAACATTTCTTTGTCATTCTGCTATTACAACAAATTAATCTAATTAATATTCATGACATCATTATTTCTTTCATGAATATTCGTCGAGGAAAGGGTTAAACATTTCCCTAATGGGCATGTACAGTGCTCCCTCCCTACAACGGCCCTCCCAATAACGATTCCCTCCTTACAACAACGCATGTCACTGTTTCCGAACCAACAAGGCTCCAGAACAAACTGTTTTCCATCGTATTTTCTTTATGCCCCCATCTAAGCCTATGGCGTGACCACTCTTTAGAATCGTCACCTTGTGACTATTCTAAAGAGTGGTCACAACATAGGGTTTGATTGAGGCATAACGGTTTTAGTTCTCGAAATACACCTTATCTGGGGATCTGCAAACAATCTAATTCTGTTTGATTTTCCCTCCCTATAACAACTCCCTCTGAACAACACATACAATAATCGTATCCCAAAGGGTGTCGTTGTAGAGAGGGAGCACTGTATTCATTAATTGATCGATTCCAGACCTTAACTACCTTAACATTTAACCCTTTCACCGCCACAGTGGCATAAATGCACCACGGCAAATAGTGCAGTCCCATATCAGACGCCGCCTTTTCAAGGCGGCGTCTGATCAGAGACTTCACTATTTGTCTCAATCTCTATTTCTATATGTGTGCTTTATTCCTTTGAAATTTGCATTTATTTATCTCATTTCCTTATTTTACTGAATTATTTAACAAAATTGGATTGCAGACGACAATTAGAAATTTTGCGCCGAAAGAGTTAAGAGGTAAAACATAAAAAGAGAATGGTTGACTGAGACACAACTGTAGACTCAGATTTAAATGATTTCATATGCAGCTCCTAGAGCCGTCAGAGTTGGTGTCTTTGTTTGCAAAGGCGTAAAGAGCGTGTTTATATGAGTGGATAGGGTTAATGAAAGTTCCTGTTATACTTTTTAAAAGTCACATGTGAAACAATTGTGATAAATAGAGCATTTGCTCCTATAGGAGCAAATGCTCTATTTATCACATTGGTTTCAAACTACATTTCAACAATTGTCCTTTTCTCTAGTAAATGCTCCTTTTCGGTAGATTTATTCAAAGAGGTTGTAAAAATAGCATTTGAGGTAATGGGTTAAACAACATGTTAGCTGGAATAAGCCATAACAAATACTGCAAACCCTAATCAGAGGACTTATTCAGGTGATTTCAATGTGTGCCCATGTACTTTGTAAGGAACACTGGACACTTATGTGTTAAAATAGAGGGTTAATACACGTGTTTTGCAAAAGAAAACAGCATACGTGATGAAAGTATAACTGGACAAACAATACATACTTATACAGTTCGTGAGGAATTTTACTAGGCTTCTATTAGATTATGTTGTTTCCTTTTTTAATTTCTTGTCACACTAAACAATAGTTGTGAATCAACCGTCCTCCAGTTCCATTTTATTTTTTTGTCTCATAAATTTTCCTTAACAGAGATACGGAATATAAATTCCTATGAAACTGACGCGTTCTCGTGCATTGCTCTACAGTGAATGTATTGATTACGATACCGAAATTCTATCGAATTCATATATAGTTATTGCCTCCTCTAACAGAGGTATCACAATTGTGTTCTCGTAAATAGAATAGAATATAGTACTCAACAATGTCTCATATTAACCTCATAATGTTATTCTTATGTCGCGTTTCATAATATTTAAAGCAGCTGTCGACGATTTGCGATAGGCTGGCGAAGGCGAAGAGCATCACATGAATTTCCGTACTTAGATACTAAAATGTCATTTCTCCACTAAACCCTATGCTGTGACTACTCTTTAGAGTCGTCTCTAGGGTTTGGTCGGAGAAATAAACGAGTTATTCTTAAATATGTTTTAATTTACGCATCTTATATGGAGCCCTGTGCCATTGGCGATGAACATGTGGCATTTTATTGGCGGTACATGACAATCAAGGCGACCTAAAGGTATTTTCATGCAGCAGGCAAACACTTGATGATCGTTCCCAATGGACCGTTAAATCCGCAACTGTCGCC
This sequence comes from Azorinus chamasolen, assembly GCA_963576725.1. Taxonomy (NCBI): domain Eukaryota; kingdom Metazoa; phylum Mollusca; class Bivalvia; order Cardiida; family Solecurtidae; genus Azorinus; species Azorinus chamasolen. The sequence goes on along the minus strand of OY755239.1, from coordinate 64,871,192 downwards.
GAATATTCGAACAATGCTCGCCGAAGAATGGACAGTGTTATATCCCAGGACACTTGGCGTTGCGCGACGATGCTCGAATGGCAATCGGCGTATCACTTACGCCTATCGGGAATTCTTTGCCGAGAATAACCAAATATCTCACTATGCTCTGGGATAGTCTTTGAGATGCCCTTATATAAAGAAGATATTGCTTGGTCGAACATAATTCCCTAACTATATCTGGACTAGATATTGAATTTAAAATGACCGTGTTTCTTTCAATATATTTAAATTGGACGAATATTCCTTCCCATCTAATATAATAGTGTTACTGGTATAATATATGGTACATGTGTTTGACGAACTATATCCGGTAGAGAAAGAATATATTTTCACTAAAGCTGAAATGATAATCTGTGTTGGAAACTTATTATTATAATATTTCTAAAATATCTTTTACTTAATGGCAAAGTGCGTTTTATTTACAATATCTCATAATCATTGAAATTATATTACATGTATTTGAATAATACAATGAAGATTTCACTAAAGCGTAAAAAGCGAAATGGAAACAGGGGACCAGATAAAATGGTCCTTTCTCTACCAAATACTATAGTGTGACCACTGTTTAAAATCGTCTCCAAGAGACGACTCTAAACAATGTTCAAAACAATAGAAATAAAGAAGATTTTTCTGAAAGTGTTTTAATTTATGCATCCTATCTGAACCTCTGTGTCTAAAAAGCGTTATACAGTTTTACCCCTCTAAACCGGACGTTAAATTTGGTATAAATATCGGTCTTGGAGACAGGTGGCAGCTTCATGCAAGGTGATATCTTCTCTACTAGAATTCCGGTTTAGAGAGGTTCTACTGTACATTGCCACTCGTAATCGTTACAACAAATTATTGCGATATCGCAAACACATACGGAAGCAATTGGAAAAACCTCGGAGAACTAGTCGAAACGCTGCTGACTAAATTGGAACACATCGGGGACGTCCACGATATGTATCGTCTGTTTACATGATGTCGCAGAATAGAAATTAAAGTGAATAAAAGGTACTTTTAAGAAATTATGAGATATGAATCTAATGGAATTGTAAGAAATTGTTTCAGTTTTTCGACATGGTTTTAACTGAATAATTATTTTCGTTTTTCACACATCAGTTAATGTGAACCTCGCCAGGATAAACCACACATGTGACATTGCTGAACTATAGAAAGACTATGATTCAACGAAAGCTCGACTATGCCTCCCTTTCCGTCACCGAGGTCCCTGCGATAATGAGGGATATTAAGATATGTATTAAGATACGAAAATATCAGGCGGCTTGGCGAATGTTCCCTGGGCCTTTTGAAATATTATGCGTTACCTAGTCTTCCGTTTCCAAGTTTGCATTAGAATATTCGCCATTGTTCGCCACGCCCGAAGCGAAGACACACCAAAACCTAACACGACTGTTGGCGATGCCACCAATGTTTCACCGACAAGCAATCGGACAGTCGTTGCAAGTTGCAGTGTGACAGTTGCCTAACCTAACATTCGTAACGTAATGAACATATACTCATACTATGTGAAAACTTAGAACGTTTTCATGTAATAACATGCTCTATGTCTTGTGAAATCATTACGCAATCCTGCATGGTAATCAGATCTATTTCTGAGCGATCATGCGTTATAATCAGACCTATTTCTATTCAATAGTCTTGTTTGCGTATTGTTTGTTTGTTCCAGATGACTTTTTAGTGTTCATCACTTTTAACTCTTTTGGTGCCAAATTCAAAATTGTCGTCTGCAATAATAATTTTATATTAATTATAATTCTAAATTAAATAATAAAGGTATATTAGTAAAACATTTGTTTTTTAAAACCTGTATGCTTGGGCTAAAATAATACAGAAAACAGTGAAGTCCCAGGTCAGATGTCGCCTTGAAAAAGCGGCATCTGACCTGGGACTGCACTATTTTCTATGGTGCCAAGAGGCGGCATTGGCACCGAAAGAGTTAAAACACATTTATAAGCGTTGCTGTTTTGCATCAGTACCTTCAACTCACGGTCACATGTTTACTAATCTACTGGGTTATTTTCATTTACAGGAATACAGTTGACTGGTACGCAATATGTAGAAAAAGGTGCTTCAATTCAATTAGTTTGCAATGTTACCGGGCATGAATATCCTCCACAATCCATTGACTGGTTTAAAGATGGGAGAAAACTGGAATCTAACATTGACAGACAAGTTTATATTCGCCAGCATTTGTCCATTTCTGAAAAGACGATAGTAAGTGCGGTGGAGATAAAGAAAGCACAGCTGCAAGACACTGGATTTTATGTGTGTAGAGCTTCAAAACTTCATCAGAGAATAAAGGTGGATGTGTTAAATGGTAAGAGCATCATTTTACATTATGCAGAGGCGTATAGCCTATTAAAGCTTGCAATGTGCAGTCGATACACTTAACCCTGGACTCCATAAATACGCCTTACGAAGTATTTGCAAACAGAAAAGACCCATATCAGACGGCTCGCGTTGGAGCCGTCTGACCAGGCTCTGCTCTATTTGGTTGTGGTGTGATATGGATATTTTTCTACAGTTTCTGCCATGACCACACATTCAAATATTTGCTTGCTTTCATGTTTTCATTGATGTCTTGACATTTGGTTACAACTGAAATCAGTTTAACCCTTTCCTCTATTGATACGCCTCAGTAAAAGTCACTTTGTGTTTTGAAACCATTGTGATAAATAGAGCATTTGCTCCATAGGAGCAAATACTCTATTTATCACAGTGGTTTCAATACTACACAATTCTAACATTTTCCCTTTTTCTAGAAAATGCTCCTTTTGGGTTGATTCATTCAAAGAGGTTTGGTCTTAAAATAGCCTATGGAGGAAAGGCTTAACAGAAGTCGTATTTTGCTTCCAAATTGTGTCGTCTGCAAACTTTGTCGTGTGCTACAAGTTTCCATTTCTATGTTTATTCATTTTCGTTTCAAGAAACAATTACACTAACAAACAGTTTGGACCCAGATAAGACGCCAAGTTACTCGGCGTCTTATCTGGATCCAAACTGTTTGCATAGGTAATTACAGATACGATATTGGCAGCGAAATAGTTAACTTTAGGCGAATATATGATAACCTTTGCAAACAGTTTGGATCCAGACCAGACGCCAAGTAACTTGGCGTCTGCTCAGGATCCAAACTGTTTGATCTTGATTATAAACGAAATCGAAGAAAATGCCACGTTGAAACTTGAAGAAGACGATAATCTAAACAGATTGAAATTATTTGGCGCCAAAATGGTTAATTAAAGGGCCATAGGTTAGAGTCATGTTTTTTATGACGTCTACTAAATATAACTTATCCAAGAGTTATCTCATGAGTTGAAAATAACTAGGGTGTACTACATGTTGATCAGCCATCGTCCGTCCGTTGTTTACCGTTCAATGTTTCCTTTAAACAGCATTTGCTCTGAAGCCACTTACGGACAGGTGATAACACATGAATGTCCTCTATGTCTCGCGTTGACATTCTAATTAGGTCATCATAGGTTGAAAGCTTGTAGCAATGCCAACCTAATTTAAAATGTTTAACTAATTCCCTCCTAGACTATTTTAGACCCTACCTCTTTGCATAAATCTACCAAAAAGGAGCATTAACTTTAGAAAAGGAGAACTTTAGAATTATGTAGTTTTGAAACCATTGTGATAAATAGAGCTATGGAGCAAATGCTCGATTTATCACAATGGTTTCAAAATGTGACTTTTACAGAGGCTCCAAAATGCGTCACTATGAGGGAATGTGTAAAGTCATAACAGCGGCAAAGACGAATTTCTAACTAAGTGGTCACTTTTTTTTCGCGTTCATCTTGCATGATCTGTCAATTTCAGATTGAGACGGAAAACTAACTTTCTGATATATATTAAAATACAGTGATATGTAGTGCTTCATAACAACTGGATATTTCCATAGGGAATTCATTCATGCCATCCTTTGTTCAAGCTAAAAACAAAGGGAGAAAAACGGAACAAATATTTGATTGTTGACATTATTTTTAGTTTTCAAATGAATTCCGTTTGCAAAAGCATTTCATCGGTCAATCATAGCGCTAGGCAGGTGTGTGGTGACGGCACGACTAAAACCAATCAACTCAGAATGTTAGTTAACCTTTAACATAGGGGGACCGAGAACAGTAACATTACTCTAAACCGGACATTAAATTCTGTATAAATACCGATCTTGTAGACAGGTTGCAGCTTAATGCAGGGTGAAAGTCCTGTAGGAGTTTTCTGCATGACTTTCATTATGCATTAAGCTGCCACCTGTCTAAAAGTATCTAAATTCTTCTCTACTAGAATTCTGGTTTAGAGGGGTTATACTGTATATTAGACATTTGTAAACAGTGTATACCCAGAATAAGATCAAAGGGATCCTTAACCCGTTACCTCATAGACTATTTTAGATACAACCCCTTTGAATAAATCTACCGAAAAGGAGCATTAACTAGAGAAAAGGATTTTTTTTAGAATGTTGTAGTTTAAAACCATTGTGATAAATAGAACATTTGCTCCTATTGGAGCAAATGCTCTATTTATCACAATGGTTTCACAAAAAGTAACTTTTACAGAGTCGTCGAAAGTCGTCAATATGAGGGAATGGGTTAAGGGTAAGAACTGTTTTTTTTATAAAATAATTTTCTTCAGTGATAAACACTGATACAATATTTTGTTTAATTAATATTCCGAAAAGGAAGCGTCAGCTTTAATTATACAGCAGACTAAGGCATAATTAATAAGCAGCAGCTCACGTTTGAAACGTAATGTCTTGTCCGTGTAGTAGAATTTCAAAATGTCAGTTGCTAATTTTCAGTTCCTTGGCGTAAATAAAAACTCGACCGTCTCTCCGTGTATGGAGTGAAAATGGTTCAGCATCTTGTTTCTATACACAGTAAAACTCTCTAAGGCAACTCAAAAAAGAGGACTAAATATTGGCATTTAAAGAGTGAGGCTGGAAGGCGAGCGAATGAAGCTGGTAACAGACTGAGAACAGCTGAGTCAGATAACCGCGGTCATGGTGAATGTCAGTTTTTCGAAAGTGTCGGGTCATCGCGCACCTGCAGATACTACATAGGTGACATTGCCTCGTACTCAAACCGCGCAGGCTTGCAGCAGTTCTTGAAAGACAATGGTGTTGAAGCGGTGGTGATACGAATGATAAAAACGTACAACGGTAATCTTGCAGCTGAACTGACTGTTCAGAGAGACCAGTGTTATATTGTAGAGCGCAATGGTTTCTGGCCCACCCGTGTTTACTGTCGTCGCTGGTACGGCGAAGACAGATGGCACGCGTTGTTCTCAAACCAAACTGATTCTAACAGAACAGAACATAATGGTTAGTTTGCATCCATCTGTATTTCATGTAGCATTACTCATTTCATGTCTTTTATAGTAGACATTTGTAACATTTTTGTCTGGAATGTCCGTGGAATTATATCTAGTGCGGGCAGTCTGAGCGAAATGCTTGATAAATATGATACTGATATTGCTTTCATCAGTCAGCCCAAACTCAGAAATGAATATGCTAGTTTTACAGATAGTTTGCATACTAACTACTCTGCCCATTGCACGTGTGACGAATCGGATAATTCCACGAGGATAGGGAAGGCAGGGGTATGCATTTTGTACAGAAAAAAACTGTCAATTATCAGTTTCGAAATTAGATAACATACCGAGTGACAGGGTGTGTGGTGTACATATTACGGACCACAAGTGTAACCACAGTGTGCTTGCGTTCGCTGATTGCATGTCACCAGTTAACTATGAAATAGGGTGTTTTTTGGATTGTTTGAACGTAGTTAGGGACCTTTTAGATTCGTATATATAATATGGGTCTGTTATTTTGTGTGGGGATTTCAACTCAACATATTGTAGAAATGTAGTAGGCATGGTAGATATCGACCGCAAGCGCATGCGTGATGCAATATTTTCGTCTATGGTTGATGATCTGAACTGTCATATTGTACCTAGTACTGGTAACAAGTACACTTTCAGACCGACAAAGAAACTGTTAGATTACGTCATAGTTGATCCATCGAGCAAAGGTTTAATTGACAATTGCACAAATATTGATGATGACATGTGTTCAGTTCCAGATCATTTGCCTTTAGTTGCTAAGCTGCGTGTGCATGCTTCAAGATATTATTTTAATGAAACCAGTTTTATTGCCTGGCATAAGCGCACAGCGGACAACATTCGTTTGTACCAAGAGGCGGTTGCACTTGACTTGGCATCATATAACAAAGGTATCCAGCCACAGAGTAACTGTGACGTATTGATTGAAGAAGTCGAAAACTTGTCCAAGTATATAATCGGCTCGTTGCATTCAGCTGCTGGTCGAACGCTACCGCACTCAAAGTTTAATTGCCACGCTAAATCGTACTGGACCAATGAGGTTAAGAAGGCCCACTCTGAACAGTGGCGGCTTCGTAGACTGTGGATTAATGAAGGTCGGCCTAGGGATATAGCTAGTGTGTCTTACTGTATGTATAAAACTGCTAAGCGTAATTTTAAAACGGTTCAATATACTTCTAGCCAGAGAGTAGAGCGCGAATTCTACAATGAACTAAATTCTGCTGCCGAATGCAATATTACGTTGTTTTGGACGATGGTAAAGCGCAACACCTCGCGGAACTCGAGGAACGTTTTCAGTTTGACCGATGATGAAGGTCTCATGCACAATACTCCTGAGGGTATTGCCTCTGAACTTCGGAAACATTTTCCTCCTTGTTTGTTCCGAAAAGGGGCGCTGATTTCAATGAAATTTCCGGGAACATGTTGAATGTTATGTTGATGAGTACTTAAGAACTGATTTCTCTGGGAACTGTCCTGAACTGTCGCAGTCAGTTTCAATAGATGAGATTATAAGGCCGGTAAAAGTATGAAGTGTAGGAAAGCTCCCGGGAGCGATGTCATTGTAAATGAGCATGCCCTGTTTGATGGCCCTACACTCATTCGTTATCTTGAATATTTGTTCAATCTGACGTTGAAGACACAGTACACACCGCGTATCTTCAGAGCTGATCTAATTGTCCCGGTTCAAAGGACGGAAAGCCAAAACATAAAGCAAATAGTCACAGACCAATTACGTTGCTTTCTGTTGTATATAAAATGTTTGGGTCAAGTGTCAAATGCCGACTGGAAATCACATTGCAGTCGAATGATACGGTATATTCAAAATATTCAGCAACACATGGGCTCGCAGGCAGTGTCCTTTAATTTGCAAGAAGCTATTTGGTATAACATAGAACTCGGTAATGATACTTACGTAGCATTCATGGATGCTGCTTCGGCCTTTGACGGTGTTTGGCATGACAGACTCTTCTACAAAATGTTGGGTACGGGTGTTAAGGTCCGTTGCTGGTATGGCTTATTCGGGCCTACCGTGACATGACGAGCTGGGTCTTAGTCAATAGTTTGAAATCGGATACGTTTCCGGTCTCACAAGGTATCAGACAAGGGGGCGTGTTGTCTACATTGTGCTACCTACTCTATATCAACGAGCTCCTCGAACAGCTCACTGCTAGTCAGCTAGGGACAAATGTAGGTTCGATACCCTATGACTATCCGACACTCGCAGATGATCTTACGTTAGTCGCTAATAATATCGCTAACTTGAGTGATATGGATCAGATTGCTCTCAAATATGCGTACGACTGGAGATTTAATTACAATCACAGCAAATGCTAGGTCGTGGCGTTTTCAGACAAACCGCGCATACACACAGAAACCGTAAGACTTAGGCCTGTATCCTTTGATTACACGACAAGTGCGAAACATGTTGGGGTGCAACTCAGATCTGACATGAAGTTAACGACCGAAATAAAAGCTCATTGCGAAAGTGGCCGTAACCATTCTATAACCAGCATTGGTCCAAGTCGGTGTAACCTGAACCCCCTGGTTCTATCGGAATTGATACAAAAGACTGCTGTTCCAAACATTCTATACGGCTGTGAGCTATGAACAGCGATGCTCAACACTACGCAGCATTTATTTGCCAAGTCAGTACAGCTTCTGCCCCAGCGGACACGGACAGACATTGCTCTGCCGATGTTTGGATGGTTGCTACTGACTGCAGAAATCGAAAAGCGTAAACTGAACTTTTTACAAATATGGTGTACCATGCCGTCACATATATTATGTAGAAAACTTTTCAGCTTTATGCTGTCTGTTTGTTCAAAGAAATGATAGTGGACAAATGGGATTCGTACCTGACGTTTGCATGATCCTAGAAAAGTATGGGTTAAAGCAACACATTGATACATACAATAGCTCCTCTGTCTCCCCCCCCCCCCCCCCCCAAGTTACAATGGAAAGGGCTTGTTGAAAGAGCAGTGTTCGAGTATCATGAGCGACTACTTTGTGAATATAGTCTTACTGTTGCAAAAATGTGGACCTTCATCCAATACCAGGATACAACGTGTAAACGATTCGGTTCTGTGACTGGATACATTAATATGCACATTGTTATGCGATGCCCTTTCATGGACGACATTGCTTATTGTCACAGGTTCCCTTTGATGTGACATGTCTGAATGACGACGAGACATATTATACCGTGTTAGGCTCTGTAGTATACTTGTCTGACGAGGTCCGGTTTGGTTCTCTGTATGAACAGTTCATTAGAAACGGCTTTCGTTTTTTAACGGACTCTGTCAGAACTTACATAACTTATGTATGAATAGCTAACACAGTATCGGTATCGGCACGTGTAAGTATAGTTGGACTTGGGTGTTGTTCTTGTAAACCATTTTGGATATATGATATATAGTTTTTCATGGAATTAGCTGATACAGCACTATACCAGAGCCACTTGCTCGCCACATCTAAATAATCTCCTTCTCGTAACTTTAATTTCGTTTCGCAAAGTTACGGTTGTTTGGAGTATGGATTGATACTACGCTAATTGTTACTTTATTTTTCACCTTAAGTCTACTACGCATTAGGGTGATGAATAATATATAAACGATCAAATTCCATAATATGTCAGGCATGTTTGTGAACATATTTGTCCATTTCTTCATTTTTATGCATATATGCCACTTCATATATTTTGCAGGCACTTCCTCTTTAAAGTTCCAATGGGAACCTTCTGCATAACTTTCACCCAGTATTAAGCAGTACTTTACTTGACATTTATTAATTAAATTTACTCGGACGACATACTTATTTAAAAGCAATATTATATATGAATTTGTGAGAAGGAAAATAGTTTTATATAGGTTTCTGCATGCCAAATTGATATAGTTTTCTGAAGTTACATTCATTTATTACCAATATTATGTCTAGAAGTGTTTGTCCAATTTAAAGAAAAAAGGATGTTCAGATATGTTGCTGAAGTCGTAGGCTAACCATTAACGACTAAGAATTTAATACTTTTTTCAACGTTGTTCTTAAGGTACCAAATTAATTTAAGGTGCCAAATTTATTTAAGGTACCAAATTAATTCGATGTTATAAGCCAAATAAACACGGCTGCCAACTAAAACGTTCAAAACAAATAACAACACTGGCCTGGTGTAATAAATTCACCTTCTACAAACATGTCCATGCCATTATATATACATGATCGTGATGAGCAGAGCTGAGCTATTTTTGTGGGGTTTTTTATCTCGTGAAAATATACGCCTTAGAAAAAGGTTCATTATTAACCGCGGTCCTGTGTTTCTATAACTGCCGACTGCTACGGATTTTTTTGATATCTCGTCTTTTCTAAAATTCATGAAAATTATGTTGATGGTTTTTTTTCAAAAATTATTATTGTTATCTTATAACACAAGAAGTCCCATGATATTATGAGTCAAGTGAGCGATCTAGAACTATGCGCATTAGCTGGAATTATTCTTTTTATTTATATTTTCAAATTTACATTTACTTATTAATTATACACTAGAACCTGTCTTAGGCGACCATTAATTAATTGAACTTAGAAGTCTTAAAAGGCAGGTGGTTGGTTAATGCAGGACAAAGGTAATACAGAAAACTCAAATAGGAGTTTTCTGCATTACTTTCATCCTATAATAAGCTAGTATCTGTCTTTAGAGACCAAGAGTAGATCTCCCTTTTATGGTCGCTTAAGACAAGTTATTCTGTATTTGCCAAAACCATCACGTTAACGCAACATATATGCAGTAGTAATGTTCACTGTTTTCACTACAGTAAAACCTCTCTATAACGACCACTAAATTATATTTAGTATTTTGTGTTAAAGGCAGGTGGATGCTTAAAGCAAGGTGAAAGTAAAACAGAACGCTCCTATAAGAGCGTTCTGTTTTACTTTCACCTTGCTGTAAGCAATCACCTGCCCATAATACCAACTAATTAACACAATTTAATGGTCGTTATAGAGAGGTTTTACTAAATATACAAACTGTCAACATAGCAAAGACAGTTATGTTTACTACTCATTTACATAGAACTTCCAGTTTATTAGCAGCTTGTAGATACACCATAATAATTGCACTAAGATGAGCCGTTCCATCAGAAAATGACAAATGTGAGATTATATCCTGTAAACCAAGACCATTCAATGCATCATAGAAGCAACTCAGATGTCCAGAGAATAGGCTTAAATAAACCCTTCTCTTCCTGAATTTTAAAATACATTTCTCCTTCTTTACCCATGTCCTGTTGTATAATTATATATATCGTCACTGTCTACAGACAGTTCTCTGTGCAGTCACTACTGTGGAGTGCACTGGTTACACAATCAACATGTAAATAGTGCATACTCGGATGAGACAGCTCTTTCAAGAGCTGACTCATCAGGGTCTTCACTATTTACAGGTAAGTATATTTACGTGAACAGCAAGGGAATGGTTAAAACATGTTCAATAATAACTACTATATTTTCCCACCAAACCCTATGCTGTGATCACTCTTTAGAATCGATTAGATGAGGCGATTCTAAAAAGTTGTCATAATATATATAGGGTTTGGTGGAAAAAGGACGATTTTACTATTTGAATACTTTATCTTTTGCTCTGAGCTGCAACTTCTTATCTTATGCAAAAACTAATAAATTGACATTCATTGGTAACTTATATTTAGTTATCCAATCTAACAAATGACACATACCTTTATGAAAAACGTCTCTTTCGTACAACTTGTCGATATCTACACCAGTGACATGTTCTAATGGAGCGGTTAAAATAGTTTTGTTAGATGTAACCGTCCTTTTCGAAAGTAGAAAATATTGCTTGTCTCGTAGTTCATCATCTACTTTATCCTTTCATTTCAGCAGAGACATCAAACAGACGGCGTGGTACGTATATGGCATCCATTAACTAACTCTTTCGGTATATTGTTGTCCGTTTTAACTCTTTCGGCGCGAATGTCGCCTGTTGGCACCATTGAAAACAGTGCAGTCCAAGGTCAGATGCCGCCTTTTCTAGGCGGCATCTGACCTGGGACTTCACTGTTTTCTGTATTATTTTAGCCCATGCATACAGGTTTTTAAAAACAAACCTTTATTATTTAGTTTAGAATTATATTTAATATGAAATTATTATTGCAGACACTTTTAAATTTGGCGCCAAAAGAGTTAACAAATATCGCTTAACCTTTTACCTTATTTATGTGCATTTTAACACCTTTGCAAACAGAGAAGACCCAGATCAGACGTCTCCTGTAGGAGCCGTCTGATCAAGGTCTGCTCAGTTTGCTTATGAAATCATACAGATGTGATTCTACAGTTTCTGCCAATGCTAAAAACAGCGTGTGTTCATGCACCATTATAAAAAATCAGCTAATAAATATTCTTGATGTCTTTATTTCTTACATGCATATTGAACGGGTAAATTTTAATCATTAACGCTTGTTCGTTCTCTCTTTTTTAATACGCAATCCTTTCCCTAATATAAACGTTGTTCACTCCTTTACAAACAGAATAGAGCCAGACCAGACGGATCTTGTAGGAACCGTCATATTAGTGTCTGCTCTGTTTGCTAATGAAATTGTATCTGATCTGATCTTACAGTTTTTGTCAAAGCAAAACCATTGCACATCATTTAAAAGATGTTAGTGAGTATTCACGAAGTGACAAATTCACGTAGAACTATGTTCGTTATGGAAAGGGTTAAGTTGTGTTTAGATCGCCGTTATTTCATTATTGTTTTCGCACCATCTACACTATACATAAGAAATGTTGTGTTCCCGTAGCCGTCATTGTGTCTTAGTATGTTAGCGATAGAACCATGAAATGATATAGTGAACATGTCATAATATTTAAATGTAGGAAACTTTAAAAAGGGAGGACGTCCTTCGGTTTTTCCGTGCAATAAGACATGATATTGTGAAACACCCAACGGGGACTAAATTGAGCGGAAACGAGACACGATAGTCACACTAAGATATTCGGGTGTTAAACAAGACATTTTAACCATTTACCTGTTCAATATTTTGAAGGAGTTATGATATCATGAGTATTTATTAGCCAATAATTTATAATGATAAATGTTCAAGGGAATGTTTTGATTTGACTAAAAAGCAACTGTAGAATCAGATCTAAATCATTCCTAGAGCAAACAGAAAAGACCCTGTACGAGCCATCTAATTTTGGACTACTTTGTTTGCAAATGCGTGAAAATGCGTTTATATGAAAGTATTCGGTAGCCTTTTAATGTCTTGCTTAGATAATTGATTGAATCTACAAAATTCAAACGTAGCGGAGATAAATTTGTCAAGATTTGTTTAATTGTTTTAAATACTTGCGTGTTTTAAATATGCAGGAATTGTTTAAATATTTCGACTGCTTTTGATTGCGGTGGTACTTTTTGTCTAATCTCTTGTATAAACATAATTATACTCAGCAACATTTCTATCGCACCGCTATTTTCCCTGGAATATAACTTTAAGGAGACATCATTCAATAATTCGCTTTTCAGAAAATATATGAAAGAATAAATATCTAAACTATACACAATGTCTCATGCACATTGCTTGACGCATGAGTAATCGCGGGTTATTTGAATCGGAAACTGGTTTATACCGTGCACGTGCGGGGTGATGGGAAGAATTTATGTTTAGTATTATCATTATCGGTCGGCCAATCACCCGGTATGCAGAATTAATGGAGGGAGTAAGTGCAGAAAATTGGAATGCTGCAAGCTGGAACGACAATAAGACAAGGGGCACACATTTACAACAATCATGTGCCTTAATCAGAAGTCTTAACAAACAGGTTAGTGTTTTTAGTTTTTTTACTGCGTTTCATAACATCACTGAAATTGCATTTTATGGTAGTAAACTTTCATTTGAATTCTAATTACATCTGCCGTGACTAAGTTATACATTATATTGTATCTTAATGACTTCAATGCTGTCTGCATTAACAGGTAGATTGACACACCGTCGTCGACGCCCTAAAAGACGAGTTATCACTGCAAGGCAGGATGTTCAAATCCGACATCACCATATGCATTGCAGAGGTCATCCTGCTACCCGGAAAGAAAGAAGGGCGCTTGGTAATCACCAGCAAGCCAAAGGTGGCCAAACTATACGAAATAGGCTTAATTTTGTTAATTCTGACTGTCGCATAAAACCATCATCAGTGGGGCACAGCAAAATACCTTTCAACCGGAATTCTAGTAGAGATGAATTCAGATAAATTTAGGCAGATGACTGCTGAATGCAGGGTGAAAGTCATGCAGAAAGCTCCTAGAAGAGCTTTCTGCATGGCTTCCACCCTGCCTTAAGTTGCCACCTGTCTCCAAGACAGATATTTATACTAAACTGAATGTCATTGAATGTCTGGTTAAGAGAGGTTTTATTGTATGGCACACAGGCAGTGGCGATGTGTATAATAGGACCGAGTATTGTTCTCGCACTAAATATGACTGACAGACGCATGTTTTAGAGATAGCTGCATCATGGATGTTGACTGGTTCCGAGTACTGGACAGGAGCGAAATTTTTGTTGACAACAAATTAGGACTTGTTATAAGAGCCAGCTTCAATGTGCAAACTTACAGGGGCGAGGTTTTAAAGGCCGGTTGCTGTTCCACATGTTCGTAAGCAAATAGGCAACATCATATTTCAACAAGGCAATGTTCTTTCTCATGTTGCAAGAGCCTGTTTACAAATTCTTCAGGAGAATAACGTCAGTTTGATGCAATGACCAGCTTTATATTCCGATTTGTTACAATGTACGTGAATTGGAAAATGTACTCCACCAGGACTGAGGAACGTCTGTATGTGGCATTATACTCGTATTCGACCAGTGAGAAGATGTTATACAGTGATAAATTCCCGAGGCAGACAAGCGCGGTATTGAAGAAGATCATGTACTCAGCACTGTAGTTCCATATTAGGCGTCGCAAACTGTCCGGCATTGTTATATTTGTCTCGTTTATTAGCTCCCCCATGCAAGGCTTTAAGCTACCTTATTGTACTTTGGTACATACATGTGTGATCTATAGTAACATAAGGTGTATGATAAGAACATATAACAATAAAGTACCTAAGTGAATAAGTAAATACATGTATGTGTGTAAGTGAATTGGAGTGTCAGTAACATTTTTTATTATTGGTTATATTATATGTACTACGACCGATATTCGAAGCAAATTACACACGCCATAAACACAAAGTTCCATCTAAGTGTCCCCTCCAATAGGAGCCGTCTGATCTGGGTCTACTTTGTTTGCAAAGTCGTAGAAAGGCGTACTTGTTGAGTGAAGAGTTAAGTGTTCTGTATGTTCCAAATTAATTGACCATAAACCCTGTGCTTATAGAAATGCAGTTTCAGATTCTGCTGTGTTTGCTTGTGAAATTGTGAAAATGATAGACCTAACTCAATAGTACCCAACAATACAGAAAACCTCCCGTATACATGTACGTACCATTATATAAAAACCAGCTAATGGATAAGCATGAAATTATTATTTCTTACTTGAATATTAACAGGGAAAGGGTTAAACATCACAGACTGTATTTATATATTTCACTTGTATATGTATAAGAATTTGTAGCAGTTGTACATTTCTAATTAAGCCATTCCACACTATAAGTGACACAACAAAATATATAGAATAATGTTGTTTGTGCTATTATGGTATGTCTAACGTCAATAAGTAAAGTGTTGTCTGCTTTGGTCTTTATATCAAATAATTGTATAATTGTTGTCTGTCTCAAATTTTCAAACTAGGCATTATTTAATTCGTATTTAAGCCAATCAGTTGACATACCATCTAGATGAAGACTGCTTGCAGATAGTGTCACACATTATTGTCTCATTTGAGTGTACTATAATGTATAACTAACTTACCGAAAGTGGGTAATCTCGCTGTAAATTATTAAACGGATTTCATTAATAAATGGAGATCGACTTTGCCTTATTGCCAAAGAAACAAACAAAAGACCTACGTGTATGCGTTCACAATGCTCGAAACAACAGGCTGATTAGCAGACTGATTAGCGATGCCAATTAACCCTTTTCTTCAAATAAACGCTTTTCGCGCATTTGTAAATAGAGTAGACCCAGACCAGATGGTAGATATAAATCTGATTATGCAGTTTCCCTAGGAACCAAAATGTCATGTATTCATATGACAGTATGAAGTATAAACTAAATCATATCGATTATGTCATGATTTCTTATATGAAGTATATGAACAATGGACAGATAATGAATGCTGTCAGTCGTGTAAATGATAAATTGTGTGGAGAGGCCATTATATTTCGTATCATTATATACTATAATAATGTATAATGAAAGTAAAACACTATTAGCATTCGTTTTAATAAAATGGTGCGAAGTTTGAATTACTTTGTGCTAGTTATGTCTGTACAGTGGCATTTCGAACATTATATGTGCGTAGGAAGGTGTTCAGCTTTACTTTACTCGTTTGCAATAAAGTTAACACTTACCTTCATATATACGCCTGTGCATGCATTTGCAAACATAAAGTAAAACCTCTCTATAACGACCACTAAATTACATCAAGTAATTTGTGTTAAAGGCAGGTGGCTGCTTAAAGCAAGGTGAAAGTAAAACAGAACGCTCCTATAGGAGCGTTCTGTTTTACTTCCTCCTTGCTTTAAGCAGCCACCTGTCCTACATACCAATTAATTGATACGATTTAGTGGCCGTTATAGAGAGGTGTTACTGTAGTAGTCTTATCAGCGTCTACTTTGTTTACTTACGAACTCATAATAGATCTGACACTATGGGTTGTACCAATACCAAAACTTGTGTACATGTGCAATCATAATTCAGCTATAATATATCCATAATATTAGTATTTGTAACATAAACATTTAACAGGGAAAGGGTTAACCCTTTCCCTGTTCTAAGTTTAGTACAAATTTCAATACCTACTGAATATTTACTGACAAAATAGTTATAAAGAAATATGGAAGGTGGAACATTGTAGACATTTTAGAAAGCAAAGAAACAGATCTATCAAATTCCATTAGTAAACAGAGTAGACCCTGATCAGACGGCTCCTCTAGGGGCCGTCTGGTCTGGGTCTACTCTGTTTGCAAATGCGTGAAAACACGTTTATATGAGGGCAAGGGTTAACCAAGTTAAGCAGTTATGCTTTAAATAGAATATTATTACATTTGCACTCAATATTTACTAATAGATTGATATATACCATATATGTTCGTGCTGGTGTTATTGGCACAACTGGTGTAATTAGCAGTATTTCAGTCCGACGCCATTATGACACCAAACGTACTATTATGGCCAAAAGACACGAGTCATGCAGGCATTGATTTGGTATAGCATTTATGTGAGTAACAATGTTTTTTGATAACGGAGACTATTGCAGTATAAGATTTTGCATTTCCGCATGTTAGATGCGTTACGCAGAGAAATCTCTTGACATACGCTTAAACCATTCAGTTCGGAGGAACATTTCCCCCAAGATATCAAACGTTGAATGCCATATAGTTTTGTAAGCTAGGAATGTTCCCCCTAGTCCCATCAACCATTATTTTTGACATGCTGTTTACACACACACGGAGTAGATTTAGAACAAACATTCTTGTTCGCTTTGATTGAATAAAGGATTTATGTGTATCTTCGAATTCTGTCTTGTTTTCCTTTATGGAATGGGAATATTCTTCAAATCTTCATGCATGCAAAAACTACCCCATCAAATATTCTCCAAGAAATATTCTTTATTTTAGAGGTAGCAGTAGTAGTTATAGTAGTAGTAGTAGTAATAGTAGTAGTAGTAATTGTTGTTGTTGTTGTTGTTGTTGTTGTTGTTGTTGTTGTAAGAGGAGGATGAGGAGGTGGAGGAGAAGTAGTTCTAGTAATAGGGGTATTATTAGTGTATTGTTAACTCCGTTTCTAATTGATATTATTCAGTCGACTTTTGTTTTTGAACCGTTTTTCTTCTTCTCCTTCTTCCTCTTGTTCCTTATTCTTCTTCTTGTTGTTGTTCTTTGTCTTCTCCAAAGCCCTGAGGTCTGATATTAGGGCCGTTTCGACGACTTCTGTGGATGCATCCAAACACAATCATTACTTGTTATTATTGTTGTGTTCTTTCTACTCTTTCTTCTTCCTCCGTGAGCGTGTCCGACATAATTGTCCGTACGTAATAGTTCGACCCCAATGAAGCTTCACATGAATATTTCTGGTTATGTGCATTTTTCTGTTTCCTTTGAATATCATAGTAAGTTATTAACTGAGTGGTTTGCTCTGATATTTATAAATTGTTCGACGAAATATAGACAGTTTTCGATTTTGCTGAAAATTGGTATGTCGGGATAAATCGGTACACTATGTGCCATAGAGAACGGTGGACACTGTTTGGCCGAAATTTAGATTTTGTTCGATTTTGTTAAAAATT
Organism: Azorinus chamasolen; assembly: GCA_963576725.1. Taxonomy (NCBI): domain Eukaryota; kingdom Metazoa; phylum Mollusca; class Bivalvia; order Cardiida; family Solecurtidae; genus Azorinus; species Azorinus chamasolen. Next base: position 64,853,354 of record OY755239.1, on the reverse strand, counting down.
GTTATGTTGGGGAACCTGGACTCAATCGTATGTATTTAGAAGGAATTGGTTGCCATAGTAACGCAGTGGAAGCCTCTGACTGGTTGCAATTTTGATATAATTAGATGTTTCTGACAATTTGTATGTATGTGTATTTGGGTACCATGAACTTAATGGCAGGTATTTCAAATATGTTGGTTGCCATGATAACCCGGTGGAGGCCTGCGATTGGTTGATATTTAGATATTGTCTTATTTGGTCATCTATACCTGTTGTCTGCTCCTTTTTTTTTGGGGGGGGAGGGGCGGCATCCTGTAACAAAGCCATTACAATTAGATATAATAATAATAATAATAATTATAATTATAATAATTAGTAATAGTAGTATCATCATCATTATTATTATTATTATTATTATCACTATTTATTTGTTTATTTTTGTGTTTCAGATACCAACAGCGGCGGCGCTCTTGTTTACCCTAGCAGTGATTGCAACACGTTTTTATTTTCCAAACCAACAACTGTGGTGACATTCATATGTTCGATCGTGATAACTTATTTTGTTCTTAGAATAAGCCCTATTCCACTTGAAAATGAATCTGGCTTTTCGTGATAGAAGTAAACGTCTCGGGGTCCTATTTGGAGCGGAACGTCAAATTGCCGACGTCTCGAGAAAACCGGCTCTCAGACATTGGTGAACTCAGACCCAGGTCGCACCGATGTGTTAAAATGTGGTACTTAGCGGGGTCTACATTTGATTGAACTCGTTTGAATCAGCAGTACATTTGAGAGAGAGCACAGATAGGGACTAGAACGCCGCAATGTATTGCAACTTTAATCTCGGGTCATTTCTGTTCGCTTAATTCTTTTGGCGCGGGGTAAATTTCATCTGCAATACTGTGGTCTGTTTTAAGTATTTAGACTGGACTTGACTTCAATTTCGTCTCTCAACGTAAGTGGGGTTTCAAACAGTTTGCATCTAGGTGATACCCCGAGTAACTCGGTGCCTCATTTTGATTCAAACTATTTTCAAAGTTAATCGGAGATTCACACATTGCAGCTAGCCCTATGGCGATGGAAGAGGAAACCCATTCCCTCATATTGACGCCTTTTGACGCATCTGTAAAGGTAATTTTTGAAACCATTGTGATTAATAGAGCATTTGCTCCATCGGAGCGACTGCTCTATTTATCACAATGGTTTCAAAAAACAACACAATTCTAAAAAAATCCTTTTTATAGTAAATGCTCCTTTTTAGTAGATATATTCAGAGGCTTTGTCTTAAAGTAGCCTATGAGGGAATGTGTCTAAAAATAGCCTATGCGGGAATGGGTTAACCGAGCGGATAGGAGTACAGTAAAACCCCTCTAAGGCGACCACCAAAGTGAGGTATAATTCTTGGTCTTTAGAGGCAGGTGGTAGCTTAATGCAGGACGAAAATAATGTAGAAAGCTCCTGCAGGAGCTTTCTGCATTACTTTCACCCTGCATTAAGCAACCATCTGTTTTTAAAAAAAACACAAATATCAACTCATAAAGTAGTCACTTTAGAGGTGATTTTCTGTATATCGTTAAAAAGCGTTGTTAGGAATATATACTTCACGTGTATTATTTTGCACTCGAGTGGAAAAAAATGTAATGTATGTTTCACATCTGGAAATGAGTTACGTCACAAAATATGAAAACGTTTTATATTAACTTATTTTTTTTGTGAAACAGTTGTGTTTTAACGTAATCAAATTTACATTTGTAACATTTGAATATTTGTATTCCAAATGCACATTTTCGCCTCAGATGCTAGGCACGTTTCGGTACACAGTAAACCCTCTCTATAACGACCACTAAACCTCATCAAATATTTTATGTTAAAGGCAGGTGGATGCTTAAAGCAAGGTGAAAGTAAACCAGAACGCTCCGACAGGAGCGTTCTGTTTTACTTTCACCTTGCTTTAAGCAACCACCTGCCCAAAATACCAACTAATTAACAGAGATTTAGTGGCCGTTATAGAGAGGTTTTACTATAGTTCTGCTTGTATTTATTTTTTTGATGTGTTTCTTTTTCATCACATTTTTATGTTTGGTAGACAAAATATATAGAGTCTTTTACGAGTTGTCATTTTGGATAAAGCTATCTTAAACGAGTCCAGAAAATAAAGCGAGCTTTTCGCGAGCTTAATAACTGTTTTTATGGACGAGTATAAGAAAAGTTTACCTCAAAGGACAACAAATGTCTCATTCTTTTTATCACATAACTGATTCGCTCAACTTGGATATTTAGACGAAGGGACAGAAAATAGTAGAAAAGTCGTTTAATCGTTGCCATGCTGGTTATATTCTATATTTAGTAACAAAGATGAGTCCATGTCAACGCGGAATGGTTATCGAACGTTTACTACTGTACATACAGATGTAGGAAAATAAGTGGTGTACCAGTTACAAGTATGTGTACACCAAGATACGAAAATGACTTTTCGATGGTTATATTAACGCTTTCCCTTATGTAAGCGCATTTTGATGCATCTGCAAACAAAGTAGACCCAGATCAGACGGCTCCTATAGGAGCCGTCTGATCAGGGTCTGCTCTGTTTGCTTATGGTGTAATATAGATCTAATACTACAGCTTCTGCGAAAGCCAAAATGTCATGTGTTCATATGCCATTATAAAAAATTATCTTATTAATATTCATGACGTCATGATTTCCAATATGAATAGTCATCAGGGAAAGGGTTAACGGAGATACAAGCAACGTTATGTGATAAAGAGGGGTACAACACTAATTGTGTCATATAAATTATCAATCATAATTCTTATAATGCTAAGCTTGACCTGATCCCGAGGTTATAAAACGTTTTGAGGTTTAATGAAAGAGTTTATACTGTACGGTAAATGGTCATTTTTATCGGATCAGTTTACATGTAGTTGGGTATTCAAAACCATTAGGGGATATTTATTTGACTTATGAACTTTTAAACCCCAATAAATCGCGAAACATCACCAGTGACCTTTCTTTAATTGGAACAAAATACCCTTTACGGCTTTATATTTCTCCGATCCTGTTTACGTTAAGGCATGGCATGTATAAGTCCAGAGGTCTAGATAAGATGCGTAAATTTAAACATTTTCAAAAGTAACTTCTTTAATTTTCCACCAAATCCTATAGTGTGACCACCCTTTAGAATCGTCTCGAAGAGACGATTCTAAAGAGTGGTCACAGTATAGGGTTTGTTAGAGAAATGACAATTTTAGTATTTGGGTACGCACCTTTATCTAAAACTCTGTAATATAATGACTAAAAGATCACTGCCCACTTCGAATGTATGCAATGTTGAATCTGTAGTTCTATTGTAATTTTAAACCTTATATTAACCATTTGAATGTGGGAATCAAGTCCACTGTCATTTGCAAATAGTGTAGACCCAGATCAGAGGCTTCCTAAACCTTCTGATCAGAATCTGCACTGTTTGTCATTTAAAATCCACTCGTAAATTTTACCTGTTTATCCCTTTTGGCGCAAAATTTTGTCCGAAATCCAAGTTTGTTAAATCATTCGGTAAAATAAAGAAATGAGATGAATAAATTCAAATTTCAAAGGAAGAAAGCACATATTCAGAAATAGTGTTTGCGACAAAAAGTGTAGTCCCTGATCAGACGCCGCCTTAAAAGGCGGCGTCTGATCTGGGACTGCATTATTTGTCGTGGTGCATTTATGCGACATTGGCGGTGAAAGGGTTAAACTGTATGGACATGTTTCCTTCTTTACCCATGCCCTGTTGTATAATTACATATATCTTCACTGTCTACAAATATTTCTATGTGCAATCATTGCCTGCTGTGGAGTGCACTGGCTGCGCAATCAACTTGTAAATAGTGCAGACCCTGATGAGACAGCTCCTGCAGGAGCTGTCTCATCAGGGTCTTCACTATATACAGGTAGATATATTGACGTGAACAGCAGGAGAAGGGTTTGTAATGAATTTATGGTGGATCAAAATAGGGAAAATAGCATAACGACTGTCTTGGTTCATTTCAGGTATACATGTCTGTGTATATGTATCTATTGGTGTATGTATGTATGTATGTATGTATGTATGTATGTATGTATGTATGTAAATGTCTCTGTATATGTATCTATTGGTGTATGTATGTGTGTAATGTACATGTATGTAGGGTCGGTTATGGTATACCGGTATGACATGGTATGGTGGTAAAATGAGACTAATATTGAGAACCAGTATCGTCTACTGAGGACCAAAAGGGCTCAACTACCATTTTTTCTGATTTTCCTGCCAAAAGGGCTCAACAGAATTTTCAAAATGCCATTGATAATTCAGCTATAGAGATGATACACTATTTATTCAAATGTTACTGTAACATTGCTTTATATATTTAAACTTTACACTGAAAAATTATTCAAAGTTTGCCATAAAAGGACGTTTTGTTATTGAGCACTTTTGACATGAATTGGAGATTCTGCCATAAGGGCCCAACAGCAATGAGACAAAAGGTCCTTTTATGGCAAAATTTGGAAGTTTTTAAAATATAAAACAATCTAATATTTAAATACAACGTGTTGGTCCATCATCTCCATAGCTGGATTATCAATGTCATTTTGAAAATACTGTTGAGCCCATGTGGCACGAAAACCAGAAAAAGTGGTAGTTGAGGCCTTTTGGCCCTCAGTAGACGATATTATAGTCTATAGTAGTCAATATGTATTTAATTCCAAAGTGGTTATGAACACGTTCTTATAATTTATACACATCCCTTTTGATGGCTCGGATCTTGGGGTATATGGTGGGTACATGAGTGAGGAAGGGTTGCATCTCGTCTGTCAGTCTTTTATGCCGTCTTCCGTTCCGTTTTCTGTCTGTCCGTCCTCCCATTCTAACATTCTGTGGGGCCACAATTTACGTTTAGTCTTGTATATATTAAAACGTTTATACACATAGTAAAATTTCTAAACCGTCACTTTCACCTTTGGATTTTAAAGAGAATAGTACTCCGCACAGTCTTCAAGTTCTCCACAAATATTCCCTATCCTATTGTCTACCGAATTACACAAATTTAATCGCTGTCTAGGGAAGTTAAGACTGAATGCTGGGTTTTAAATTAATTTTTTTTCTGCAAGTGGCCCGCGTGCAAATTGTCTAAAAAATGTTGCACTCCTTTACGATATGAAAAAGCACAATGTGACGGTTTAGCAGTTTTGTACAGTGTATACACTGGGGAGGTGTGTCGAGTTCCAAACTTAAGTTACATAGACCTTGACCTTGAAAGTTGACTCACGTAACCCTTTTCCACATATAACCGCTTTTTTGCATCTGCAAACAGAGAAGACACGGATCAGACGGCTCCTATAGGAGCCGTCTGATCTGGGTCTACTCTGTTTGCTTATGAAGTTATAATAGCTCTGACTATACAGTTTCTACCACTACAAAAAAAGTCACGTGCATGCATGCCATCATAATCTTTTTGCTAATGAATATTCATGATGTCATTATTTATTACATGAATGTTTGAACATGAAAAGGTAGTTCAAAATTAGTTTATCGAACATATATCGATACCTACAATTTTTCGGACTACGCCTACTTATACATAATGTTTATCCCTTTTGTTCTACATTAGTATTCGGGATAGTGTTGTAGTCCTTTCAAACATTGAGCTTTACCTCGCTTTCCTGTGAAGTTTTCTTATTGCTGGCCACATATCAAGTTTGATTTTGGTCAAGGTATAACTACTTTTCAATAGTTACGCCTCATTGTTTACAATTTGATCATGTACTCATGTAAGAACTAATGTCACCATACATATTAAATAGCTATATTTTAACCCTTTCGCTGCCAATGCCGAATCTGTGATAACCTATGCAAACAGTTTGGATCCAGATGAGACGCCGAGTAACTCGGCGTCTCATCAGGATCCAAACTGTTTGTTACTGTTACTATGTTTTTGAAACAAAAATGAAGAAAATCAAAAGAATGAAAATTTGTAGCAGACGACAAAGTTAGCAGACGACAGAGTTTGGCAGCGAAAGGGTTAAGTATCATATGAACACACATATATTTAACAAAGACAGAAAGTATAGAATTAGATCTATATTATGTCGTAAGCAAACAGAGCCGATCTTGATTAGACGGCTCCTACGGGAGCCGGCAGACCTGGGCCTACGAAGTATGGAAAGGAGTAGAAAAGCGTATTTATGGAGTAAAGGGTTAACGCTTTCGCTGCGAAATTCCGTTATCTGCAAAATTTGTCGTCTGCTACAATATTATATGTATCGTCCTTCATAAGCTACCACCTGTCTTTAAGACCCCTTATTGAACCTCTTTTTGGTGGTCGCTTTAGAGGGGGTTTAAGGTAATTGTTCACCATATACCACAGGAATATATTTTAAAGGCTAGTGTGTCTGCAATGGAGTTCAAAGTTAACCCTTTACTCCATGAATATTCATGTAAGAAATAATGACATTATGAATATTAACTATATAAATTGTTATAAAAGCACATGGACACACGAATATTTGGCCTTGGCAGAAAAAGCAAACAGAGCAGACCCTGATCAGACGGCTCCTATAGGAGCCGTCTGATCTGGGTCTACTCTGTTTGCAAAAACATAGATTGGCATACTCATGGAGTAAAGGGTTGAATTAACGATCTACCTCATTTCATCGCCGACCCATTCCTATCAGTTATAAACTATGAATAAAATATTTGATGTCACATGAAATAAATAAAAAAGTTAAAAAGACTTGATTATATATATTTGCAAACACTGTACCCTTTGGACAGGCAGAAAAAATACTCAATTGATAATAATAATGTAAATATTGACTTTGTCTCTAGAGCTGTGTATCTGTCTGTCTCTTTGTCTCTCTTTCTCCCTGTATCTCTGTCTCTCAGTCTATCTCTGTCGCTTGTCTCTCTGTTCATGTCTCTGTCTCTCTCTGTATCTCTGTCTCTGTCTGTCTGTCTATCTGTCTGTCTCTGTCTCTCTGTCAATATGTCTGTCTCTCTCTGTCTGTCTGTCTCTGTCTCTGTCTATGTCTCTGTCTCTCTCTCTGTCTCTCTCTGTCTCTCTCTCTCTCTCTGTCTCTGTCTGTCTGTCTGTCTGTCTGTCTGTCTGTCTGTCTGTCTGTCTGTCTGTCTGTCTGTCTGTCTGTCTGTCTGTCTGTCTGTCTGTCTGTCTGTCTCTCTCTCTCTCTCTCTCTCTCTCTCTCTCTCTCTCTCTCTCTCTCTCTCTCTCTCTCTCTCTCTCTCTCTATGACCCTGTGTCTCTGTCGCTCTCTCTGCCTCGATGTCTCTGTTTCTCTGCCTCTGTCTAAATCATTAAAAAGGCGACTAGGCTGTCAAACGATATGGTTTCTAATAACAGTTTGCCTACAATATTGCGTGCGCAATGTGTCTCGGGCTTGTCTCTTTCCCTAATGAACATTAATGCATGAATAGATAACCTCATGAATTTTCATTAGCTTCATTTTTATAATGAGAAAAAATCAAGGGAATGTTTACTTAGGGAAACACCGTACTAACATATCTATATGATTTCGTAAGCAAACAGAACAGACCCTGGTCATATGGCTCCTACAGAAGCCTTCTGTAACAGCTGTCTAATTAATATGTTTGCAACGGCGAGAAAATGCATTTCAATTAGGGAAAGGGGTAAAACAATTATTATGCTGCCAATGCGAAAAGATACAGTAAAACCTCTCTATAACAACCACACAATTACATGAACTAGTTTGTGTTAAAGGCAGGTGGATACTTAAATCAAGGTGAAAGTAAAACAGAACGCTCCTATAGGAGCGTTCTGTTTTACTTTCACCTTGCTTTAAGCAGTCACCTGCCCTAAATACCAACTAATTAACACAATTTCGTGGTCGTTATAGAGAGGTTTTACTGTAATTACTGTTGTAAACAGTTTAAATCATGACAAGACACCGAGTTATGAAGTCTTATCAAGATTCAAACTGTTTGTTACTGTAATTGTGTTCTTTTAACCCCTTCCCTGATGAATATTCATGGCGAAAATAATGACGTCATACATATTAATAAGATAATGTTTTATAATGGCATATGACATTTTGGCTCAGGAAGAAGCTGTAGAATTAGATCTTTATTACACCATAAGCATACAGGACCGATCCTGATCAGACGGCTCCTATAGGAGCCGTCTGATCTGGGTCTACTCTGTTTGCAGATGCGTCAAAATGCGCTTACATAAGGGAAAGGGTTACACAAAAAAGAAAAACAATGAAAATGAAAAACATATAGAAGACGAAACATTTTGCATTCTTTAACTCTTTTGGTGCCAAATTTAAAAGTGTTGTCTGCATAATAATTTCATATTAAATATAATTCTAAACTAAATAATAAAGATATATTAGTAAAACATTTGTTTTTAAAATCCTGTATGCTTGGGCTAAACTAATACAGAAAACAGTGAAGTCCCAGGTCAGATGCCGCCTTGAAAAGGCGGCATCTGACCTGGCACTGCACTGTTTTCAATGGTGCCAACAGGCAACATTGGCGCCGAAAGAGTTAAAACGGACAACAATATCTAATCGGCATCTGAACTGCAGTAAAACCCCTCTAAACAGGAATTTTAGTTGAGAAGAATTTATTTAATTTTAGGCAGGGTGAAAAAATGCAAATAAAAACTCCCAGAGGAGTTTTCTGTATGACGTTCACCCTGCATTAAGCTGCCACATGTCTCTAAGACCGATATTTATACTAATTTGAACGTCCGTTTTAGATAGGTTTTTGTCGTATTCCCTCTGTCTTTTAAGCTTTTATCATTTTGTCTTGAAATGTAAATCATTATAGAGTCGACCCTCGTTACAACGACCACTTTCGTTCCAACGGAAAGTGTTGCTGTATTGAAAATGTCGTTGTAATGAACATTAACCCATTACCTCATAGGCTATTTTTAGATATAACCTCTGAATAAATCTACCGAAAAGGAGCATTAACTAGAGAAAAGGAAATTTTTAGAATTTTGTAGTTTGAAACCGTTGTGATAAACAGAGCATTTGCTCATATAGGAGCAAATGCTCTATTTATCACAATGCTTTCACAAAATGACTTTTACAGAGTCGTCAAAAGTCGTCAATATGAGGGAATGTGTTATGTTATACAGTAACACCCCTCTGAATAGGACGTTCAAATTAACATCAATAACGGTAGGTAAGACAGGTGGCAGCTTAATGCAGGATGGAAGTCATGCAGAAAGCTCCTAGGGGAGCTTTCTGCATTACTTTCATCCTGCATTAAGCATCCACCTGCTTAAAATATCTTCATTTTTCTTCCCATAAATTAGATGGGTTTCTCTGTATACGTCTCCAAGATTCGGGTCAGTATAATGCATAATCCGTTGTATCGAATGTCGTTATAACGAGTGTCTCCTGTAACGGGTATCGTTTTCTATTTTTATCTTATTGTTTATTACACGGGGTATAATCTTGATCCAACTGTCATACAGAAAGACGTGTCCACATTGACGAAAGTATGTTTGAAAGATTTATGAAAAGAATTTATTTCAGCGGACAGGAACTATATTGTACATCAAATAAAAGGATTCATCACAATTTTGTGACCACTATATGTACCTGCAAAATATATCTTTCAGAAACATCCGTCCAAGTGAAAAATTTATTTGTTCAAACTAAATATTTGGTTGAGTCCACCTGAGAACAAAATGTTTAAGTGGGGTAAATGAAAATTGACCCCGCTATAATATCTCTGTTTTAAGTATTTGTATAATTTTCAAAGGTGTATGTGTGTATATATTGTCTTAATATGTATATTTGATCATTATCATAGTTGTATATAGTGCATCTAATGTTTCACTTCGAATACATTGAATAATATATAAGAACAACCCTGAATGTTGCTTTTCAATCTAACAACCTCCAGCATGCCAGTATATTTTCAACCACAGGGATATATAGGATCCTGTCACCAGTTGTCATTTGAGATCAACTTTTCTGAAACCATTTCAGAAAAAGGGATATTAACACATTTGCACCCAATGGATTCTTCCATGCTTATATATTCGATTACTCCATTTTTTATCTAAGGGGTGCATGACCTAATTTTTCAATTTCGTTTTGTTTTATATTGATATTCCTATCAACAAACAGTGTAGACTCTGAGCAGACGCCGCATGATGCTGCGTCTGATCAGAGTCTACACTGTTTGCCTACGTCCCATATATGGGATCATGGGAGCAAATAGGTTAAGCGAGCCTTTTTTCTGGACGAGATTAAGGAAAGTGTATCTCAAACGACACCGGGTGTCAGATTCTTTTTATCACAGCTGATTCTGTCAACTTCGATATTTAGACCAAGGGACAGAAAAATAGTAGGAATTTCGCTTCATCTTTGGAGTGCTGGCTAGATTCTATATTTAGTAACAAAGATGAGCCCATGCCAGCGTGAAATGGTTATCGAAAGTTTACCACTGTACACACAGACGCATGGAAATTTGGCTGTGTACCAATCAACACGAGTGCATTAAGATAAGATAGGAAAAGAACGTGAAGTAATCATATATATGACGTCACATGTTATATTACACATGTTTGATATAAATACATGATGATTATATCAACCGGGAGACAAGCAAAGTTATGTGATAGAAACTGTTCCTCAACAAGTTTCACTAAAAACTCTACCTGTTGAATATTGATGTTAAAAAAACATTTCAGGGGGGGGGGGCTTTTTAGCTTTACAAAACCTGTTGAATCAGATTTATATCATGTCATGAGCAAACCGAGCAAACCCTGATCAGACTGTATCTGATCTGGGTCTACTCTGTTTGCAAAGGCGTGACAAGGCGTTTATATGAGGGGGAAAGGGTTATGGACAGACGCCAGACGTTGGTGTAATATTACTCATTAAGCTATATCCGAGAAACACATAAGAATGCAAAAACATTACTTTTGCCTTGTTAAATTTGTAATGTAAGACTATAAGTCTATACCTCGGTATCTGACCCTTTTATGCTTGCCACATCTAACGTTTCTAAGGTGGGAATATCTGGCAAGAAACTAACTGATGACCTATATAGTCAATTGCGAGTTTCCCGCCAGATTTTCCCGTGCTTAAATGTATGGTCGAGACGAAAATATTACAAACCCTTTTGCTTTCTGGCGGTAATAGTATTGTTTTGGAGTTTCGGCATTGCAATTTGTAAAATACTTTTCTTAACTCAAACTCCGACTGCTTGTTCACTTTGTTTCTCTCTGAAAAAGCAAAGGTTATCTGCATTTGTTCGGAGTAATTTGCTTTTTCATTCATTTTGTAAAACAAAATTCATCAAAACATCAAAGTGTTTGAAAGCTAAAGGGGCAAGAAGGTAATTAATTCATTGTATCGTTAGTCCGTTGAATTAATGTTAGCAAAGCACCGAGGCCCATCTTGATATACAATGTGTTTGATGCACACATGATGTCAGACAGAGTACAAGGAACACTGGTCTATCAAACTACATGTACCTCATTTCTCAGCAAAGATTTGTATATACAGTAAAACCCCTCTAAACAGGACGTTCAATTTAGGATAAATATCGGTGTTGGAGACAGGTGGCAGCTTAATACAGGGTGAAATTCATGCCGAAAGCTCCTGCATGACTTTCACCCTGCATTGAGCAACCACCTGCCTCAAAATATCTAAAATATTCTTTACTAGAATTCCGGTTAAGAGGGGTTTTACTGTGCTCACAAATGAGTAACAATTCCATAAAAAATAAAAATTAACACGTCTCTTTTCTTCAGCTATGATGTTTGTGTATTTCGTTTCAAATCTGGATTCATAAACTTAATGTAGTTTGAAAAGCGATGCAAGATAAAGAATCAGTTTTTAAAAATTGCTTATCTGTCTGTGTATGTATAGACCATCCATTATAGAGACATTGGAACACATTCGATTCTAAATATAAAGACCACTCCAGCATAGCGCTTGATTATGTTTACATTGCTTAGAAAATTTGACACTTTGTAAGACTTCTGTAACACTTGTTTGTAAACCCTGTCATGCTGAAACAAAATGTCTAACCATACTATGATTTTACAAAAAGTACAAATATGAGTCAAGCAGGAAATACCACATACAGAACAAACAGGTACTTACGCTCAAGCGTTTTCCAAACTCCTGACAGAGTGTCAAACAGTTTGGATGTTGATGAGATGCCGAGTAAATATGCTCTTTGTCGGGGTCAAAGTGTTCAAATGCCAGCCAGGTCGCGCTCAGATTGATATGGATTAACCTTAGCATGATACGAGCGATTTTCTGATTAACCTTGAAAATAGTCCACGGTCTCATCTACATCAAACTGTTTGTAAAAAGTCGATTATATGTTTGTAGAAATATATATTTTAACACGAGTTGAATATATCAGACAGGCCAAAGTTTACTCAATGGGCCGAAGATTGATATGACAAAACTCTTGCAAATATTTAACATCAAACAGTAAAGGTTCTTTTGAACACTTCCCCCAAGAAAGGAGACCTTCAGCAGTGCCAGAGCTCTACGGGACAATAAGTCTCTTCAGCCATCACAGTAAAGCCATGCTAAAAGTCATCTTGAATAGACTGAATTCACACGCAGAAGAGATAATCGCTGAGGAACGATCAGGATTCAGAGCTAAGCTGGACGCAGCACCACAGAACGGATATTTAACCTCGGAATCTCGGAATTCTCTTTGATAAGCACTAGCAAATATATCGACATCAAGACGATTCATGAATGCAGCATTCTGAAATCTGACATGCAGCATTGTTGTGGGAAACTATGAGGAAGTAAAACGTTAGTGATAATGTAGTCAAGACCATACAACAGCTGATTGATAAAGCTTGATAAAGTGCAGTGCTCATCAATGACGTTCATACACATTGGAATCAAGGATGTCACCAATAGTGGGAAAAACAGTCATACACGAGCGCGACACACAAACGGGCTCAGCACACAAATATCATCAAACATGGAACAGTACAATTAAAAGAAAAAAAACGTGACGAAACGCATTAAAAGTAGACCATATGACGAAAGCAGGAATACTGGTGAGTACCGCATCGGAACGGTCAGACTCAGGCAGAAAAGAATAATTGGGGCTTAAACCAGTTTTGTGCGTATCCAGCCTTATGCTTATCCCACATTCACCCATGTCAAATGTAAAGCAAAATTAATCCCACCCCCGACAAATGCGTAACGATGTCAAGACAAAATAAATATTCAAATAAACTATGAAACTGTAAAACAAGTGACGACATAAAACTCAACACTGGCATTTAACCATATCATGCTGAATAAATTAATGTTTGTCAAAATTATGATATGTTGCATTTCGTACAAACGTTTGAGAAACTGTTGAACAAGTTTCAAACCGCTTAGATCCTGGTGCGCATCTAAGCAGTTTGCAAATACGAGTCAGGTCGCGCTTTGTATGACAAGGATTAAAAAGATGGAAATAAATATGCACTGATGGTGCTTATGTGCAAAGACTGCGCCTGGAGTGACCTTCACAGTAAAATCACTTATTGGTGATGGGTAAATTGTATCTGGAGTGGCCTTCGCTGAAGCGTATTGGGTACATATGGTACATTGTATATGGAGTGTGCAGCACTGATGGGCGGTGGGTAAATTGTATCTGGAGTGGCCTGCACTGATGGGTGAATTGTATCTAAAGTGGCCTGCACTGATGGATGACGGGTAAATTGTATCTGGAGTGGCCTGCACTAATGGGTAAATTGTATCTGGCGTGTTCTGTACTGATGGATGACGGGTAAATTGTATCTCGAGTGTTCTGTACTAATGACTGATGGGTAAATTGTATCTGGAGTGGTCTGTACTGATGGGTGACGGGTAAATTGTATCTGGAGTGGTCTGTACTGTACTAATGACTGACTGGTAAATTGTATCTGGAGTGGTCTGTACTGATTGATGACGGGTAAATTGTATCTGGATGACGGGTAAATTGTATCTGGAGTGATCTTTACTGATAGTTGACGGGTAAATTGTATCCGGAGTGGTCTGTACTGATGGATGACCGTAAATTGTATCCGGAGTGGTCTGTACTAATGGATGACGGGTAAATTGTATCTGGTGTGGTCTGTACTGATAGATGACGGGTAAATTGTATCTGGAGTGGTCTGTACTGATGACTGCCGGGTAAATTATATCTGGAGTGGCTCCCATTGATAAGTGATTCGTAAACTGTATTTGCATTTATATGCCTGCGTGACTAGAACAAGGACCTTTGTAACAAAACAGCCGAATACTACCATATACGTGGCTATATAAAGCCACAGTGATTGTATTTACAGACATTCAAACCGTCTCATGCTGAAATAAATACCGGTATATCTGCTCAAGCTCTGATCGGCTGTAATTGTTACTGACATTAGAATCGTTCAAGCTTTTAAGAAACTACTGAGAGAATGTCAATCGGCTTGCATTCTGACGAGACACCGGATTACTCATTGCATAAATATAAAGTTTTCTGAGCAAATGATGGTCAGTATTCAAAGATGCATTTTCTTCTAGTTCATTTTAAAAACATCATTCTGAGTGCCAAACGATCTTGATCCTGATACGATATGAAGAGTTTGTAGCCATAGTGGAACATCGATATCTAGAAAACAGATAACTTTAACTCGTGTTAAAAGGTCGATCCTTTTCAAAATTTGTAATACAGAATTGTTCCAAAATGAACCACTGCACGTATCTATAAAGGCATGCGACAGGAGCATTTAACATTACTTTCGAACTGCACTAAGGTGTCACATCGAGAAAGTTTCCAAGTAAGAAATAGGCTGACTCGAACTCACATCACCTCGAAGTAATTTATATGGTTCCTTTAAGTTCAAGATGTTGAGGATCAACTGTGTTTGCAAATGTAATCCCGGGAATTTGTCCGTGATATACTAAATGCTAAATGCTTGTACATGTAATTAGTTACTTTAGTAAGCGAATGACCTTCACTTCCTTTCCCTCATTTAAAAGCCTTTTCAAACATTTGAAAACAACATAGACCCAGTGCAGATGGGGCCCTGTAGAAGCCGTCCGATCAGGATGTGCTCTGTTTGTTCATTGATTTATAATACATATGACTCTACAGTTTCTACCAATACTAAAATCCCTTGTGTACATAAGACATTATAAACATTCAGCTAATAAATAATCATGACGTAATTATTTCTTACATGGGTATTCAACAGAGAAAGGGTTAAAAATAAGAATGGTCTTTAGAAAATATAAATGGATTTATTCTAGTGGGTACAAAATCAGTTTAAAAACAATTAACCATTTACTCCATAGATAAGCCTTTCTATGCCTTTGCAAACAGAGAAGACTCAGATCAGATGGCTCCTATAGGAGCCGTCTGATCAGGGTCTGCTCTGTTTGCCTGTGAAATTATAAAAAGTTACGATTTCTGCGTTGGCAAAATGTTCACGTGTACACATGCCATTTTAATATATATAATTAATATCCATGATGTCATCATTTCTTACATAAATAGTCATGGAGTAAAGGGTTAAGGACAGTAGTAGTAAAGGACGATGTTAAATATATAAGACAATTTGTATTGAATGCACATTGAAGTGGTAAGCATATAAAAACACAGGCTTAATTCAAGCTCACTCGCGTATTGGAAATACAAGGGTAGACAAACACTGCATGCTTGTAATTTTAATTAATTGTGACATTGCACTTAAAATGGTTAAACATCAGAGCAGATGCCTCCGTGGCCGAGTGGTTATAATCTTCGACCGGTAATCGCTTAGCCCCTCACCGCTGTGGTCTCGAATCCCCGCCCGTACATTTGGATTTTTCATGTGAGGAAGCCTTCCAGCTGGCTTGCGGTAGGTCGGTGGTTCTACTTGGATGTTTTTCTATGCACGAAACAACGAAATTTGTTCCGTGTACAAAAGAACATATGGGGTCTTCCTTTACCTGTAATTATATGTAAAAATATTATCAGTCGTGATATAACTTAAAGCGACGTAAAATCCGCCAAAACCGAACGAAGCCAAACTAAACATCAAAGCTGGCGAAAAGTTGAAACACTGAAACACCTACACACTACTGATATTGGTCTACATTTTAGGCAAAGTCATTTCTGCATTTATTACGCAACATTTTTTTCAAAGTGATCTCCACCCATTCCCCACCAACTTTATTTCTCCAAAGCGTAAACGTATATACAAATGTACGTGTACTATATACGTATATACATGTACGTATACGCATAGTGTATTCCTTTTGTCATGTTGTTTTTCGTTGTGTTGCAATTTAGTGCAAAAATGTATAGTGCGATAATGCGACCTCATACATTTATTAACACAGGTGTTCGTAAAAGCGGTGGTTGCTTAATGCAAGGCAAAAGTAATACAGAAAACTCCTATTGGAGCTTTATGCCTAAGTTTTGTCCTGCATTAAGCTACAACCTGTTTTAAAAGTCCAGAAATAGACTTCTTTTGAGTGGTCGTACTAGGAGACTTTACTGTATATCAACACATTCCTAATCAAAATGTCTTGTTATACCAACTTTATAGTTTAGGTTTATATATATTAAACAATCTGTAATTGCTAGTATTCTATAACATATTTACAAAGAACGTTCCATCACGTATCAATTTATAACACATTGTACAACTATAATAGTTACTTGGCAACTTGCCAAAACATATTTCATTCTGTTAAAACAGACATATGATATATACATTTTGATTTATGCAGGTAGTGAAAAAAATATTTTACATTATACATGATTTTTTGAACAGGTTTGGATTACTTATGCGACTGTTGTTGTTTTGGTTTTGTTTTTGTTTGTTGTTTTTTGTTTTGTTTTTTGTTTTTTTTTTTGGGGGGGGGGGGGGGTTGGGGGGTGGGGGTGGGGGGAGGTGGGGTGCATCATGTTAATAATTAGTAGTATGGACCTAAAATGTTCCCGATTAAAAATGAAACGTTAATTGCTTAGGTGAAATTCTTCAGACTTTAGAATTTCGTTCGATCTTTTAATTGCAGTGAGTGAGTGTATTGCATTTAAAATAGAGAAAAATATCTTCAAACAAAATTATCTTCATAAGAAATATTAAGAAAATATAATTAATTAAAGGAAGTAAATAAAACATTGCCCCTCTATCCGTCATAGCACTCCAGAACTACAGATAAAGGTACGTATAAAAATACTAAAATCGTCATTTCTCCACCAAACCCTATATTGTGACCATTCTTTAGAATCGTCTCTTCGACATGATTCTAAAGACTAGTCTACCTTATAGGGCTTGATTGAGAAATAAAGAAGTTGTTCTTGAAAATGTTTGATTTCACGCATCTAACCCATACTTCTAGAACTCGGTTCGCCTATGGAATCAAAGAACCAATGTAAAGAATTCGAATAAGGTTCCCCATTGTCAAACTAAAGAAACCAGCATAGGTGTCTACGTTTGATTTGATCAAATTGTAATTGGAAATCTCCAGACTGATATTAAGCAGCTAATGCCGACAAAACAGCATCTGAGTATCAACTACTACATTTATCATGCAGCCTATTGAAACACACACATCGTCTACCAAGCTCCCATGGGGTAAATACCGTTAGACAGTGCAAATGTGCCCATTCGGCACGAACTACTTCAGTCATTGTCATCTAGATCGGGTCTTGGCTGGTATTGGCAAACAACCTGGATCCAGAGTAACTCGGTGTCTCGTCAGGATCCAATCTGTTTGCCACTAGACCAATAATGTCTCACAATTTAAGTCAACTGGATAATTTCTAAAAAATGAGTGAAATGAAATTCTCAGCTGACATTATTATTTGATGGCATTACATTAGGCTAATTTTGTATCTATACGAGAAGTCTATATAAAAAAAATGTTCTGCTATCTAAAATCGAGTCCCATCTAAAATGGAGTCCCATCGATAAATAATCTAGTTAACATAATTTTGTTAATACAAATCTAGAAGACTAGAACGAAGGAGATGAGCCATTCACTATCCACCAGGCTTTTATTGATTTGTTTGTTGTAGTTTTGTTTAACTGCATTGCGATACGGACTGTCATATAGCGTCACAAATTAGGAAACTGAAAGGAGACAAATGTGGAACAAAGGTATTGAATGAAAAGCGATATTGAATCAAATAAACATAATTATTACAATCTTACCAGACATGTTGGTTATAATTTATTTCCTTATATGTCTGTTCACTCTATTTTGATTTAATCAAATGTAAAAATGGAATTGCATTTCAAAGCATGTGATTATGTCTCTCCATAAATCTCTCTTGATGTCATTGTTAAGATTCTTATCCCTCTCTGATTGTTGATATACGAGAAATACAAATAACAAAGTTACAGATAAAGGTGAATACCCTAATACAGTAAAACCTCTCTATAACGGCCACTAAATTACATCAAGTATATTGTGTTAAAGGCAGGTGGCTGCTTAAAGCAAGGTGAAAGTAAAACAGAACGCTCCTATAGGAGCGTTCTGTTTTACATTCACCTTGCTTTAAGCAGCCACCTGCCCTAAATACCAACTAATTAACACAATTTAGTGGCCGTTATAGAGAGGTTTTACTGTACTAATATTGTCAATGGCGCGGCCTTAAGTCCGCGTCTCTATGGAATGCTTTCGATGGAATTTCACTGGTAGGAGGGCTGATTTATTAAGACTAGTGAGAAGATGGTTTATTCGTATAAAAACAGTATGCATGGAATGATACAATTTTATAGGTCGACATATTTATTTTCAGTGTAGACTTGTTTGTATTTTGGAAATGAAAATATTAGAAAATTATTTATTATAATAAAAAAATTAATACATGTACCGCAACGGAAATATCAACGATAACAGACTAAGATGTTGCGGAACCGAAAACTTTCGAATTCGGGCAACCGTTTAAATAAGGGGCGGGGCTTAATTAGTAAAGATACTTCGATGGAGACTCAACTAAAATGACAGTTTCTTAAGGATCAGGGGCATAGCGTTTGTTGGTTACTATGGCTATCCGATTGAAATTGCTGCTTTTTAAAAGAGATCCAGGGGTAAGACCGTGCCGGTTGATTAAACTACAGGAGTTTTCAGCATTACTTTAGACTTGCAATGAGCTGTGCACTTGAGAAAGTGTTCTGATTAGAAATCGGATATCTGCGCTTATGCAATTATAAAAATCAGCTTGTAAATATGCATGATGTCATTCTTTCTTACATGAATATTTAACAAGACAGGGGATTAGGTGTCCATTATGATATGGAAAGGGTTATTGTATAACTAGGGTCCTTTGACTGAAATTACTACTGTTTAAAGGACCCTTGGTGGTGAAACTGAAGAATAATGTTGTGTTACTAAGGTCACAATACAGCCATTAAGTTGACACTATATTATATAAAGTACATTTGATTATTATTCACTATTCAGTAATCCGCGCCCTTTGATGCTTTGCATTAATGTTGTTAGACTGGCGGAAGCCAGTCTTTAGTACCGTAAATCGGATTCAGAAATAGTACCAATGCAACGTCCGATTTAACATTTTTGTGTATTAATGCACCACAGGCGGATCTATATGTCTAATTGCATATTTTCAATACAGCAAAATATCACATAACTACCCTTTGAACCAGAACTGCCGATCTGCCCTGCAATGTGTCTGCAATTCTAGGTCAAATGCTAATGAGAAGTTAAGCGGTTAAAAAATAGTGCCCCTTGAAATATCACTCTTATCATTATGGAAGTGATCCGAAGCATTCCTATATATTTTGGTCAAGAAAAGTAAGCTAAAATATTTTAGAAACATTTCCAAAACGGGAAGAGAAAAGGAGCGAATAATAGCATTGAAGCGGTCACATGAATGACATGATCAAAACGTTTGCAGAACGTCTCACACGCGCTTTAATTGACAGACCTTTCATCCAAAACCACGTAAGTATTTTGTCATATTTATAAATACAAATTTTAAGTCTTAAAGCGTCGTCTTTAAGTGTCGTCTTATTATTTCTAGGTTTGGAAATACTGTCATCAGTAGAATTGTCGTGTTTCTGGAGGATGGTTCTTTATAGTTGTGACGTGAAATACCAGTTTTTAGTATTGCTCTGTTGCATTTACAGACGTGTATCGTCTGCGTAACTCTGAAATAAGTTTTCCTGTAAAGCGTTACTGTTTCTAAAATCTTTCTCTCGGTTGCAGATATTTCCAGATAAATATAAGTACAGTAGAACATGCCTTAAGCGACCCCCAACAATAGGTGTAACTATGGACCTATTAGGCAGGTGGTAACTTAATGTAGGTCAAAACTAATGCATAAAGCGCATATAGGAACTTTCTGCATTACTTTTGCCCTGCATTAAGCATCCCCTGCTTTTTAAGACTCCTATGTTCAATACAGTAATGGTCACTTAAGACAGGTTCTACTTTTCCGTTTACATTGCATACTTCTTTTTCTGTGCAATTTAATGGGAAATAGAGGCATGCAATGTGTTGCAATTGTCATGCTGATGTTGTAATTTACAGTTGAATAGAACATTTGTTTATTTTCTTATTATCATCCCAATTGTCCTCCATGTTTGCAAGGGAGTCAGTCCGTCCGTCCATCCGTCTGTCTGTTCATCTGTTCGTCGGCATTTGCTTAAACGACATCTCCTCTGAAACCTCATAATAGAATGTTACCAAACTTCCCATAAATGATCGTGATATTGAGTTCTATGAGAATTGCTACACAAATTCTGATTCATGAAGAACTCTGGTTGCTATGGCAACATAAAGAAAAAACTTAAGAAATATTCTCCAAACCCAGGGTTCAGATTTGAATGATACTTGAAAGAAATAGTCCTCTGATAAACCTCTGCCAAAAATTCTAAAACTGATGTTGATATCTAAAACAAAACCATGACTGCCAGGGGCGGAGCTACTGTTCCGCCAGTCTTTCAACGATTTCAGTGCTTTAATTCTTGTTTCTCCCTCAAACGCTATAATTTGACCACTCTTTAGAATCATCCTCTTCGAGACGATTCTAAGGAATGGTCTAAAGAGTGATCACAGTATAGGGTTTGGTGGCGAAACAAAGGAGCTATTCTTGAAAATGTTTACATGCACGCATCTTATCTGTGCCTCTCTTTAAGCTCGTCGATTGATGCGTTCACAAACTGTCCCTACCCCCATTGAAACGGTGAAGAGACTTGTTTCGATGCATTTCAAACTGCTGTTTCGATGCATTTCAAACTACTGACTAAAGTGTCAGAATCTTTATTTCACATCGCTGAATACTTAACATTGACTCAAAATGGCGTATCTATTTCAAACAGAAGTGTAGAAATTTCAGCCAAATGTAGCCAAATATAAGAGACATTTTCCGTCAAAACAAAATCATACATCATTGATTTTAACGCATTTCCTATTATTGGTGCTCTGGTTCGTTAGTTTAGAAAATGGGGTTGTTTCAACGCAACGCTCATGGACGCTTCACAACGTTGTTTTAACGGTCATATACGCTTCACAGCGGGGTTGTTTTAACGCTACGCTGATAGACGTTTTACAACGGTATCCTTTTAACGTAACGCTCATAGACGTTTCGCATCGGGGTTGTTTTAACGTAACGCTCATAGACGATTCACAAAATATTCATACGCGGTAGATACTATATATGCCATTTCACTAAAGAGGTGCAACTGAAAGAAAGGAATGTTTGCTTTCCAGAAGTATCAGACTGCATGACCTATTTATTTATAACATGTACTTGTAGTTTGGAAGTTTGTGGTATCTTTCTGACGTGTCAAAATACAGCTAAAATTCCAAAGTACCAACCTAATAGTTCTTATATGTCTTAATTAGACACAAAATTATTTAGAATTATATCTTTATCCAACTTATTTGCAAAGTACCGCCATGATCTGTGTTAACGAAAAAACTATCCATTTCATCCACTTTTACAATGAATAAACAAAGCGGTCCTGTCATTTTTAAATCTACCTGCGCAGTTACCTCTTGACTCAATTACACGCAATGCACGCAATGCACGCAATGCACGAAATGCAAAACTGACACCTTCTTCATTTATCTTCATTTGACTTTTGCTAGCAAACGAGCCTTCATCACAAAGTTGCATAAGCAATTGCGTAGAGGTAACAGGAATGTATGTTTATTTATGCTAAGGCTTCTGACTTCCTATGGAGAACTAACGTTAATACTCAATTTGCTTAATTGTTTTGCGAGTTTATACGTACGGTAGAACATGTTTTATGCGACCATCAAAAAGAGGTATAACTATGGACATGTAAGACAGGTGGTAGCTTAATGCAGGTCAAAAGTAATACAGAAAGCTCCTGTAGGAGCTTTCTGTATTACTTTTGCCCTGAATTAAGCAACTGTCTGCTTTTTACTATTTCCTTGTTCAACAAATGAATGGTTACTGAAGCCAGATACTACTGTAGTTGTTTTCTTCGCCTGGCAAAGTCCTTCGACAATATTCCATTGTCACGTCGTGTATTGCACCCTTTGTACAAAACCTCTGTAGTACGAATTTAACTCTCATATATCGAATATAGCTCCTATGTTTCCTACGTAATTCGTATGCTTTGAGCATAGCTAATTTGCTTCAAATATAACTGTAATGCTATGTTTCGGATGTATCTCCTATGATTCGAATATAGTTTCAATGTTTCGAATATGACTCCTCCTATTCTTCGAATTATTTCTAATATAACTTCTTTAGCAGGTGATTTGAACATAGGTCCTATTTCAAACATTGGTCATATGTTTCGAATATAGTTCATAGCTTTCGAATGAATAAAGTGACCAGAGCTCCTATGTTTCGAGAACAGCTCGTATCTTTTAAATTAAGCATATATATTTCGAATTAATGTAGCAAATAGCGCTCCTGTGTATCGGTTATGCTCATTTGCTTCGATTAGATATCTAACACCTGTTTTTCGAGTATAGCTCATGTCTTTTAAATACATGTATACAGTTAAACTTCGATATCTTGAACTCGAATAACTCGAACATCGACATTGTTCAGTATTGTTCAGATTAATACTCGGATGACTCGAATCTCTGTTATTTCGAAGTAATTTGTATGATCCTTTGGAGTTCGCAATATCAAAGTCCAGCTGTAGCTCATAATTTTCGAATGAAAATAGAAAATACGGTTGCTATGTTTCAGGGTCCATGCTTATAAAACGTTTAGTTGAGTCTGAGTTCGTTCTCAAGTTTTTGATTGGTCAAATCTGACCAATCAAAAGCTTGAGAACTCAAATCTGACCAATCAAAAGGTTGAGAACGAAACTCAGACTCAACTAAAAGCTTTATAAGCATGGACCCAGATATAGCTCATTTACTTCCATTATAGTTGTTTGGTTTCAAATATAGCTCCTGTGTTTAGAATATAGTCCCGCCCTTGCTGAAGGGTGCACTCGAAGCACATATTTCTCAGTACAATTTGACGTTACAAATACATCCGCAGATGAAAATCTGTTTGATTCTTGTACAAGCTTTTAACCATACACCTATGTGTTATAAGAGTTAAAACATCAGGCTTCAGAAAGTGGTAGTGATTCAAATCCATGATTCGAATAATAGGACAAATACATACCTAAATAAGAGAATGTCTCTAAGTAAGAGAACCTCAATGTTTGTTTCGTAAGTGTCCCAAATTATGCATGAATAATTTCCATTCAGATAAATATTCGTTTATATTTAATATTTCGTTTCATATAAATTATATTGGTGTCTGTCATTCAAATGACGTGGTGTTGTTTCCAAAAGTACTTTCAGTCTAATTTGGGACAATAGACCTAGTGCATTAATGGATGTGCTAATTGGTACTAAATGGTGTAATCTCGTTAATACGACCACTCAACAGAAGTACAGTAAAATCTCGATACTACGAACACTCAAATACGTACCATTATTGATCTTTAACACAGGTGGTAGCTTAATGCAAGGTAGAAGTCATGCAGAAAGTCACCAGCCTACAAAGGCATAAATTCCTACATATTAAAAATTCGCAGTATAGAGTTTTTACTGTTAAGGTCTTAGGATGCAGGACAGCAGTTATACAGAAAGCTCCGGCTTTCTGCATTACGTTTGCCCTGCATTAAGCAATCATCTGCTTTTACAGACCCCTATGTTAATACAGTAAAACATCTGTATAACGGCCACTAAATTGTGTTAATTAATTGGTATTTAGGGCAGGTGGCTGCTTAAAGCAAGGTGAAAGTAAAACAGAACGCCCCTATAGGAGCGTACTGTTTTACTTTCACCTTGCTTTAAGCAGCCACCTGCATTTAACACAATATACCTGATGTAATTTAGTGACCGTTATAGAGAGGTTTTACTGTACATTATATGATGAATTAGCGACACTTTAGTGTAATTTGCAATGTCACGCGTGTTTTTCAAATTGAATTGGTTTCGTTGTGAATTATTTATAATTTTATGGAAATGCATCTTCCAGCTGCGTGTATATTGTATCCTCGGGTATAATTCACAGCAAACACTTGTGGGACTTGATACGGATATAAAAATGCAAATCATGATGTCTGGCTGCAAATATTTGATCATGTGACAAAGTTTTATAAATAAAATGAAATTATGTATTAAAGAACACATCTGTACAAACAAACACGTTCGGGTTAATGGGAAAAGTCAGTTAAATTACAGGACCGAGTTAAATAAGATGCTTTGAAACAGGGTAGATCCAGATCAAAGGGTTCTTGAAGTAGCCCTTTGTCAAATTGTCACTGTATGTCTTAAAAATCATTTGCTCCAGTTATACATGTTTGCTTTGCTTCCCATCTTGTTCTTGTCCGTACATACGTATATACGTCCGTCCGTACGTCCCGTAAATCTTGTGTATCCAACTCATCATACACAAATCGGAGGCTTTATTTCAAACTTTCACAGATGAGCACTGTTGATTTAAAGATTTACGTAAAGAAGTACCGAAGTTATGGGAGTTTGAAATGTTCTTCATTATATAACATATAGTGAAAAGTGCCTCATTTAGAGACAATATCGCTGGGTAATAATACTCGTGTCCTTTGGGCACACTTTTCTCTTTTAATTAATTTTCAGAAAGGGAGGGGAAGCAATTTAATGATTCAGCAGTGCAAGAGTTAATATAAAATAGTGTAATATTTGGAACATCACCGTGATGTACATAATGAAAACTAACTGACTTAAACGGCTTTCCACATAAATACGTGTACAGTAAAACCGCTCTAGACCGGACGTTCAATTTAGTATAGATATAGTTCTTGAAGACAGGTGGCAGCTTAGTGCAGGATGAAAATCATACAGAAAGCTCCTCTAGGAACTTTCTGCATGACATTCACCCTGCATTAAGCAGTCCATCTGCCTTAAAGTATTTAAATTCTTCTCTTCTAGAATTTCGGTTTAGAGGTGGTTTTTTACTGCACAAGTAATGTACCTAACAATAAAGAATGCAGAAATGTTATAAAAGTCTTAAGATGATTGACACATGTAATGTTTCACATATTTGGTTCGTAATACATGAGCTGGGTGATTTTTTACCGAGAACAAACATGCGTATGTAAGACAAGCGCCAAGACATTAACCATTCGCTTGCTATTCACGTCAATATACGTACCTGTAAATAGTGAAGACCCAGATGAGACAGCTCCTGCAGGAGCTGTCTCATCAGGGTCTGCACTATTTACAAATTGATTGTGCAACCAGTGCACTGCGCAGCAGTCATTGCACAGCGATATACTTGTACACAGTGAAGATATATGTAATTATACAACAGGACATGGGTAAAGAAGGAGAAATGTATTTTAAAATTCAGCAAGAGAAGAGTTAAATTATGCAAAGACTGGAACTCGCACCAGAGGTCTAGATAAGATGTGAAAATTAAATTATTTTTTAGAATAGCTCCGTTTTTCTCCACCAAACTCTATGTTGTGAACACTCTTTAGAATCGTCACAGTGCATTAAGCTGTCACGTGTGTTTCTAGATATGCGTAGCAATACATTTAAATTGCGTTAAATTATGTAATGTAAAATTTGGAAGGACCGGTTGGAGTTATCCCGAAGTTGAGTTATCCCAGTTCGAGATATCGAAGTTCAGATGTATTTCTTACATGAATATTTAACAGGTAAATGATAACGGTGACATATTTATAGAAAAACTAAGTACTCAACTCAGAGTGATATAATTTGCAATACACCGGCAACTATGACGAGGTCTTACAAACTTCAATGTACACGAAAATTTCGATAGACGACCACTTGGTTTATTAAAGGAAACTGTGTAAAACCGGTGGTCACTTAATGCAGGGAAAATGTGATATAGAAAGCTCATATGGGAGCTTTCTATATTACTTTGTTTTGCATTAAGCTACCACCGGTTTTAAAAATCCAGAATTATAGTTATTTTGGGTGGTCGTATTAGCAAGACTGTACTGTATTGTCTTCGAGAAAACCTAAAGAAATACAGTAAAACCCCTCTAATGCGACCACTTAATGAACAAATATGGCTGTCTTCATAAACGGGTGGTTGCTTAATGCATGGCGAAAGATAAGCAGAAAGCTCCTGTAGGAGATTTCTGCATAACTTTCGTCCTACATTAAGCTTCAACCTGCCTTTGCCACTGTGAATTATGTCGCTTTTTGATGGTCGCATTAGAGGGGTTTTACTGTAACTTGACACATCTCATCCAGTCTCATGGGATTAATGATTATTACTTATTATTGCCATTTGCTTATGATCAACTATAGATATAATCAAACGTAAATGAACAAGTTACATATGTTTAGGATTAACGAAAAGATAGCATTAATCATAATGGCTATTACAAAAATGTATTAAATTAAATGCTATGTGAGTTTCACATTAATGTTCCTTGTTCCAGGTAAGTGGCGCATACTAAATCAATATAATGGGTGTACTTAACCTTTCCCTTCATAAAAACGCATTTTCACGCAAGTGCAAACAGAAAAGACCCAGATCAGACGGTTCCTGGTCAGGATCTGCTCTATTTGCCAATGGAATTTGATAGATCTTTTTCTTTATGTTCCAAAAATGGCTTTCCATATTTCATTATCACTATTTTGGCCCTGAATATTCAGTAGGTGTTGAACTTTGGAATAAATATAGAACATGGAAAGGGTAAATGATGTACAGAGAGATGTACTGAGATTAGGCCAATAATTAAACAGAATCGACCCACGTATGTGATGTCTGTGAAACTGGCTGTTAGTTTTTAGTTGTTTATTCATACGTAAATTCGGAGAGAAACATGGCAAATACGAATTAACATTTCAGATCTCAAGTCAGCTGCCATAATCATGTTTATTCAAAGAAATACCGAATATCAAATTCTAGGGCACCGTTGAGTTGGTTATTTAGGTGTGAATTCGTTATTATGATATATATGTATGGCAAATTGACATCAAGTAGTGAGTTAGCTATACAAATGTGAATAAAAACATACAGGGTCCATGCTTATAAAGCTTTTAGTTGAGTCTGAGATCGTTCTCAAGTTTTTGATTGGTCAGATTTGAGCCTTTGGCTCAAATCTGACCAATCAAAAGCTTGAGAACTCAAATCTGACCAACCAAAAGCCTGAGAACGAAACTCAGACTCAACTAAAAGCTTTATGAGCATGGACCCTGATGTTAGGTCGTTATTCATACATGTATGTAAACTACACCAACATAATAAAGGGCAGGTTCCAATCAGTCATTAGTTAGTCAGATGTGAATATATAACAATTCACAGGAGTAACAATGCGAATTCACGTTCGGTCATAAGTTGTTTCTGTAAATTCGTAGATGTAATACAAATCGAATTCACACCGACTGTCACTTGCTCAGACAAGAATTCTCATAAAAAGGCGCTAAACTAATTTGTAGCCAGTTTTGAGTTGGTAATTCTCGTGTGAATCTTGCGACTTTAGATGCGAATTGATAAAGAATGACAACCATCAAACTCACAGTCAGTTGTGACATGAATGAAGAAGAAATGGAAAAAACAACAAAGCCAATTCACAGATATTTGATGCTTTATATTCATATCAGAATTGTCGCCTTACACAGTGAATTCGATTATTTGTCATTTCTCGTGTGAAGTACTAATTAACAGTTGATTTAGAGTTTGCTTTTTATATATCATTTCGTCAGGTTTGCATATGAGCTATCAACTAACAGCTGGTTCTGGATTAGATCTTTGTAATTCACAATTAACCCATTCCCTCATATTGATGAATTTTGACGACTTTGTAAAAGTAACTTTGTGAAATCATTGTGATAAATAGAGCATTTGCTCCTATAAGAGCAAATGCTCTATTTATCACAATGGTTTCAAACTACAAAATTCTAAATTTTTCATTTTCTCTAGCTCATTTTCGGTAGATTTATTCAAAGAGGTTGTATCTAAAAATAGCCTATGAGGTAATGGGTTAGATAACCAACGTTAAGGTAGCTGTTTACCGATATTTTACGATTAGTCGATTTCATATACTTGTATGAATAACCTATTCACAGTTAGCTGAATTGACTTTGCTCACTTCCGTGTAAATTCGCACCTGAATAATCAACGCGCACTGTGAATATCTTGTC
The DNA here is from genome assembly GCA_963576725.1 of Azorinus chamasolen. Taxonomy (NCBI): domain Eukaryota; kingdom Metazoa; phylum Mollusca; class Bivalvia; order Cardiida; family Solecurtidae; genus Azorinus; species Azorinus chamasolen. The sequence continues at coordinate 64,824,796 of OY755239.1, read as the reverse complement.
ATTTTCTTATGCTCTCCTAAATTCTCCAAGTCCCTTCGTGTGTCCGCCCGTCCGTCCGTGTTTGTGTGTCCGTCCAACCACTTGTTTCGAGTCAGATCTGTAAGTTTGTGTTTTAAAAAGCTTGGCACAAATGTTCGTCGAATAAATATGACGTATCACATAATATGCAATATGCATGTTGGATACAGGAATGACCCAATCAGAATCGCCAGGCAATATGGATATGCATTCAAACACTACTCGGAGGTTAGAGAGAATATTTCAACAGACCAGATCAGTTAAACACATTTCCCGTAGCGGTCTGCCACGGTTAACGTCATGTCGGCAGAACCAATACTTATGTGAAAACCGCTTAGGTGACCGATTTCAAAATGCAGCTCACACCGCAAGAAATGTCATTGGTATCACCGGAAACCCGATTAGCAGACACAGAGTCGGGCGTCGACTCCTTGGTATTAACGAAAGGTCACGTCGACCTTACGTTGGCCGTAATTTAAGTCAGCGTAACTGGGACAATCGACTTCAATGAACCAGGCAACATTTTAGTTTGCGCCGTGCAGAGCGGAATAACGTTTTGTTCTCAGATAAATGTCGTTTTAATCTTTCTTCTCATGATAGAGCACGTGTGTATAGACGCGGAAATAACCGTTTTGCTGATTGTTCCGTTTTACAAAAATGTCGTTTTAGGGGAGGTTCTATTATGTTTTGGGGGAGGAATGTAAATGCAGTTAAATATTGCGATGATATCCTGGGACTGATGGTTGTTCCGTTCTTCAATGCTCACCCAAACATGCAATTCCAGCAGGATAACGCAACAAGATACACGGCACGCATTGGTATGATAGACTGGGCTTTTAAAAGCCATGATATCAACCCAACAGAGCATTTATAGGACTTTGTAAAACGCAAGGTACGTCAACGTCCACAACAGTCAAATAATGTCAGCGAGCTTAAAGTTGCTGTGATCGGAGAGTGAAACAGAATTCCACAATATTTCATTCACATTCACAAGTTGATTAATTCAATGAGACGACGGTGTGCAAGCAAATGGGATCTACGCTCTATTAAGTAGTAGTACTCTGACTGATGTGAATTTCATTTTAGAAGTGTGTCACTTTGCTTACTACAATTTTGATTTTAGGTTTTATTGTTTGCTGTTCATGATTTGTCTTATTAGGAATAAAATAAGCTTTAAATAATACTTTGTGTTTCATTTAACAGTAATTTAGTAATACATGTACCTTACACAACCTAGGGGTGCTACTCTTGGGCTTGTGTGTATATGTTGTTGATGGGATGTTAACACACATGCAGCTATGCTAGTGTAGACATGATACTACAAACAGTTACATTGATATGATTAATACCACATAAGAATAGACAGACATATAAATATATAAGAACAAATAACAAATAAACAATGCAAATTCAAGACATTCTGTTCTTTGTTTCATATACCGAAATTTGAAAGAAATAGTATACGACGCTGTAACTATGTGCATTACAACAGTATCTATTCACAACGTTTTATTGTTAGATGAACCAACATGCATCTAGATTCAAGCCTTCTAATAGCCTTTTTTAAAACAGTAAATGAACAAAAACATTTCCGTTATTGATATGGTATGATCAAAATGCCTTCGAACGTGTTTTGTTTTGCTGGAAATACGGAGAGAGGGCAATTAATACAAAAGAAACATAGACGCTTGTTTACTAACATGCTTTCGGTGAACGGTACACGTTGCATGTATTCGTATTACTTTTTATCACATAATCTGCCGTGTGGGAGTGCCGAAACAGAGCGCTGTAAATTGCGGAAATGCGCTTGTGCACTTTTTTGCAAATGGGCGGTTTGAATCAGGCTGTAATGACACTGTAAACAATGGCCGAAGCAGCCATCAGATATAGTTTAGTTCACTTTCTATGGCACTTTAAGGGTTGTGTGATAAAAAGAATTCTGCATTCGTGTTCATTGTATGTAGTTTTTCGTGGGTACCGTCTGCTAAGCCTTGAATTTCTGGGCAAGTTTATGTGAGTCAAATTAGTCCCTCTATCGTGAATATGGCTTGATCTTAGATGGGTTACCCCTAAAGAATGTGGTTCGATTACCATATGTGTTGGGTATTGATGAGACGCTGAGATAACTTGACGTCTAGTCTAAAGCCAACCCGTTTGCAACAGTAGGCACCGTTTTCGCATTGATAGTATTTAGGTTAATATTCTGTCCATATCATCCATTGTTTGCAATATGTATATTTCCGAATCCCTCAAAACAGAACGCTTATTCTTATCATGTTTAAGTTTCAGTTTTGTTTATTTACAATTTCTCATATGTGTCTTTTCCTTTACATTTCTCCTTCGGTCTCAGTTAATTTGGAACGAGAGCGCGGACTGTGGCGGTATACTTGGACAAACGTGCTCTGTTGTACGACTGGCTGATGGTATTAAACGAATTTTTGTTGTTTCTCTGTGAGGTCACATGAGACACATTGGTGACAATACTCCGGCCGTCATGCCGTCGTACAGATGCAGATCTAAGTTAGTCCTAACATTACATATCATGTACCTAATGTCAATATTTCCCTGTTATGTCAGCATTTTTTCTATGTATGCAAATGTTGTGTCGACAGGAAATCTTGCATATCGTATTAAGTTTGTGTCTAGATGCTACAACCCAGATGAAAAGTACATTTCGAATGTGCACTTTACTAAACGAATCTTACTTGCGTTAACTCTAATTATAATTGCTACCCTTACAGCGTGCCTCATAAAACAGCATGGTTGTCTAGTATGGGTGTCAGCTCTACTGATTCGCTCAGGCGATATACATCCTAATCCCGGTCCATTTCCTCATTTACAAAATAGCGTCGACTCAGATACTTCTTCGGACTCTTACAGCTCTTTCTCCAGTGTGATGCATAACTTTTCTTTAGTACATTATAATGTCCAAAGCATACTGCCAAAAATAGATCATTTATACACGGAACTGAAATATTTTGATATTCTGTCATTTTCCGAAACTTGGCTAAATGACTCTATACATTCTGACGACCTTCACATCCCAACTTATTTTAAGCCTGAAAGGAAAGACAGAGACGACGGATATGGGGGCATTTGTATCTACATAAAGAATACTATGACATACAAAAGAAAACCTGAGTTTGAACCCTTTGATATAGAATGTATTTGGGTTGAAATAACTATAAGACATTTGCGGATATTAATAGGCGTGTTTTACAGACCCCCAAATTCCGGAATCCATTATTTAAGCAAAATTGAAGACTCGATACATTTAGCGGGAGACAGTCGTGCAAATGAGTTAATAATCATTGGCGACTTTAATCTAAATATGTTGAACACACACACGGCGCAGAAAATCAATTCGCTTTCCCAACAATTTGGCCTTTCACAATTAATAGATGAACCAACACACTTTACCGAAAATTCGTCATCTTTAATCGATATATTGCTTGTTAAAAATACCCACAGTCTTATCGCTAGTGGTGTATCTGATCCCTTTTTGAACCAACAAATAAGATACCATTGTCCCATCTATGCAATTTTTAAATTCAAGAAAATTAAAGCGATGTCATTCAAACGAACTGTCTGGCAATATGATAAATGCGATTTCAATCTACTTCGGCAAATAGCAAGTCTCACGCAATGGAATGATTTGAGAGATGACGCAATTGATGTATACGCCAAAAATGTTACAAATAAAATTTCTGAAATTTCTTTGAAATATATTCCTCACAAAATGATCACTGTTAAACAATGGGAACCTGCTTGGATAACTTCATTCATTAAACGTAAAATACGGTCTAGGAAAAGGGCATATAAAAAAGCAAAGGCATCGGATAACATTAGACAATGGGATAAATTTAGGAAACTACGCAATGAAGTTGTCTCTCTCATTCGGAACGCAAAACATGAATATCACAAGACACTATCAAACAAACTTGCATCTGGAAACCTTTCTTCGCGCGACTGGTGGAAAACAATGAAAACATTTATTATGGATAACGAGAAACCGTCAATCCCCGCTTTGATCAATGGTAATACGCTAGTAACTGATGCCATTGATAAAGCAAATCTTCTCAATGATTTCTTTTCAAAGCAAACCCTTCTATCAGAAGAAAATGTTGTGGTTCCTTATATTGTGCCGAAGAAATATACCTTGTCGTCAATAACCTTTACTGTTGATGAAGTTCGATCTATATTGGAATGTCTTCCATTAGGGAAAGCTTCCGGACCCGATGACATAAATAACAGGGTACTGAGAGAGTTATCAAATGAACTGAGCATTCCATTGTGTGATATTTTTAACAAATCAGTAGCTACTGGTGCTTTTCCTTCATCGTGGAAAGTGGCCCACGTTTGTGCAATTTTCAAAAAAGGCGATCAAGGAGTTGTTAGCAATTACCGCCCTATCTCATTGTTAAGTAATATTGATAAGGTACTAGAGAGATTAGTATTCAAACACGTCTATAACTTTTTCGTGGCCAACAACTTTTTTTCGTCTTACCAATCTGGCTTCATACCTGGTGACTCGACAGTAAACCAGCTAACGTTTATTTATAATGCATTCTGTAAAGCATTAGATGAAGGCAAAGAAGTAAGGGCGGTTTTCTTTTATATAAGTAAGGCATTTGATAGGGTTTGGCACAAGGGTCTCCTTGCTAAATTGAAAGGAGCCGGTGTCCAAGGGCCTCTCCTAGATTGGTTTTCGGAATACCTCTCTGGAAGGAAGCAACGAGTAACTATTCCCGGTGTAAAATCTAATTGGGCCGAAGTCAAGGCTGGAGTACCGCAAGGGTCTATCTTGGGTCCTTTACTGTTTCTTGTTTATATCAATGACATTGTCTCAGATATTCAATCTAATATTCGTCTTTTCGCTGACGATACTAGTCTTTATCTTATAGTTGAACACGCAAACATATCTGCCGAAATTCTCAACAATGATATTAAAACGGTTACTGATTGGGCAAGAACTTGGCTGGTTTCTTTCAACCCTGATAAAACAGAATCTCTTCTTATCTCACGTAGACGCAACAATATTCCCCACCCTTCTCTATCGATGTCGAACCAAGATATCTCCGAGGTTGAGTCTCACAAACACTTAGGCGTTCTTCTATCTAACAATGGAAGCTGGCAATCTCACATCGAGTATATAAAATCGAAAGCATGGCCACGTATAAATATCATGAGAAAATTAAAATTTGTTCTCGACAGGAAATCCTTAGAAAGAGTATATTTTTGTTTTATTAGACCGATTCTTGAATATGCCGATGTTACGTGGGATAATTGCACAATAAACCAAAAGGAAGAACTTGAAAAGATACAGCGAGAGGCAGCTAGGATTGTGACCGGCACAACTAAACTTATATCGTTTAGAGAATTATACACAGAAACGGGATGGGAGACGCTTGAATCTAGACGACAGAAGCACAAACTAGTTCTGTTTTACAAAATGGTACATCACTTAACACCAGCATATTTGTCATCATTAATTCCATCTCAAGTCAGGGAATTCTCACAATATAGTTTACGAAATTCCGGTAATCTCCGAATTCCTTTCTCTCGAACTAAACTCTATGCTGAGTCGTTTCTTCCTTCCGTAATAAATATGTGGAACTCATTGCCTCAAGATATTAAAAGCTCTGGGTCAGTAAATAGCTTTAAAAAATCGTTAGATAAACGTAGAACGCCAGAACCACCTTCCTTCTATAGGTGTGGAAGTCGAAAAGGTCAGGTATTACACACCCGCTTGCGAACAAACTGCAGTTCGCTAAACCTTGTGTTGTTTCAGAAAAACCTAGTCGATTCTCCTCTTTGTCGTTGCGGCAACGTCGAAAGTACTGAACATTATCTACTTTCATGTCCACTGTACAATGTAGTTCGGGTTGAACTATTTAACAACATCAACCCTATTTGTAGACCAGACTCAAAAATCATGCTATTCGGAGATCCTACACTGTCAATTGAAACGAATACTCAAATATTTTCTGCAGTTCATCAGTACATTGTAAAAACCAAACGGTTCATGTCTTAATACAAGTGTTATGTCAGGAACGCCATGTATAAATATATAAGTAGATCTGCATCTACTCAGACACGGTAATTTAATACTAGCACGACATGTTCTATATCCGCCACGGACTTCCGCCTCTCGTTGACTCGTTCTAATCATTTTATACTGTACCTCTCACTTTCACGTCTCTTTTCTTTCTTAATTCAACAGGTTGATATTTCAAGCATCCATTCATTTTGGAAAGTTTGTAGTTTTCATGTATTACCAATGTTTACCATTTGTTGTGATGAGCAACTGCTTTTGTACTGTACTATATACTAAGGAGAGGAATTTAATAAGCTAATAGCTTCCATTCCAATCCTAATTAGAGTTGTGTATATTTATGCATGTTGTAAATTGCAAAAAAAATAAAATATGTTTAAACCAACTACAAACACTCTTAAAACTGACACACGTGTTATTGACACATTTCCTCTAAACAGAGTACCATGGTGAACTATTGGAATAGTACTGTGTGGACAAGCTATTGGAATACCGGTAGTTCTGTGTGAAGAAAATACTATTGTGAGCTGTTTGTATATAAGTTCGACCCGCTCAGGTTCGAGAAGGAGAATGGACATGGCATCAATGAAATCTCTTTAACCTTTAGCCTGCTGAGCAAATTATTTTTACATAATTGTTCATCTACAAACTTTTCAAAATTCAACCTATAATCAGTGAGTCTGCCAAAATGCAACAAGGGTGTCAAACAGTTTGGATCCCGATGAGACGCCGAGTTACTCGGCGTCTCATCTTGATCCAAACTGTTTGTATAGATATTCACTCATCCGCCCATAGCAGGTTAAAGGTTAAATAATAAGCCGAGTTCACTGACAGAAATCGACCGGGTGTTATACCAGAACATAAACCCGGTCAATAAGGTCGTTTACGGGCTCTACCTATCAGAGACACAGACGTTCCAACCTGATCCCGATGCGCGATGGCGAAATAAAGTGTGTTGTACAGAGAATTATGAAATACTTTGAGAGCATCCTAAGGAGGCAGAAACCAATACCCAAGCCGTGCTAAAAGATATAGTAGTGCGTATGAAATGCCTTAATTTCAGCCTTCGGTAATATAATGTTACACTGCTTATGGCAGTAATTAGAATTTGAATATTAAGTGACCTTGACATCAGCAGTAAAGGTTTGAACGAATGATTAGCCAATTAAATATCATTCGAAACAACTTGAAAATTAAGGGATCCTGACATAATTCTTGAATGTTTAATCTGTAGCCTGCTGAGTAAATTATTTTTACAGAATTTTACACCAACTACATTTTCAGAATTCAAGCTATAATCGATTTGTCTACCAAAATGCAACCAGGGTGTCAAACAGTTTGGATCCTGATGAGACGCCTAGTAAATCGGCGTCTTATCTGGATCCAAATTGTTTGCATAGGTATTCACTCATCCGCCCATAGCAGATATTAAATCAACATTGAACTTGCAAGTTGGTTAGGATACCTGCACACAGTTATACTGAGGGCATCTCGAAGGAATGCACAAATATACAGAAATTCTTGTAAATATTAAATAAGACACATTTGTAGTAAAATGTGAGTCTGCCAGGCGCCAATGTAACAATACGATTGTCACGTTAAGCATACTAATTTCCATTATTATCAATAACCTGCCAGTATGTCTGACTTATTTGAAGATACCACTGCAACAGGGCTTTTTGACGCCAAAGTCATAAACGTTTCTACAACTAAATGGATGTAGAAGATACGTATATGTTCATATGAAGTTCGTACCCTTTATTACTTTTCTACAGTTACTCTGTTTGCAGCTCAATCATTGAGTACACTAGCGATAGGTGGATATAGTTTGTTCACTTAAATGTTTTCGTTATATATGCACTTTACCACTATATTTGCCGTCGCGTTTGTTGTAAATTAGTCGGAGAGGGGATACGTTTATTTACACTGTTTGTCTTTTAGGGTGAGGATGGAATAAGTGTGAGGTTGGGCGCCCATAAACCGGTTTAACCCCCAGTGACTTTTGTCACTGACCGTTCCAAGGCGGTACTTCCATCTTCCCCCCTATTGTATTTTTGTCTTGTGAGTCTCTTGATGTTTTTTATAGTTATGTACATTTGCTGTTTCCTTGTGTTGCTGTTCGGGCGACTGTTTGTTCTGTATGTGGTGTTCCCTGCATGACTCATTTTTGTACTTTTACATCATTTATGTTTGGTTTTGTTTTGTTTCTTCAATAACCTTTATTCGGTCAACAGTTTGCTACTACCGTATAACGGGTAATTTTTACTGCTGTAAAAGTTTACGGATTTCGGGCAAAAACACATGATTTGATTTTATATGACTTTTATTTTTACGAATCCATGAAGATACGTAAAAAATTAGCTCGTCAAAGTTTACATCATTAAAAATTCACGATAAATAGTTTGGTTAATACAAAGTCAACTGTATGTCGCAGTTTGACAAGTGTTCACACCTACCCTGGTAACCGTGCAGCAAACACATGTACCTATCGCCCTGGGCATCAAACAACATAATTAACGTAATTGACCGTGTCGTACTACATGTACAAATTTATCCCAATGTTTGTTATGGTCCAGTGTTCTGCCAACGACGACTTCTGCCGCAGAAATGAAGTTGGTAAATAAGATATACGTTATGAACGCCATGAAAATGGTTGGATGAGTCCAAAAGCAATAGGGACGAAACTGATGCAGGAATGGTACCCCGCTTTATCAGACAAATTCAGTAGGTGACTGAAACCAGCTACAATATCGTAATCAGTCAGTAACCGTGCATCTGATTGGATGATTGTCTCATTTCCTCTCGTATGTTTTGATTTCGGCCAATAGAAACGTTTGTCAGATAATGTGTTGTTTCTTCATATTTTGTGTTGATGCTGATAGCCTATTACACAATGCACTGAAACACCTGTACACTACATGCATAGATATTAACAATAACACGTCGCTCTAGTGTATCGGAATATTAGGGTGACTTTGATAAGATTACCCTGCTTACGGTTAAATTCAAATGCTAGATACTAGATCTTTTTACCGGAGTTTACGCGGCGAAAATATATCTGTATCTGTATCTATACGTCGTAGAATCCTATTAAGGCTTTTACACGACGGGTGAGAAGAGACGCCATTATAATTGGCGATGATCTCGTAGGGCTGTCTTGAAAGCCTCTACGGAATCAGCATGCACTATGCTGTTAGGCAGTTTGTTCCATTGCACCGTAGTGTCTACAAAAAATGAATTTCTGTATTGAGGGGTCTTGCCATTTGGGACTGCCAACCCTCTTGAGTTATTGCATACTTGGTTTTCTATTATATTTCTTGTATCGCAGTCTTTAAACTTGGTAGCTTTGATGTTTCTTCTCGGTTTTGCCGGCTTTGTGAATGTGGATGTCGGTAGAGCAGGTACCAAGCCCTCAACTACCTTATACATAAGTATTAGACGAAGGCTTAGTCTCCTGTCTTCGAGGGTCTCTAATCCCAGTTGTTCTCTCATCCTTGTGACTGCTCCTGTCTCTCTGTCTCTATAGTTCTTTTTTATGAATCTGACTGCACGGTTCTGAATTTTTTCCAGTTTGTCTATGTCCCCTTTGAGGTACGGATTCCAGATGGTTGCGCCATACTCCATGATAGATCTTACTACTGAAATGTATGCCGTTTTCCTGCATTTTTCAGGAACGTTTCTCAGGTTCCGTCTTAAGAATCCAAGTGTGGCATTGGCTTTTCTACATAAATTGTTTATGTGCACACTCCACTTGAGGTCTTTGGATATCTGTATGCCTAGATACGGATTATCTTGTACCTCTTGTAGGATATGGCTGTTTAGTTGGTAGAATTTGGATATCTTCTGGTTTATGGAGAGGATGTAACATTTCTTGGCGTTGAATCGCATACCCCATTTAATTGCCCATGTTTCAAGGTTTGTTAAATCTGACTGAAGTTTTTCTTGATCTTTACTATTCCTGATGGTTCGGTATATATATGAGGAATATTTTTACGAAAATGACTTTGGTCGTAAAAATAAGTAAAAATTAGCAGCAGGTAAAAATAACCCGTTATACGGTATATCTCTAGTATCGATTTGTCTAACTTTAACTAGTTTACTGTTATTGTAATTTAGACTACGCACGTACCATTTATAGAAAAACACATGGTAGTCGTGTTATAGCACTTCGTAAATCATTGCCCACTAAAACATGTACCTCGTTGATATATTCAACAGTGACACATGACACATTGTTTCATTGTTTAGTTTGACATTCAACGACCTCAATGGTGTTTCACTGTAAAGTATTATGTCTGTAACAGATGTTGTGTTCCAAACTTTATTAGAGTTATCTATATCGTCTCTGTTTACAATTATATATATATATATATACATTACGGCAACCTTCTTATACATTGTATCGTTACACAATTTACACTTAACCCTACATTTTTTATACAATCTGAATGCTCTTTCAATCCAAGTTCGTCGAAGAAATCGAAAATAAACATATATATCTAAAAATATAACAGTTAAAACATTTTGCGAAATACATAATGTTTTAAAAGTGTAACAATATGTATTTAACTCTCAAGTGATAATTGGAGATCTTTCCAAATATTATGTATTGATATGTAAGTAAAGAGTAAGTGCGCAATGTTATGAGCCTTTCTCTTGTAGTCAACCAACGTGCTAACGACTGGTAATATGTTCTCTTAGGCTATACAGCATTGCGAAATCCCATCATATAATCAGCTAAAACACTTGTAACAAGTGATATGGCTGCTGTGAATAATTGCGTATATGTTGATAGCAAATACTTGTAACAGACAGTGTCATTAACCTATGTGGCACTGTAAACAAGATCACTTACAAACAAGAAACATCTGCCAAAAGTGGTAATGGCATAACTCATCAAAGCAGGGTTGACTTTAAAGAATCACTTAACTTCCAGATGTATGAGACAACTTTTCCCGCATTAAAGCAAATATATTGATATTCAAATAGCAACATGCTATTCATATAAGACAGATATACCTCTACACATATATTGCTTTGCCCCAATAAAATGGATGAATTGATACTTTCAGCGCAGAGGAAACGACGAGTCACTAATGCCCTTTACAAACGGTATAGACTCAGATGACAGGGCTCCTAAAGGAACCCTTTCATCAGAGCCTGCACTGTTTGTCATGTTACACGTTTATTAAAAAACATTCCAAATATATTCACGGTAAGCTTGACCTGTTTGAAAATTCAGCCTTGAAAAGGTTAAGTTTATACAAACGGTATAGTTACACAGGAAATAAAGAACCAATTGCCATAGAGATGACTATGCCCATGTGTAACATTTTCCATGTTGCACACTCATGTAAGAGAATTTAACATCATGAATATTTATTGGCTGAATGTTTATAACATCGTCTGTAAACGGGATTGTTTGGTATTGGTAGAAGCTGCGAAGTCAGATATAGTATAATGTCATAAGCAAACAGAGCAGACCCTCACCAGACAGCTCCTACATGAGCCGTCTGATCTGGACCTGCTCTGTTTGCAAAGGCGTGAACAAGTGTCTTATAAGGATCAAAATTGATTGTTACTGTGGAAAGATGAAGATCAATATAAAACAAAGAAACTTGTAGCAGAAAGCCAAAGATTGCAGACCGCAAAATTGGCAAAGAAAGAGTTGAAATAAACCATTTCTTCCCCCACTTCAATATTCCATTATGAATAGGCACGGCCGTTATAAGGAAAATAGAAAAAAAACATAAGGAATTCTGATGCAACATTTTTGTAACACGCATTCTGATTGGTCCACGTGACAAAATCTGAAGCATATAAACCACCGATATACTGTCAGAAAAATGAATATACTGTCGGAAACCGAATCACTAGAAAATTTACTACGAAATATTCATACGCGCATTCATAGGAAAATTGAATGAAAGGGTCTGAATGTACGAATACTCTGACTGAATGAAATGTCAAATGTTTTGAATTTGCTTGTTGTTTTTTTTTCAACATACTTAATGGTTGTAGTCAATGTGAGTCTGGCGGTTATGTTCAAATATCTATCGCAAAGTCCCATAAGTCGATCCAGAATCCATTTATTTCACTTGTAGATCTAGTTCACTGTCATTGAACAAACGTTCCTGTGCCTCTTTTCTGCTGTGAGGTGTATGTGGCATATGCACCCTGTAAATATAAGATTTAAGGTATATAACTATGTATTATATTAATGCTGAAACTAGTTAATAAGGACCTGACAACACTCAAACAGATCCATGACAAAAGTACAATTTATGAGTCATGCAGGAAACACCACAAACAGAACAAACATCCATCTATTGTTTTTTCCATGACGAGGCTGGTGTTTAATTTTGTAAGCTGCCGTACAATCAAGAACCCACCAAATATCGCAAAGGAGACACTATTAAGAACAACGATTCAAACATACAATAATGTACAGTAATCAAGAGGAAACATGTCCTGTAAATCTCTGAAAACATACCTGATACGATTAAAACTGCACCCGGGATCGAACCATTCCATTCAGTAACCCAAACGTTCAGTAGATTATGAAGGCTCATATACACATCCAGGCTTGTTTAGCGAGCGTGTGCTGAACGAAATGATGAAAACAATTTCTGCTGAGGCTGGTTTCGTCAAACGTTTACACAAATCACTGTGTCCGGGAGATCGCTGTTGGCCTATGCTGGTGTCAAAACCAGGGGAATGATGAAAAAGTCCGGTCATCAGAATAAAGCCAGTGTCGGATGCTATAATGCCGACAGGTCCGACAATCGGAAGCGGCAGTATTTTTCAATTCTTCAAGGACAGACCTATAATGAGAATTCGCCCCACCCACTCTAGACCACTCGAGGACTCTTTGCAAATTCCAAACACGCCTGTAGATTGTCCATTTGCACGTCCACTTGGCCTATCATCAATCAGCCAAAGTATCTTGAATATGCCGCCAGTTCCACATTGCAAACAATTTAAAATAAATAATTCCGTTGTCCATTTGCACAATTATTATGGAATTTTATTATATTTACACAGCAGCAATGTCGAGGTCAAATTTGATTCATCTTTTGTAGTTTTGAAAGGTACCTACCGTCAGAAATTCAAAAGGACCATGACTTAACGATTTTCATTTGTGAAAATCAAATTGTCAAGTGAAAAACCAGTTCTTGGTATGTTAATATAAGCACAATTGCTAAGTTCCGAGAGAACTATTTTCTATATGCGTAATGCGGAGATATGCGGTGTTTCATGACGTCATGTTATGACGACAGAGAGAAAATATCAAAGGACTTAAAGTATTGTTTGTTTTTTTATCATCTGTGTCTATGGTTTCATTAGAATAGACCTAATTGACAAACACGTTCACTGTAAAACTCCCAATCTTAAAAATAAGGTGTCTTACATGTACCAGAATGTCTACATTTTGTAGTATTAGTGGATGAAACACTTTCATTGCTAATGAATGGAAAGTGCATATGTTTCATGATGGTGTGACATGACGGTGTAAGTCCACATTGCTTACTTATGCGCGAGGATCCATTTCCAATGACGTCATTATTGCCATGTTGCCGACCACACGTGTTTATCATACGCCTATTCTATGGGCGTTCTGAATATCATTTCTTTATACATTTGCACAATCACGTTGTAACTGCGAGACACGGGTACAATTTTTAACCCTTTACTGCATGAATATTCAGGTAAGAAATAATGACTTCATGAATAGTAATTAGATTATTTGTTATAATCGAACACGGACACGGGAAGGTTTGGTCATGGCAGAAACTGTAGAATAAAATGTAAATTATATCATAAGCAAACAGAGCAGACCCTGATAAGACGGGTTCTATAGGAACCGTCTGATCTGGGTCAACTCTGTTTTCAAAGGCGTAGAAAGGCGAATTTATGGAGTAAAGGGTTAAGATAAATCTTTCAACAGTGTCTAAACTGTACGGACCATCCGAGGTCAATTTTCCCCGATGCATGTTCTATTTTATTCTGATATAGGTCACGTTTCGAGTGAATTACAAATGTACAAAAACAACAACAAAGAAAAGCCTGAAAGAAATTAAGAGAGGGCAGGTGATTACCGTATAATTTCTATATACGTAATATACCGGTTTACTTTTTGCAAACCTGTTTTCTAATAAACCTCCTTATCACCAACATTCTATTACTTGGAATATATATAGAAGAATAACATAGCACAGCTCAAACCACTCAATATATATTTTCCATACATCTCTACAATAATATATTACTGATTACACTACATGACAAGCACACATTAAAACAAGATGTGTTTGTGAAACACTATGCCCCCTCATATATTTGACCTCTGACCTTGGATTACCTTGACCTTGACATGTCACCCCTCAAAATGTGCGGCTTTATGAGATACATATGCATGCCAAATATCAAGTCTCTATCTGTACTGGCTCAAAAGACCAATGTTAAGGTTGCGTTAAAGTTACAAAGAAACAGACAATTTGACCTTTGACCCTGAATGATGACCTTGACCTTGACATGTCACCTCTCAAAATGTGCAGCCTCATGAGATACACAAGCATGCCAAATATCAAGTCTCTATCTCTACTGGTCCAAAAGTTATGGCCAATGTTAAAGTCGGTGATTTGACCCATATATTTGACCTCTGACCTTGAAGGATGACACTGACCTTAACATGTCACCCCTCAAAATGTGCGGCTTTATGAGATACATATGCATGCCAAATATCAAGTCTCTATCTGTACTGGCTCAAAAGTTATAACCAATGTTAAAGTTGCTGACAAACAAACAGACAAACAGACAGACAGACAGGGCAAAAACAATATGCCCCCTGACTATCGTCAATGGGGGCATACAAAACATTTGATTCCTAATGAATAACTGTGCTAAAACGGGCACACATACGTTCTTTTATTAGCTACAAAATTGCAAAACACAACCTTGTCTAGGAGTGATATTACACATTATATTATAGGTCAGAACAGAACAGTAATCTATTGATTTGTACATCAGTACATCATCATTCATACACATATGTTAAATTGTTAATACACATGATAGTCAAATATAATCTTTCATAATCAAAAACAATATTTTATTATATCATATTATGTCACGTGAATCGTAATTTAACCCTTCGCTTGCTGAATTTTAAAATACATTTCTCCTTCTTTACCCATGCCCTGTTGTATAATTACATATATCTTCACTGTGTACAAGTATTTTGCTGTGCAATCACTGCTGTGGGGTGCACTGGTTGCACAATCAAATTGTAAATAGTGCAGACCCTGATGAGACAGCTCCTGCAGGAGCTGTCTCATCTGGGTCTTCACTATTTACAGGTAGGTATATTGACGTGAATAGCAAGCGAATGGTTAAATCTATTTTATATGTATATTGTGCTGAGGATGAAAAATTACATGTACCATATATTATGAGTAAGCGTAAAACGCAATACAAAAGAATTTTTTGAATATTTTGCCAGATTTAAAACAGTTTTCACATCATCTGCTTGTAACAATGTAATAAACTTCATCAATCTTGGCTGTTTATATACTTTTTCCTAAGATCAGCAAAGCATGGACATTTAATAACAAAGTGAAATTCGTCCTCTAGATCAGTCTGTCTACAATACAAACAATATCTTTCATTTCTCGGTAATCTATTTCTTTATTATCTACCAGTTTGTATGTGTAATGTGTGGGCCGATACTCTGATTTTAGTAATGTAAGTTCTTAAATCGAAAGGTAAGATATCCAAATATGCTTCATAACCGAAATATAGTTACATTGTTATGAAGGTCCAGCACTGCGGTGTTTCTTTACCTGAATACCAAGATTGATAAAAATTATCTATAACAGACGCTGTTTGAAAATGTTAATAAATGCTTTAATATTTACAATATTCTGCTGATCCCAAATAAAAGCAAATCCATTTTTTCACAGTATAACTTTCATATTTAACAACCAGCTTTTATACCCACAATTACAATCTTCTAGACACACGTTGTAAACAGTACGCAATATAATATTATCAGTGTTCAACAATTTATACCAGTATTTCACTTATTTACATAACGTGATATGTAAAGGGGATACCTGACTAACTCACCATAGACGCCCATCGTAGAGGTGGTTGCTCTCACGTTTAGAACTGACTTACACAATTTTAAATGGATTCGTTCAATTTCTTTTGACTTACTATGACCCCATATTTCTGAGGCATACCCTAATATAGAGCTAACAAATGCGTCGAAAAGTTGACATTGCAATTTTGGTTTATTTTTTTACTTTTCTACAATTGATTAAAAGTATGTTTAATGCTTTTAGAGCTTTTCCAACCAAATGTCCCTGGTTATGAACAAATGTACCTGTATAATTAAAGACTGTACCCAAATAATTGAAATTATCAACAACTTCTTTTTACACGTATTTATGAATGTGTAAATCCAATACTGGCCTCTCGTAACTCGGTAAATAGACATGGGCCTAAATGTAGAACACTTATATTTAGAGTGATTCCGATGTACTACTGAAGTCCAATTGTTGCTAAGGTGTTCTGTTCCAAAACTCTGAGCCATCCTATAATATTTACATTCGCCCTGCAACGTCCTTATATAACCTTATTCTAAAAAGAAAGTTGCATAACCTCATGAACACCGGAAGCACGTCATTCATTTCTTAAATATAAGAAATACAATGGAATATAAATATAAGAAATAAATGACGTGCTCCCGGTGTTCATGGGTTATGCAACGCATATCTTTACGAGCAAAGATTCACGTGAAGCCCTTCGGGCTTCACTAACTTTGCTCGTAAAGCTATGCGTTGCATAACCTCATGAACACCGGAAGCACGTCATTCATTTCTTAAACAAGGCGATAAATTGAAATACAGCAAAATCTCGATTATTCGAATTTTCTGTATAGAAGAATTTAGACCCTTTTAGGCAGGTGTCTGCTTAATGCATGGTGAAAGTCATGCAAAAAGCTCCTGGAGGAGCTTTCTGCATGACTTTCACCATGCATTAAACTGCCACCTGTCTTAAAGATCGATAATAATACGTATTTATAGTTCGAATAATCGAAGTTTTACTGTATATCACACCGTATACAGTAAAACCTCTCTAAACCGGACGTTAAATTTGGTGTAGATATTGGTCTTGGAGACGGGTGTACTTTCTTCTCTACTAGAATTCCGGTTTAGAGAGGTTTTACTGTATATTCAATATACCTGTATTTAACTGGAAATTAATTCGTTCAAAGTTATAATGAAGAAACTACATTTTGTACTGGTATGACTGTGCCATTGAATAGTACGCATGCATCACGTTGGCTGATTAACCCTTCGCTTGCTATTCACGTCAATATACCTACCTGTAAATAGTGAAGACCCAGATGAGACAGCTCCTGCAGGAACTGTCTCATCAGGGTCTGCACTATTTACAAGTTGATTGTGCAACCAGTGCACTCCACAACAGTGATTGCACAGCGAAATACGTGTACACAGTGTAGATATATGTAATTATACAACATGGCATGGGTAAAGAAGGAGAAATGTATTTTAAAATTCAGCAAGCGAAGGGTTAATACGACTGGGGATCTGTTCCTTCATTTCTTACAGAGAAAATGAATAAAATAAAAAATACTGATCAGCTAATCTAGATTTAGCGCAAATTGTAAATCAGTTTGCATTGAGTACGATATGAACTAATGAACAAGGCTAACAATGAAAACAATGAAACGGCGAACTCATATCCTGGCCGACGAAATCATTAAAAGTACATATTTTAGTAATAGTATAATGAATACAAGATTTAAATACTAGAGTAAAATATATTTATTCACAATTTCAAGATACACAATCCTTATTAAATTGCTATCCTGCTGCGAATGAGTTGTTTTCAATTTACGACTTAATGCCTTTTCATGACAGAAGATGCTGTTTCAGGATAATAAAAAACGCATTATCAACAATATGCTGTATAATGAAAGAAAATGGTTCAGTGTAATCTCATTATTGTGACATGTTCTGTTGCATTTTGGTGTTTTTTTTTCGATTGCGTTATACTGACAAGTAGTTCAATGTGATCACAGCATATACAAAGCATATATTACTTCCCGCCACATATCTGGAAAACCTGTATCTGACATAACTTCCGGCCACATATCCGTAATCATGTCTGATATTACTTCACGCCATATATCTTGTAAACATGCATCACATATTACTACCTTCCACATATCTAGCAAGCATATATCAACTATTACTTCCTTCCACATATCTGGTAAGCATGTATCAAATATTACTTCGTTCCACATATCTGGTAAGCATATCATATATTACTTCCTTCCACATATCTGGTAAGCATGTATCAAATATTACTTGTTATGAAGTTTTGCTACTCTTTTAACACCCTTGTTATTTTAGATGGCAATACATTTACTTCTTGTTTATTAATTTTCATAAAACGGGTATTAACCATGTTCCTGTTCAATATTCATGTAAGAAATAATGACATCGTGAATATTTATAAGCTGAATTTTTATAAGATCTATATCATGTGAAAACAAACAGAGTAGACCCTGATCAGACGGCTCCTGATCTTGGTCTGCTCTGTTTGCATATGCGTGAAAAGGTGTTTATAAGAGGGAAATGGTTAATATATCTATATTGATCGAACAGAAGATATGGACGACTCTATTATGCTTTCTGAATTTAAGTTATTAGATATCGTGTGCACGTGTGCACGTGTATAGTTTGGGAACAGTGTCATAATGCTATTGTAGTTCATCGTTCTAATTTGTGTAATCTCCACCTATCTACTGATATTATCAGAGTCAATAGTCAGTAGTAAAAGTCACACATCTGTGTATTAGGTTTTGAATTTTTTATGCAATCTGGTCTACTGTTTAACCCTTTCACCGCCAATGGCACAAAATGCACCACGATAAATAGTGCAGTCCCAGATCAGACGCCGCCTTTTCAGGGCGGCGTCTGATCAGGGACTTCACCTTTTGTCTTAAACTCTATTTCTATATATGTGCTTTATTCCTTTGAAATTTACATTCATTTATCTCATTTCCTTATTTTACCGAATTACTGAACAGAATTGGTTTGCAGGCGACAATTAGTAATTTGGCGCCGAAATGGTAATGCAATCACTGTTTGACCGTTACAACTCTTTTATATTTGTCGTCTGCTTCAGTGTTTTCAATATATTCCGTTTTGCTTCAACAACCTAAACATATCATCAAATCGTTACTCTCTGTGTCATCTGGATAAAGACTGTTTAAAGGAGATCACATTTTCGCAACTGGCATCGAAAACGTTAAATGAAGAAATGATTTTCGAAGTAATCCTAACCAGCGTATTTTTGTTCTTGTCTGTCATAATCATATTCTATTCGTTATGACTAATATGCTGGCTGTCTGAAATCCAACCCCAGTATTAGATACCCCTGGGACCAGTAATGCATTATAAGATTTAAACAACAACAACAAAAATCAACATGTTTTGCAAAACGATTCGATTGAGCGGTTTGTCAGTGTTAACACAATGAATGTCTGTCAAACCAAAACAAGGAAACACGCTGATAGTGATTATTTGATATTAGACTTGGATGTTTTTTTCGAAGCGTCTTTGCAATGGTTGATCCATAAAACAACACGTTGTTTGGAATAAAATTAGACATGTGTTGGCTGAAATAACCGAGAGATTAGCTTAACCCTTTCATATAAACGCGTTTTCACGCATCTGCAAACAGAGAAAACCCAGATCAGACGGCTCCTATAGGAGCCGTCTGATCAGGGTCTGCTCTATTTGCTAATGGAATTTGATAGATATGTTTCTTTAGTTTTTTCAAATGGCTACAATGTTTTACTTTCCATATTTCATTACAACTATTTTGTCCATGAATATTCAGTAGATATTGAAATTTGTATGCAAGCACTGTAACATCACATATAACTCATTCCACAAACACCGTATTGACTCTAATAAACGTCGTCTTGGTGAAAGCAGCTTATTGCATTTGTGTTCACATTTCTACACAGATATGTGCTTAAAGCATAATGAAAGCAATGCAGAGAATCCTAGGGGAGCGTTCTGTATTGCGCTCAGTCAGCATTAATATACCACCTGTATTTAGAAAAAAAATCTATCCTTTTTTATTATTTTGGTTATTATACAGTAAACCTCCAGTAAAACAGGACGTTAAATTAAGTATAAACAGCGGTCTTGGAGACAGGCGACAGGTTAATACAGGGTGGAAGTCATGCAGAAATGACTATCACCCTGCACTAAGCAGTCACTTGCCTAAAAGTATCTCAATTCTCTCTGCTAGAAGTCCGATGTAGAGAAGTTTTAATGTATATGGTTGTAATTGTTGTATTCATCTTTCATTTCACAACATATGTGACTGGAGCTTTTATCAAAGTGGGTGTGTTTATTACAGAGGTTGCGTTAGTCCACGTGTGAGCTGTAGGCTTACGCATACTCTTTAACAAGGTAAGCTGTATGAGAACAGAAGGTCCAGATAAGATGCGTAGATTAAAACATTTTTTAAGAATATGTGCTTGTGTTAATTAACGCCCATTTCTGCTCATTATGGGCTAATTGGGCGCACCAGAAAAAGGGGAGATGATACAGAGAAACCCGGGTGTTAAAGAATAACTACAGAATAATAAAGAATAACCACAACATAGGGTTTGGTGGAGAAATGATGATTTTAGTATTTGAGTACGCACATTTATCTGTTGCCCTGTATGATAATCCTGCTTATTTTCATATCCGTGTTGTATTGACCATAGCGACTTTACATTTGTGTAGCATCTACGTATATGGTCAACAAATACGACATTACATAAGATAGGAACTACACGTTGAGTTACAGTATAACCTCTCTTAAGTGGCCATCAAAAGGAGCTCTGTATTATGGGTATGTAAGGTTGATGGTAGCTTAATACATTTCAAAAGTAATGAAGAAAGCTCCTATAGATTTCTTCATTACTTTTGCCCTGCATTAAGCAACCATTTGCTTTTAAGACTCCTATGTTCAATAAATGAATAGCTGTTTAAGATAGGTTCTATTGCATTTGCAACCTTAAATCTTCAGGGATTTCTTTTCGATTGCATTAATGTGTGAAGCTGCCATTTGTTAAAACAATATTAAAATGCTACGAAATTAAAGTATGGACGAGTGGGCATATAATTATGTTGCAATGAATAATGTTAAATATTTGATATATCTTGCAATGATGACATACGAACATTGGTAAACATACCGTTTTATCACTGTATCTCGATTCAAAAAGCTTTACTTTCGATTATGATATCCCCTTTACCGAAATCAATCATTTGTTTCAGTAAAAAAATGCTGAAGTCAGTAATATTACATGTTCTCTGCATAAAGCTAATGTGAACTATATGCAGGGTGAACTCTATGAGATCTTACAAAGTACGATATTGAGCTAACGTGCAATAGCAATTGTACACGAACGGTATAAATACTAGCAATCGTAATTACTCGGCAGTTTCCGGGAAGCTCGA
This sequence comes from Azorinus chamasolen, assembly GCA_963576725.1. NCBI lineage: Eukaryota > Metazoa > Mollusca > Bivalvia > Cardiida > Solecurtidae > Azorinus > Azorinus chamasolen. The sequence goes on along the minus strand of OY755239.1, from coordinate 64,803,157 downwards.
AAAAGTACGTAACATTGTGTAGATTAAACCCTTTACTCCATTAATATTCATGTAAGAAAGAATAACATCACGAATATTAATTAACTGCAAATTTATAATGGCATTTTTATCATGACAGAAACTGTAGAATCAGACATATATTGCGTTATCAGCAAACAGTGTAGCCCCTGATCAGACGGCTCCTACATGATCCGTTTGGTCCGAATCTTCTCTGTTTGCAAAGACGTAGAAATGCGTTTTTATGGAGTAAATGGTTAATTCTATAACATAGCCATTTTACTTGTATGATTTCTCTCCGTACATAATCACAATATCCAGTCAGAAAACCAGATGAACGAAGTTGAAGCAATTTCAAACGTTTCATTCAGTAATGTTTCCAAATGTCTTTCTGGTTTCTAATGTTTCCAAATGTCTTTCTGGTTTTCGATGGTCACTTAACCCTTCGCTTGCTGAATTTTAAAATACATTTCTCCTTCTTTACCCATGTCCTGTTGTATAATTACATATATCTTCACTGTGTACAAGTATCTCGCTGTGCAATCATTGCTGTGGAGTGTACTGGTTGCACAATCAACTTGTAAATAGTGCAGACCCTGATGAGACAGCTCCTGCAGGAGCTGTCTCATCTGGGTCTTCACTATTTACAGGTAGGTATATTGACGGCGAATAGCAAGCGAAGGGTTAAGACAAGCTATTCCTGATTCTGGGATACCATGCTAAGAGTAGTACCGTCAATAAGACGACCTCCGTATTGTTTCCGATGTGATTTACGTAAAACTCCCCAATGTCCTCCGATTGAAGTATGAATTACCCGCTTATCTCGTAATTACTATTCTTAGAATTTTGACCATTAATCTGCTGAGCAAGCTTTTGTTGGTAAAAATGTCATCGACTTCAGTTCTTCCAATTGATTTGCCTTGCGTTTCTTTTCAACAACATGGTCAGAATACCAAACAGTTTGGATCCAGATGAGACACCGAGTTATTCGACGTCTCGCCCGGATCCAAACTGTTTGCAAAGGTAATCACTCATCCGCCGACAGCAGGCTAAAGGTTAATGACCACGCTGTATATATGATAGTCTTTAGTTGCCATTCAAATATCTCGAACATACATAAGCACCATGTCTGGCAACAGATAACATTGGCATGAAAGTGTTAATAGCACAAGGTTCATAACCTATAGAAGCGATGCCAAAATATATTCCTAAAAGCATTAACCTTTACTGTGCGGGACACGAGTCACTAGTGTCCTTTGCAAACAGTGCAGACGCAGATGAGAGGGCTCCTAGAGGAACCCTCTCATCAGGGTCTGCACTGTTTGTCATGTTACACCTTTCTTTAGAAACATTCCTAAATATTCACAGTAAGCTTGACCTGCATGAATTTTGGAATAGTCCATTTAAAAATATAGTATTGTAAGGGTTAATACGTCAGAGGCAAATTAAAAACAGATGTACATCGTTATATTTACGGGTTATGATATATCGTGACCTACATGCGTAAATATTTATATACAATATATGTGCCCCCTCTCCATTCATTAGGTCGAACTACGATATTGATGTTTCATGGAAACCCCACGAAGTTTCTGTTAAAACTGTAATTGTAACAAGGATTTATGAGCTAATTGGTGATAAACTTTTTTCTATTAGATTATTTCCTCATGAGATGATGATTGACTCGGGTTTTTTCACTGATCGTGCTCTTCAAAATGCGTAAAATACATGTAATAATAACATTACTACCTTTGATATGTACATACGTGGCCTTTGGAATCGGATTCTCTGATTTTGAGTAGAAATATTCAATATTGTGAATTTTGAAATATCTTACAATTAAATTATTTCAGATGTAATTTGCATCCATCGTATTCTACTCACATACGCTTCGTCGGTACTTGGCAATATACAAATATAATAATTTATCAAATACAACACTGATATCAAGAAGCATTAACCCATTCCCTCATACTGACGCATTTTGACGCCTCTGTGAAAGTCACTTTTTATAACCATTGTGATAAATAGAGCATTTGCTCCATAAGAGCAAATGCTCTTTTTATCACAAATGGTTTCAAAGTTACACACTTCTAAAGGTTTTCCTTTTTTTACTAGTAGATCTAAATACTTCTTTTCAATAGATTTATTCAAAGATGTCGGGTCTCAAAATAGCCTATGAAGGAAAGGGTCTAAAATGAAAGACCTAATGATAACCTATGAGAGAATGGGTTAAAGATACAAGTTGTATGACATTTCAGTATGACATATGGTGTACTAGTAAAGTATTGTCAGTACTTACCTCTAGATTTCCTTGTCCCGAGGTTATAAACGTTTTTGTACGAGTCTGAGATCATTCTCAAGTATCTGATTGGCCGGTCGTTGAATATGAGGAATCAGATACTTGAAAATTAACTCAGACACAGGCTTTTCATTAACCCGAACCCTTGCAGCTCTCTGAGAAATTGTGTATTATTCAACAACCAACATTGTGGACCCAAACCAGCTACTGTGTCGCTAACATGACGTCTGGACAGGGCTTGTACTGTTTGCCATTCGTCAGAATATCTAGTATTTCCTATATTCCAATACAATGTAAAAGTTGATTATATACAATGGAACCCCGATAACTCGAACTCGGATAACTCGAACTAAAAGTTCGACCCTCTCCAAATTTACAATACAGAATTGTTCTAAAATGTATCCCTGCACATATCTAGAAACACGTGTGACAGATCGAAAGTGATGCTGAAAGCTCCTACAGCATTACTTTAGACCTGCATTAAGCTGTGAACTTGAGAAATTGTAGAAATCGGATGACTCTTGAAGTCCGAGATATCGAAGTTCAAGTGTACCTCATCATAGACGTGATTTCTGATCTTGGTTTACACTGTTTGCGTGGCAATAAGACTCCTTTTTTATTACATGCCCAGCAGAACCTGTCCTAAGTCCTATTCATTAATTGAACCTAGGAGTCCTTAAAACCAACTGGCTGCTTAATGCAAATCAGAAGTAATGCAGAAAGCTCCTATGGGTGCTTTCTGCATTACTTTTGACCAGTATTAAGCTACCGCCTGCCTTACAGACCCATAATTATACCTCTGTTTGATTACCGCTTAAGACATGGTCTACTGTAGAATAATCTATAGCCTTTACCACAGTGAACAAATGTTTGCACACTTCATATTCAAACTATAGGATACATGTATAGCTATGCAATTCCTCAAAAAATGCAACCAGGCTCCAGTCTTTTAAGCATTTACTTAACTAAGTGTGTTATTAAAACTACACAAGAGCATACCTTTTTCATAAATTATTGATAATTCAACATGTTTGTTCAATTATCATTTTGAGAACAATTATTTGTATTGGATAAGAAGTGAAAGTTATCTCAGTCGGAAAATAATATTTAAGAATTTGAAACAGACTTTAGAATTTTATCAAATTAATTTCGGGTTTAGTTAGATGTTGCATGCAAAATAAACGTTATTTTCTATTTGAAGACATAACAGAATGTCTCTAAGGAGTCTGTTTAGGTACAATTATTTCACTTATCTTCTCTAGATTCAAGTTTAATACCCCTAATGTTTTAAACCTGACATTAAGTAATTTCTTAAGAATAATTGGGACACAGTGGCCAGGCTCCGAGGTTATAAAACTTCTGAGTCCGAGTTCATTCTCAAGTATCTGATTGGTCATATTTTGAGCTTGCTAACAATCTGACCAATCAGATGCCTGAGAATGATCTCAGACTGAGGCAAATTCGCCCATCGATTAACCTTAAGTCTGCTGAGCAAAATATTTTACAAAATTTTCAACTGTACAGTTTCAAAATTCGAGCTTTAACCCTTTCCTTCATATTTAAACGCCTTTTCACGCATTTACTTTCTAAAATGGCCACAATGTTCCACCTTACCTATTTGATTTGTCACTACCAATGATAAATATAAGTGGCATATTCAGTAAAACCTCTCTAAACCGGAATTCTAGTAGAGAAGAATTTAGATATTTTTAGTCAGGTGGCTGCTTAATGCAAGGTGGAAGTCATGCAGAAAGCTCCTAGAGGAGCTTTCTGTCTAGGAACTTTCTGTATGACATTTACCCTGCATTAAGCCACCACCGGTCTCCAAAATCGATATTGATACTAAATTGAACGTCCAGTTTAGAGGGATTTTACTATATATATTTATATATATTTCAAGACTCAAGTACAAGTACCGAAATTACAAACACATTTCATTTTCCAGGTCTAATGAGCGCTTGAAATATTTTTCTGAATCAGGGAAGAAAATAGAAATTTAAAAAAAACACGAGAGAGTCTGGATCTGTGGCGGATACAAAACGTTTCACGTAAATGATAAAACACATAGCCAAGTTAGGCGGATTCATTGTCATTGCTTTTGATGGTTCTAATTACTAAACCCTTTCCCTGTTCTATATTTATTCCAAATTTCAATACCTACTGAATATCAACGGGCAAACTAGTTATAATGAAATATAGAAGGTGGAATATAGTAGTGTTAAGTTTTACCGGGGAACAAACTCTGCTGCTGCTGCTGTGGTTGACAAAAACTCAAGTCTTAATTCTTCTTGACAACATTTAATTTCTAAAGTCTACACAATATTCAAGTTTACTTCTGTAAATCCCTTTCGTTCAACTGTCAACTTCTTTGCTTTCCAAAAAGGCCTAAAAGTGATCTAACATCAAAGTTCTCCCTCTTCTTAGTAACTAAATTTTGAATTTTCTCCCCCGTGAACAAAGGAACCCTGGTTTATATAAGATGTTCAACAGACAAGGGCTACGTAGGCTAAACTGATTTGCTAAATCTTATCAAAGCTAGCTCCAAATATGGGGAGCAGCATGCTGAACTATAGCACCTCAACTGATCAGTGCCAGCGTCCCTTACTAGCCATTTGGGCTAAAGTAATTACAATTTATGGGACTACATGATGACAGGTCTCGGCTAAACCGATGACTGACAATCTCCACTAGCCCTCTGTTTAACATTTCCAGATATAACACCTCTCTCCTTTGTTCAATGGGTCAACCATATTGCAAACCTATGGTGACCAGAATTAAACAGAATTCTTACATAAAGGTTCAAGAGTTGTCTAAACCCCTATGTCAAAAAACACAACAGTAGCCATTGTATAACCTAAAGAAACAGATCTATTAAATTTTATTAGCAAACAGAGTAAACTCTGAACCCTGATCCGACGGCTCCTACACAGTTTGCAAATTCCTGAAAAGGCGTTTATATGACGGAAAGGGTTAAGAATGAATCCATTGGTATTTATTACCACGCATTGATGGACAGCATAACACAGTTAAGTATTCGGTTAACCTTTTATTCAATTAATATTTTGGTAAGATATAAATGACGTCATGAATATTAATTAGCTGAACGTTTATAATAACACCTGAACACGGAAAAGTTTGGGCTTGACAGAAACTGTATAATCAACCATATCAATATCGTTCAATACTCAAACAGAACAGACCCTGATCAGATGGTTCGAGCATTTACTAGAGAAAATAAAAAGTTTAGAATTCAGTAGTTTTGAAACCATTGTGATTTAATAGAGCATTTTACTCCTATAGGAGCAAATGCTCTATTTATCACAATGGTTTCATAACAGCGGCGTAGAAAGGCGTATTTATGGAGGAAAGGATTAATCCTTTCAGTGACGGCGTTGTAGTCTGCTGAACAAATTTCGTCTGCTAGATACATTGTCGTCTGCTGGACACATTATCGTCTACTTGTCGTCTGCTGGATACATTGTCGGGATTCACTGTCGTCTGCTGAACACATTTTCGTCAGTTTCAAGATTCAATGTCTTTGTAAAAAGATAATCTGTGTCAAATAGTTTGTAACAGAGTTACTCGACGTCTCATCTGGATCCAAACTGTTTGCATATGATATCACAGACCCGAAATCATGGCACTGAATTGGTTAAGTACTCTCGACGTTATGGCAACGAGGAGAATGCATTTGTGTTTTCTGGTACAGCATAACATTAAGCAAACTACAATTCGTCCGTAGGCAGATCGCAGGCTGGTGTACAGTATCTGTCCTTTACGATTTCCACAGCTATATAAAGATCTTGGTGTCGGCGTTCAACGTTGGTTCAGTGAGTTATGCAAGCTATTGAAGGTGCCATAGTCTATAATACCTTGAGGCAAACAGTTCCAGTTTAATACTGACAGAAGGAACGACGCAGCACAGAGCTTAGTTCGAAAGTTACAATTTCGTAGCATGTACAGTAAAACCTCTTTATAACGACCACTAAATTGTGTTAATTAGTTGGTAATCAGGGCAGGTGGTTGCTTAAAGCAAGGTGAAAGTAAAGCAGAACGCTCCTATGGGAGCGTTCTGTTTTACTTTCACATTGCTTTAAGCATCCACCTGCCTTTAACACAAACTACTTTATGTAATTTAGTGGTCGTTATTGAGAGGTTTTACTGTACTTTGAAAATTCATTTCTGACGGAACTATCGATTACAAATATTTGGTGATAGATGATGCATCGCTTTGTAGAAAAGAACCAACTCGTGTTCCTGTCATCTGGATCCTCGTCCTGTTTCATGATTTTAATTCACGAAGTGAGATAAGTTAAGTTGCTCTTGCCACAATTCTTGCTGCCTCATGTTGGATTTTTCCATGTCCTTCCGGTTTTTTGGTAATTTGAACAATACTTATTATCAAACATATAATTTGCGTATTCAGGATAAAATTTATTCTTTTCATGGAATTTTTGCCAAGAATTTCAGCAGAATATTTATTCAAGGTCAAGCTTCAGATTGTATATTCAGCAGAACCTGTTTTAAGTGGCCATTCATTTATTGAAAGTAGGAGTCTTTCCCATTCCCATTCCATCATAGGCTATTTTTAGATAAACCTCTTTGAATAAATCTGCCGAAAAGGAACATAAACTAGAGAAAAGGAACATTTTAGAATTTTGTAATTTGAAACCATTGTGATAAATAGAGCATTTGCTCCTATAGGAGCAATGCTCTATTTATCACAATGGTTTCAGAAAGCAACTTTTACAGAGGCGTAGAAAGGCGTTTTTATGGAGAAAATGGTTAAGATCGGTTCTACTGTAGTCAATCTGTGATTGGCAGCTTCGATCATTGGAATCAAGAACGTTTAAGTGTCTGTCAGGGGGGTACCTCGGAACTCATTTGGTTCAATATCGATAAAAAGGGATGGAAGATAGTGTTATGTTTAAGTGCTCTGTTTTATAGCATTTAAAGATGAAAGCCATGTTTATTTCCTATTCATAATCGGTATTGAAAGTTTTGGCAGGGATATAAGCATGTTCCGATATCCTCAGCGAAAAAACGAATAATGGATTGAATATCTGTGACAATGTCGTTGATACAAACAAGAAACAGATGATGGCTCATAATAGACTTTTGTGGCACAACGACCTTGACCTTGTCCTGGAATAATCGCTATTCAATAGAGGTACACAGAAAACCAATATAGGAAATATCCTTTTAATTCCAGACCCTTTAAATTTAGCAAGGAGACTGTTAAGCCAAACATTGCCAAAGACGCGGCCTTTTATGAACAAGAGCACTGCGTGCGGGTGCTAACTTTCTTCTGTTCGATTATAGTCCTTGCGACAGTGAACAAGTGCATCCAAATTCCGTACGATTCGCATGAATGCTAAAGAAGTAATAGCCAACATTAATGCTTCGGACGATAACGACGGCGAAAAACAGACGCGCTAAAACTACTCTTACTTCTTTGTCTTCGTCCAATACTTTGCAGAATGGGTCAACTGGTTTACTGACAAGTCACTGGTATAAAACCGGGTTGGTAAGACGAGAGAATTAGTTACGAAAAGATTGTAGGCGTGGTTAAGTACTTATCAATATTACTTAACAATAATATATGCGATAATTGTTAACAGTTGATGGAATACCAAACGTTTCTACAAACGTGTGCGTTTATCCATATTGATGAAAGGGAGTCAGTGGTTATTGGTTTGTTAAAATATACATTATTATTTATTGCTTTCCTTAATAGAAAACATTCTAAGATACATCAAACTTTATCGACGATATCGATCGGTAAAGTAGATCGGCATGCTATGATATAAAAAATGAAATGACTGTCTTCTAATAGAATCATTTGCCGTGTAATGTCGTTTGTAAAAAGTATTTGTATAATTTTGACAGATAGCAGTCAAGCGAGGAAAAGGTTATCAGATGTATTCTTATTTGTAATTCATTATATTCTAGTTTGTTACAACGAATGCAAGATACAACATCTGTGTGCAGTTTCCTAAATTTATCACATTGACCGTTATTACTTTTTTCTGTTCGGCTTTTGTCTCGATCGAAGTTTGTGCTTTACCCTTTACTCCATAGAATACGCCTTTCTGCACATTTACAAATAGAGCAAAAACCCATATCAGATGGCTCCTACAGGAGCCGTCTGGGTCCATGCTTATAAAACTTTTAGTTGAGTCTGAGTCCGTTCTCAAGTTTTTGATTGGTCAGATTTGAGCCTTTGGCTCAAATCTGACCAATGAAAAGCTTGAGAACTCAAATCTGACCAATGAAAAGCTTGAGAACGAACTCTTTATAAGCATGGACCCTGGTCATTGTCAGCACTGGGTGCACATGGTATAATATAGTTATCGAAAACTTTCAACGCTCTATAATTATTATCAGCCAATACGTGTCAGCTGCTTAAAATATAAAGACAGTCCCCCGACCATTATTAAAACTCTTATCCAGATCCAAAATATTTAATTGTTTCTCGCAGTTTTGCTCAGCGTTGACTTACTAATATCAAAGTGAAATGTTCTACTGTCATACAGAGGCAATTTAACTGTCACATATGTGATTACCTATGCGAACAGTTTGGATCCTGATGAGACCCCGAGTAACTCGGCCTCTCATCAGGATCCCAACTGTTTGTCACAAAATTACGACAGCAAAAGAGTTAAAACCTTGTCGAAACGAAGCATAAATAATTATTATCCAATGTGATTAAAGATATTAATGAAGGGTACTAAAACAAGATGACATAAATGTTGCCATCATTCTTATTTTATGGTAGAAAGTACAGCAAAACCTCTCTATAACGGCCACTAAATTTTGTTAATTAGTAAGTATTTAGGGCAGGTGGCTGCTTAAAGCAAGGTAAAAGTAAAACAGAACGCTCCTATAGGAGCGTTCTGTTTTACTTTCCCCTTGCTTTAAGCAGACACCTGCCTTCAACACAAAATACTTGATGTAATTTAGTGACCGTTATAAAGAGGTTTTACTGTACTTTAAGTAAACAAAGGTGATACAATGGATACTCAAATTTAAATCAAAATATAAATAGTGGTTTTGTCAGACAAAACGAATTGATCCTTTTCATGTTCAATATTCAAATGTGAACCCATCAACTATGAATATTATTTAGGTGAACCGATCTGCATGTATGGTAAATGTAGTCCCTACATTACCATGACAAACAGTGTAGACCTCTAGGAACTGTCTCATATGGGTCTGCATTATTTGCAAATGCAGATATGTACGCTACTAGTGCGAGAAGGGTTAACGTTCCAGAGCTAATAAATCATTACACAAACTCGTCGATAACCTTGGCAAGAGCAGCCGGTAGTGGTAAACCTATTCTATGCCTGAACGAGTTCATCAGGTATGAAGAAAGGTAGAATCTAAAACAAAACTTATGTATGGAACGCCATTCTGCCATGCTATTAGCTAAATGCTAAATTCGAAATGCTAAATGCAAAATGCGAAATGCTTTTTGCCAATTGTAGAAATTGCTAGGGAAAGAACCGGAATGTAAAATGCTTATTGCTAAATGCATGTTTGCACTACTATCATTGAACAGCGACATGTTTAATTTAGTAGTGCAATAAGCAATAAGCTTAAGTGTAAATAAACATGCATTTAGTAAATGCACAGTCACTTTAAAATGGCACTGTTCAATGCCTGTAGTGCAAACATGCATTTAGCAATAAGCATTTCGCACTTCGCATTTGTCATTTACATCCATCATTTGGAACATTCCCTAGCACTTTACACAGTTGGCAAAAAGCATTTCGCATTTTGTATTTAGCAATTAGCATGGCAGAATGGCGTTCCATACTTATGGAATGCCGGTGCGCCATGCTAATTGCGAAATGCTTATTTTCCTATTTTGGTACCTTTTTTGAAATGCGAAATGCTTCTTTTCCTATTTTGGTACCCCTTTTGGTACCCTACTTTGTACTATAACAAGGTAACCAAACAAACCCTAATTATTCGTCCTCTAAAAGCCTCTAGTTTTTTTTTAATATTGTGCCCAAATAGATTTGTCTTTGTTCTTTTAATAAAAAAGAACGCATATATCTTATATCTTTTGTGTAGTGTAAAAATAATTATATTAAATTTAACATTAGTCTATGACAAATTAAGATTGCTTTGAAACATCAACTCCACATCGAAAATAAATCTTAAGTATTAGAAGTACTGGCAATTTGTATTGCCAAAACAAAAAAAGAGTACCGGTATCTATAATTTTTCTGAATGGACTTATCTTTTTTCCCTGTTCTATATCTATTCATACTACACAAAAATAAGATATAGGCGTTCTTTTGTCAACAAAGACAAATCTAAATGGGCTCAATATTGGTAAAACTGAAGGCGAAAGCATTTGAGGACGAATAATTACGGTGTGTTTGATTCCCATGATACAGTACAAAGTAGAATACCAAACGGGGTACCCAAATAGGAAAAGAAACATTTCGCAGTTTGCATTTAGCATTTCGCATTTAGCATGCTCAGAATCGGAACCTATGTGACTTGAAACTAGCTTATGATAAGAAAAGAGTTGTTTTTATCGAAAAGGGGAGAGTTTATTATTACCTCGGAAACTAACGGAAACACGTCCGTGATACACGGAATATGTCGTAAACATGAATGATGTGTACCGCGGAAACTAACGGAAACACCTCCGTCATACACGGAATATGTCGTAAAAATGAATGGTGTGTGCCGGACGTACTGATGTACATGACACAGTACAGTACAATTAAACTTCGATATCTCAAACTCGGATAGCTCGAACTTCGGGATAACTCGAGCTTAAAGTTCGGTCCTTCCAAAATCTTACAATACAGAATTGTTCTAAAATGTATCACTACGCATATCTAGAAACACATTTCACAGCTAACTGCAGGTCTACAGTAATACTGAAAGCCCCTAAAGGAGTTTAGGTACCAAAATAGACCTGCATTAAGCTGTGACAGATCAGAAACCGGATAACTCGAACTTCCGTTATCTCGAACTAACTTATATAGTCACTTGAAGTTAGAGATATCGAAGTTCAACTGTACATACTCTCTTTTCCCGTTTTTACACTTTCGACAGACACACGTCAATCATTGTTGTGAAAACCCAATTAATATGCATAAAGTTTAGGAAATTAATCGAAACAGTCGGTTGATTTCGGTGTAATTGACGATGTTTGCCGTCTCTTAAAAAGTCGGCAGTTCTCTAAGGTTTAAGCTGTATTTAGATACCGTTAACATTTATCTGAATATAAATAAACTGTTGGTAAATGGATTTTAAACAACATCATTTTAATGATTAGAATGTGTTTGTACAACTTTTTGTTGCTGGATGATTTATTGGAGAGACCTGATGGTCTCTCCTCATTGTTGGAATTGGATGTCGGCGTATTCTGGAATGGTTTACAATCTAGCTCAAGGAGTTTTGAATTGGGATAGTAAAAAGAATATCGCTGTCTACCGGACGGGACGATTTGTGGCTATTTGCATGCGCGAGTTTTGGTTATATAAAAAATACGCAGTCAAACTATCACTAACCAAACGTAATTGAATTTGAACAATAGGATCAGTTGAATCCAGATTGTCGATATTTTAATTCAAATAGACATGATTATTTTATCCCAGAACAAAATGCAATCATTTTTGCATTCCGTATCAAATTCGAGTAACGGTCGGCTCAGTTTCTTTTTATTAGAAAAACATTTTACCGAGCTGATTGAGTTAATAAAACTGATAAATCGTAACCAATTTAACCAAAAAGAATTCTCTGGGGTTTTTTTCTATTGTCTTATTTGTATACTTCTATTGGTGATTTTCCCGTTATTTCATCAACATATGCATATTTACAGAATATTGGAATACATGTACTTACATTGTTAAGGATCATTATGCCTTAGAAACGACTAGTATTATCACTAACCTAATAACCCTTCTAGATACTACCGGAAGAAAACTAATAGGAGGATCTAGCTTACTTGGAAGTGCTTGCTAGATGCATAAACCGATGTTTTGACTGGTGTGTCCATGTGCCTTAGAACTTCACGAGGAAACAAGATGAATAAAATGTATTGTTGTTTGTACGTGATTTACCAATATATGCCTAAGATATTATACACATGCTTTAGTTTCATGTCAATTATGATAATCATAAATATTTTAGTATGCATTCATTTGTAACCCGAGAGGGTCCATGGTTGGTAAATAAAACCTGTTCTAATATATATCCTATTCTATTCTAAGAAACCTAAGTTTATCCGCAACCCTTTATTACGTCACTAGAGAAGCTTGCTAACTGGATAAATTCCAATTCAAAGATTTCTTTTTCAAAGAACTACAGGTACTTGCAACGATTAAAGCATTATATATCTCCTAAGATTCACCGTCTTCGTTCTAATCATAACGCACGTACTACTTGATATGCACAATAGTTATTTATAGAAACCTATTTACGATCCGGTGCCAAAACATTGTCAAACGGCCCCTGTATATAGCAAATGTTAGATAAAAAACTGCTGCAGGTCTCTCCTTGGCTTCCTTTTAGAAGGAAGCCAACTTGTATGAAAAGTGGACAGAACACAGCATTGATATTTCTTTAATATTAACTGGGTAATTAGCATTTGTAGTTCTCAGAGCATCATTAGCTACTCCAACCCATCAACTACAAAAACATAAATACCAAGCAGACAAAAAATCAAGACGGTACAATAAGAACACATACCACTGAGTGTTACAATTCTGCAGTACAGTAAAGCTTATGAAAATACCGTTTGCACTGATGTTACTTAGATAAGCAGCTGGAGTTTTCTTTCGACATAGCGATTCTATTTAGTTTAAACATAGTACATATGAACTTCGATATTTCAAACACGGATAACTCGAACTTCGGGATGACTCAAACTAAAAGTTTGGTCCTCCCAAAACTTAAAATTTTCTACAATTATTCCAAAATGTATGACTACACATATCTAGAAACACACGTGACATATTGATGCAGGTCGAAAGTAATGCAGAAAGCTCCTACAGGTTTTTTCAGCATTACTTTAGACCTGCATTAAGCTGTGAACTTGAGATATTGGTCAGATTATAAATCGAATGACTCGAAGCTCCGTTATCTCTAATTTGTATGGTCCCTTGAAGTTCGAAATATCGAAATTCAACTGTATTATGTTCCTATGATTAACAACATGCACATACGAGGGGTTATCCAGAATTAACCAAACTATGTATATAACTACAATTTAGCATTTAGTAGAGGATACAAAACCTGCACAGTTTACTTCCATCTGTATTCAACCATTCCTCCACACGTCACGTCCGTTTAGTATTAGCAATGACACCGATTACATACAAAAGCAATAACAAGGTCTACTCTGTTTGCTTATGAAATTATAATAGATCTGATTCTAAAGTTCCTACCAATACCAGACAACCCTGTGTACATATTCAGCATATAACATTCACAATGTCCTTATTTCTGGCATGACTATTCAACAGAGAAAGGTTAAAGAAATGCATCCTATATGCCCGAGAATTAGATAGTAAACTGTATCTTAGTGTTGTTTAGATGCGCGATAAACGTTTGACTGAGGTTGGCATTGTGACATAATGTACAGTAAAACCTCTCTATAACGGCCACTCAATTACAGTAAAACCTCTCTATAACGACCACTAAACTATGTTAATTAGTTGGCAGTCAGGGCAGGTGACTGCTTAAAGCAAGGTGAAAGTAAAACAGAAGGCTCCTATAGGAGCGTTCTGTTTTACTTTCACCTTGCTTTAAGCAGCCGCATGCCTTTAACACAAAATACTTGATGTAATTTAGTGGCCGTTATAGAGAGGTTTTACTTTTAATTGAGTGGCCGTTATAGAGAGGTTTTACTGTAATTAAGTTGTGCAAGGTTGGAATTGAACTATCCGTGTTACAAAATTTTATTAATCCTTCACTCCATGAATATTCATGTAAGAAGTAATGACGTCATACATATTAATTAGTTGTAGTGTTTATAACATTTGAACATATGCATATTTAACCAATACACAAAGTGTAGAATCAGATCAAGATTATGTCATCAGCAAACAAAGCAGAGCCAGATCAGACGGTTCATACAGGAGACGTCTGATCTGGGTCTACCCTGTTTGCAAAGACGTAGAATGACGTATATTTACGGAGGGAACTGTTAATGTGTAGATGTCCGACGATAACTAAATTCAAACACCTGATGCCAGATACAGGAAATAAGACATGTTTTAGTCTAGCTATTTTTGAAACATACATCAATCATTTAATAAGCTGATTCAAGTTTGATATCTATATTTATATTCATAAAGACAAATGTATGAATGTAACTCTCTATAACCCATTTCTTGAACACTTGAGTTTATTTTCTTTCAGAGAGAAGTCCTACAAGGTGCGTAAATTTAAATACTTTCAAGAAGAACTTCTTTATTTTTGCACCAAACCTATTCTTCGAGATAATTCTAAAAAGTAGTCATAGTATAGGGTTTGATGGAGAAATGACTAATTTAGTAAGGTTTGATGGAGAAATGACTATTTTAGTAAGGGTTTGAAGGAGAAATGACTATTTTAGTATTTGGGTACGCATCTTTATCATGTATAATTTAAATGTCAGCAGTCCAACTCTAGCCGATGCCATGCGTCTCATTTTATTAACAAAATCAGGCATTGACTTGTCATGTCACAAATATGCTGCAAAATGGCGCTTTGGGTATACTCGTAGTAAATTTGCCGTTATTGTTTTAATCATAATGAAAGCAAATTCAAAAGGTCAGTGCGTACTTGCACCTAGGAGAATAGGTTATCGCTGAGAGAATGAGAGAAAAAGAGTCAAGCATGACACATCTCAGAATAACCTGTAACATTTTTTTTCAAATGTAATACAGTAGAACCCCTCTATTGCGACCACTTCATGAATAAACATGGGTGTCTTTATAAGCAGGTGGTTGCTTAATGCAGGACAAAAGTAATGCAGAAAGCTCCTCTGGGAGCTTCCTGCATTACGTAATGCAGAAAGCTCCTCTGGGAGCTTCCTGCATTACGTTTGGCCCGCATTAAGCTACCACCTGCATCTAGCACTCATACTTATACCTCTTTTAGGTGGTCGCATTAGTGGGGTTTTACTGTATGTAGTTTGCCTCAGGCGGATACGAATCTACATGCCACCTTCATAAGTTTTGTCAATAATGGTCTTCGACCTGGCGGCTTGACACCGCATAGCATTGTTAGACCACATTCGTAAGGGATCACATTTGTAACAGATAAAATGTGTTACAAATGTGAGTGTCCGACATGGGGATTGACATTAGAATCACATATGTAACAGGTTGAGTTCTTAGCTGACACTGTTCAATTAGTTAATAGTAATAGGATTATCATTGTATATTTGCATAATTATTTTTCCTTGAGGACCATGTCTCAACTTTTCACCACCTTAGTACATGTAGCACAGTACCATAATTTAGGATACCTTTCATTTTTCATGGAACTCGTTATATGCATGCACCTATGCAATGCTGTTAATGTGTATGTATGAGTAAATAGATATTACTTCTTAGTTCCTTTATTTGCTGTTAATTGAGTAATACACTATGCCAAATATTTTAGCAATTATAAATAGACGAATATACTTTTAGGACAGAATACCGGAGTATTGTTTTTGTTAATAGTTTTAATTTGATGTTAAAATTTGAACAATGTGTCATTTTTGCGACGAATGATGATGATGATGGTGGTGGTCATGGTTTCATTCCGATACTAATAATGAGCAAACTGGAAATAAAACATTATGTAATTGTTCACAACTTGTGACAAATGCCTTTTAGTTGTACACATGCCCTTTTTAACATTCTTTTCTGTATGAAATTTGACGTGTCACATCAAAATTCGGCATCGATCACATTCGTCACAAAATGTGACACAAAATGTGACACATGTTACGAATGTGATCCGTTACGAATGTGGTCTAACATAGCATGATAGTCTGTATCAATCACTGGTGCAGTCAAAAGCCTTGTGTGGGTAAGTGAGCTCTGGAATTTGCTCAATAGAATAAATATCGTTATTATCGTAAAGGCCTATAAAGTTTGTGTAAAACATTTTTGACTCCCAAAGTCAACAAAATCGATTGTACGTTCACCATCGATTATATTAGATATCATGTGTAACAAACAGTAGTTCTTTGGGTCCGCTATGTAGTCTTCCATCCATTTATGTTCCATAGCAATTCTTTATTCACAGGCTTGTAAGAGTTGTAGGTAGCTGGGAGAGAGAAACACGTTCATTTCTACGTGATGTATGTACAGTTCTGTGAGATTCTGATCTGTTCCATTACTTAGATGCATTTTAGATTCGCAAAAACTGGATTGTTTATTCCCGTAACTATTTGTTGTTATAGAACATCATAAATTGTTAGATAGCTTTTTACACGCTCACTGCTAAGTGTTCAAATGATATGTCCCAAAACTGAAACAGTCGAATATACACGATCCTATATAAGGGAAGGTATCTAATATTTATATATGTAAATTGTCGAAAAGAGCAGACCTTGGTCAGGGGGCTCTTTTAGGAGCATTTTTATCTGGATCTTCACTGTCTGTGAAAGACAAAAGGACTCCACATTGTAATGGGTATGATAACTATGAAGCAGGTTTGAAGAGGTACAGTTCATATTCTTCTGTTTGGGATTATGTTGACACGTATGTCGTATTCATTTGTGTAGTGCATTTGTATACATGTATGCAGGGAGTTCATCGTTTTCTTTCTGTCTTTAACTCTTTTGGCGCCAAATTTAAAAGCGTCGTCTGCAATAATAATTTCATATTAAATATAATACTAAACTAAATAATAAAGGTATATTAGTAAAACATTTGTTTTTAAAAAACCTGTATGTTTGGGCTAAAATAATACAGAAAACAGTGAAATCCCAGGTCAGATGCCGCCTTGAAAAGGCGGCATCTGACCTGGGACTGCACTGTTTTCAATGGTGCCAACATGCGACATTGGCGCCGAAAGAGTTAAATGTTTGCTGTATACTTGCAATGCTTGAATGGAAGAAATAAAGATATACAGTAACACCCCTCTAATGCTACCATCAAAGCGAGGTTTAATGTTGGGTGCTTAAAGTAGCTGGTAGCTAAATGCAGGACTAAGGTTATACAGAAATCCCAAGCATAAGCGTTCTGCATTATTTTCGTACTGCATTAATCAACCACCTGCATTTTAAGACTTGTATGGTGTTCACACATTTGTTGAGGGCCTGAACGGTATGTAAATTAACAATGGCATTTGTATATAAGGTTTTAAGACACAAACTATAAACCCCTGTACAACCATTACTGCATATATATCATTCCTATGCGGCTGTGGCACCCATTATACGGTGGCTTCACGTTAGCCGTATACAGTAGAACCTGTCCTTACCCTTTCCCTCATATAAACGTGTGTTCACGCATTCACTACTCTGTTTGCTAATGAAATTTGATAGATCTGTTTCTTTACTTTCCAAAATTGCTACAATGTTCCACCTTCCATATTTCATTTTAACTACTTTGTCCATAAATATTCAGAATTCTATTAAACAAGACTGTTGCTTAACCCATTACATCATAGTCTATTTTTAGATTTTTAGATACAACCTCTTTGAATTAATCTACCGAAAAGGAGAATTAATTAGAGAAAAGGAATTTTTTTAGAATTTTGTAGTTTGAAACCATTGTGATAAATAGAGCATTTGCTCCTATAGGAGCAAATGCTCTATTTATCACAATGGTTTCACAAAGTGATTTTTAAAGAGTCGGCAAAAGTCGTCAATATGAGGGAATGGATTAATGCAGGGCAAAAGCAATACAGCAAGCTCCAATAAGAGCTTGCTTTATAACTTTTGTCCTGCATTAAGCTATCATCTGTTTTAAAAAATCCAGAATAATACCAGTTTTGAGTGACCGTATTAGTTTGCCATATCACTACTCTTCCTCACTTCACATGCAGTCGTTGTGTGTTTGACGTGCAGTGACTTTGATTTCAGCATGTTGCCATGGTTCCTTATTTTTTTACCATTCTACAATTCTTACCAAGCAATATGTATTATTGTTGAGTTTTTTAGTCTGAATTCAAGCATATATTATCAGAGGAACTGCAGTACTGAAAAGCAACGCTTGTGGTAATTTGTCTTATCAGTCGCAGACTGCAACAGCTCTCTCCTGTCTGATCATTAATGCTAATGCATCACCCTCCATACTCTACCTGTGACGCTTAATTGCTTCTTCAAGACGGATTTCTCTCAACAACATGCAAACTGCATGGAATGCCTGAAGTTAGCTTCCTGCAAATGAGCGTTTAGAAAAAAAGCGAATTAATGAGGCAATTACTTCACATGATATCAGGGTCCAAGCAAACTACCCGCCAAAACTGTTGTACTTCTATACACAAAAGAAAATGTTTATGGTGTTTTAGAATCGAATCTGCTGAAATGTGGAGGAATCAGTTTAGCGTGCTGCGCCGATGAAAACAACGTATACGGATGTTTACTAGAGCAAGAATGTATGATTATTAGGAGATTGTTGCATTGCCTTTTCTTTTCAGTTTGCTTTAACCATTTCCTTGATGAATATTCATATAGAAAATAATGAGGCCATGAATATTAATAAGATTATTCTTTATAATGGTACATGAACACAGGACATTTTGGCTCAGGCAGAAGCTTGTAGAATCAGGTCTATATTACACCCTAAGCAAACAGAGTAGACCCTGATCAGACGGCTCCTATATGAGCCGTCTGATCTGGGTTTACTCTGTTTGCAGATGCGTCAAAATGCGCTTGCCTAAGGGAAAGGGTTAACCAAAAATACATCGATCTATAAATATTTTGGAAATAAGGTAGTTCCTGAGGGAACCCTTGCTCAAGGATTGCACTGTTTGTCCTTTAGTGATAAATTTTGATACAACTTTTTCTTGAACCCTTTCCCTGTTCTATGTTTCTTCCAAAGGTCAATACCTACTGAATATTCATCGACAAAATAGTTACAATGAAATATGGAAGATGGAGCATTGTAGCCACTTGAGAAAGTAAAGAAACATATATTTCAAATCCCTTTAGCAAACAGAGCAGACCCTGATCAGACGGCTCCTATAGGAGCCGTCTTATCTGGGTCTTTCCGCTTTGGTTTGCAAATGTGTTAAAACACGTAGGAAATGGTTAATTGATATTCGGAAAACGAGGAGCCGGTTGTCATTATTCCATCATATTAAGGGTTTAATTCGTTAAGTAGTTATCGTGCAATGCTAACAATACTAGACGAGTCATCAAAACCAATTATGCATGGGCTCAATCATATATTTAACCTTTACCCTCCTGAGCACATGTTTGTTGGTAGAACATGCCATCGATTTCAGTTGGCACAGTTGATTCATCTTGCATTTCTTCCAACAAAACGACCAGGGTATCAAACAGTTTGGAATCTGTTGAGACACCGAGTTAGACATAGGCAATCATGCATTCGTCCGCAGCATGCTAAACGTTCAGTGTGCACCAAGGCTGATTAGAGATGCGTTTGTTTATCTAGATGTAAGATCTTCCTGCAGACACAAGTTTTTTGCAAGCTCAGTTTGAACCACATACAAATTGCTTCAAACGTTCACAACAAGCATGCCACACACAGAAGTAGTTTTCGAACTGTGCAAACCTCCATCAACAGCCATGTTGAAAAGCCACTTCTGGTTAGGAAATGTTCTTCAGTATCTGAAAATGACTATGTATCCGGTTTTCTTCGATTCACGACGCTTTGTAAAACATTTAACCTGTCAGTAACTACGTAAAACACGCGGTTTCAATCAATGTCTAAATTGTTTTGATCTGGGTCTTAACTGATGATTGCATAGCAAGGAAAACAGCTTTTCACGTAATACCGTCTATGCTTTACAGTAAACCCCGCTAATACGACCACCAAAAGGAGGTACATCATAGCGTCTTAAAGATAAGTGATCTCTTAATACAGGACGAAAGTTATGCAGAAAGCTCCTACAGGAGCTTTCTGCATTACTTTCGTCCTGTATTAAGCTACTACTTGCTTTTCAAGACATGTATGTTTATTCATAAAGTGGTCGCATTATTGGGGATTTATAGTATTCCAATTATGATAAATGGCTGGTCTTATGGTGAACTAATTTGTACATACGTAACATTGGCTTCAATAACAATACCGTGAGCCAGCTATGTCAGCCTTTTGATCTTTAGGTAAAACAAAACATTACACTTTCACCTTTAACACAGTTTTTCGCAGTTATTTTGTGAATTGTGTTAAAGCGCTTGTAACGATGCCAGTCAGAGAAGCGGCAGTATTTTGATGCCAGTGTTCCAAGCATCAACAGAATCAATCACCTCTGATTGTGCTGGAATGAGTATATGATTGCTCATAAATGTCAATAAAAGTGTTTAACTAATGTCAAAAAAGTTCAGTTTTTCTCATCATTATACGAAAATACCAAGAGAGCAAACACGAAGATACCGCGTGGCATCTGAAGTGAGAATAACGAGAACATTTGTAACGATATATCATAACATAGATTACAGAAACTTATAACTTAACCCTTCTCTTGCTGAATTTTAATATACATTTCTCCTTCTTTACCCATGCCCTGTTGTATAATTACATATATCTTCACTGTGTACAAGTATTTCGCTGTGCAATCACTGTTGTGGAGTACACTGGTTGCACAATCAACTTGTAAATAGTGCAGACCCTGATGAGACAGCTCCTGCAGGAGCTGTCTCATCTGGGTCTTCACTATTTACAGGTAGGTATATTGACGTGAATAGCAAGCGAAGGGTTAAGAGACATGATAGTTGTAAAAGCAATACATCCTTTATGGTGAAAAGATGGCCGTTTAATGAATACAATACGGATTTCCATAAATTATCATTTAACTCATCCTGGATAAGTGTTTTGAAACATGTGCTTCATGTCAAATTATCCATCTCGAATCAGAAAAACAATTGCCCATAGAGACTATTGATAAGAACATCATAATTATATCGTAGTATCTTTAATAAATGTTCCCCTGGTGGCGTAACATTTTTGAAAAGGAGTTTCTTGCATTTTGTACACAGGTGGTTGCTAAATGCTGTATGCAGCAATGTCCTAGGGAAACTTTCTGAAATGCTTTCAGTCTGTACTAATGTACCACGTGTATTTTATACAAAAACAACTGATCTTTACTAAATGGTTATTTTATAAGGTTTTAGTTGTTTTATTAATCGTTAGTCCCTCCCCTCCCCCAGAAGTAAGCGGGCGTTTATTATATCCTTTCAACACGCATGTACTGTCATTTGCAAACAACGTAGACCAAGATCAGATGGTTCCCAGAAGAGCCCTCTGATCAAAGTCTGCACGGTTTGTCATTCAAAAACACCCAGACAAGTTTAAGTTTTCATACTGAGTGGACTCTATAGGTGATCACTGGTGGATTATTCAACTCAGATAATTCAGGGTTGAAAGGGTTATGATGATGCGGTATGTCATCCCATTTGGTAAATACGCAAATCGTTGCCCTGTAAATACATTTGTACATTCCAATTCTCAATCTTCCCCGAAGTTATTTATTATAGTGAAATTGTGATGCATTACTAGGTGCAATTTGGGTTTTTTTATTGGGTCTCCGCATATCGTGCCATCAAATACATCCGAGATATTGGCCCAAGGTTATAAAACTTCTGGGTATGAGTCTGAGATTGGTCAGATGCTTGAGAATGATCTTAGAATCAATCAAAATATTTTATTACCTGGGAACCTGAACGTTGTTTTCAGGAGTTATAGGAAGATATGTGATTGAAATTTACACTGTTAGTAACGATTCAACGTGTAGAACGTCTTGAAAGACAGGCTACTACAAAGAGACGTATTAAATTACACCGTTTTGTAGGCTGACTGCTAGACTTAGAAGAAGAAATAAATTACAGCATTTTGTTATTTGGTTGCTATGCTTAGAAAAAGTGACGTAATGAATTGCATCAGTTTGTATACTGACTGCTAGACTTAGAAGAAGTGACGTAATAACTTTCAACGTTTTGTAGGTAGGCTTCTAGATAGGCTGCTAGACATAGAAGACGTGGCCTGATAAATTACACGGAGAACAAATTTTCTGGCATTTTTTAAAAGAAAGCAAATTAATCGTCTATACAAAATGCTACGTTATACATTGTATTATAGCATGTAACAATTAAAAACTTACAACTTAAAGATGTATTCTGCGCAAATGTCCGCAAATTTTGCGTTTCAAACTGACGTCAGAATTGGAATCTATGTACCATAACACTTATTTAACACTAAACAGTACGGTAAGTAAATGGTTGTTTGAGTAAAAAAATATATAGAAAAATGTATTGCTACTGAAATCAACGGACCGTAATCAGTCGTAAGATTCCAATTTACATACCGGAAATAAACATTCGATGTAAATGTGGTCAAGAACCAGTGTCAGCCATTGTAATTTGTACATGTGACAGCAACCTAACTGATATTCAAAGACTTGTTCCGAAATAGAATCGGAGTCATTCAGAACTTGGCCGAAGATGTCCGCTGATCTCCATACAAATCCCAGTTTCTAAAAAGGAGGCTCCTTTTTAATAATTTAGCAGTATTCAGATAGCGATAATATTTAGCTGAACAAATATACACTGTCGGAAAATGGGTTGTAAGCATTATTTTCATAATGCATACATGTACAACTTCTGGTGTTAATTGATTAATACGAAAAATCCGCATAATACATCTTTAAAACTACCAACGTACAGCTACTTACAAACAGCAGATCTACAGATATAGGGGCGTATTCAAATGCTAAAATCGCCATTTCTCATCGAGATGATTCTAAAGAGTGGTCATGACAGAGTTTGATGGAGAGATAAAAGAAGTTATTCTTGAAAAGAAGTTATTCTTATCTGTACCTCTGAAACAGTTGACACAACCTGGCACATTTGTAACAACAATGTGAAAAAAGATAGATGCATCATAGACTACTCTCTCGGCAGCATCTGCAACACATACAACAAATGATTATGCAAAACTTTCATACGAGGTAAGGATTTCACACATCATTTGGCGCTGGCATCAAAGACCATACAGACAGAAATATAATAAACCTTACATGTGCGGGAATGGAGTATGTAAGTATTTTGTAAACAGTGTAGACCCAGATCAAAGGACCCCCATAGGGTCTGTACTGTTTGTAAAACAAATTATTTCTTCAGTGATACAGTTTGATACCAGATTTTGTTTTAATTAATGTTCAGAAAGGAAGGAGTCAGTTTAATGTTTTAGTAGATTTGGGATCTAGCTTGTTTAACTATGAACATGGTAACGCTTGGAATGCACATGCGTGTTTTTCATGGCGTGTGATATCGACTCTCCTGGTGTCGCGTA
The DNA here is from genome assembly GCA_963576725.1 of Azorinus chamasolen. Lineage (NCBI taxonomy): Eukaryota > Metazoa > Mollusca > Bivalvia > Cardiida > Solecurtidae > Azorinus > Azorinus chamasolen. The sequence continues at coordinate 64,779,421 of OY755239.1, read as the reverse complement.
CTATACAATAGAAGGTTAATACAACTTTTTGGGGCAATAACACCTGCAGTGTCCTGAGGGACTGTTGTCACGAGCCCGAAATGCGAAGGCAACACTATTCTCAAGGACACTGCATATATTATTGTCCGACACAAACTTACATTATTGTTATTCTTGCATAAAATGTTTCCTGCTTTCCTGTGTTTATTTGATTATTTAAAAAAAATATAACCAACACTATACGCTACTACTTTGAAGGATTATTCGATTTATGCTGTTACCGGGGCACTGCTTTAACGTTGTCGTGCTCGTGTCCATAGTTTACGTTTGGTCCCACAAAGGGATAATTAAAACCTGCCAACAACTGAGCACGCGCACTGAAAAGACAAAGATAATTCGGAACGCGCGAAATCATGGAATGAACAACTACAGGGGTATGGTAAACTATTTGAATACAGTAGACCATGAACAAGAATTCTAATTGTGGGTTCTGTAAGGTAAGGCAGGTGGTAGCTTATTGCATGACAAAAGTAATGCAGAAAGCTCATGTAGGAGTTTTCTGCCGTACGTTTGCCCTGGCTTAAGCAACCACTTGTTTTTTATTTAGGAATCCTATGTTCAATAAACGGATGACCGCTTAAGACAGGTTCTAATGCATATAAGAACATTATCTTGATCTGAATTTCTAAAACAAATCGGGCAACAGCAACCTTGCTGTACAGTAAAACCTCTCTATAACGGACACTAAAGTGTGTTAATTAGTTGGTATTAAGGACAGGTGGCGACTTAATGCAAAGTGAAAGTAAAACAGAACGCTCCTATAGGAGTGTTCTGTTTTACTTTCACTTTGCTCTAAGCAGTCACCTGTCTTTAACTCAAAATAATTGATGTAACTTAGTGGCCGATATAGAGAGGTTTTACTGTATAACACATGGCTAATTGGGACTACAACAACACGTTTTATGTATGAATATGTAATAGTATGCCATCGGTGAATATAATCACGTCTACAAAAATGCTTGCATCCGATATCAACCGGCATTCATTAACCTTCAAAATTATAATCAGTTTGTCTACCAAAATACAGACAGTGAATCAAACAGTTTGGATACTGATGAGAGGCTGCGCTACTCGGCATCTCATCTGGATCCAAACCATTTGCATAGGTAAGCACTCATCCGTCCGCAGAGGGCTAAATGTTAACTCTGCCAATTATTTAAAAAACAAAACACTCTAAACCGGGCGTTAAATGTAGTGTAAACATTGGTCTTGGAGACTGGTGGCAGCTTAACGCAGGGTGAAAGTCATGCAGAAAGCTCCTGTAGGAGCTTTCTGTTTGACATTCACCCTGCCTGTATTAAGCAGAAACCTATCTCAGATATCTTAATTCTTCTCTACTGGAAAAGTGGGGGTTTACTGTAAATGTAATCGTGTGTTTAACAACTAAATTAATAACGGAAAACGTATGTAACAAATGACAATATATGTCATCATAGTCAACAAAAGTAACAAATGATAACACATGTCACAATCAGCAACAAATGTGTAACAAATAACAACATATGTCACCATTTGCAACAAATGTAATAAATGACAATATATGTCATAATCGTCGACACACATGTAACCTATGGCAAAAAAATTCATAATCGGCTACAAATGTAACAAATGATTTCATATGTAACAATCGTCAAAAATGGAACACTATGCCCCCGAGTATCGCATATGTAGTTGTACCATTTCTTACCATAGCATGTTTACATAGGTACATGTAATCACTCATCCGTCCGCAGTGGGCTAAATGTTAACTATGCCAATAAGTTAATCTAAATTCTTCTCTACTGGAACTTCAGTTTAGAGTGGGTTTACTGTAAATGTAAGCATGTGTTAAACAACTAAATTAATAACGGAAAAAGTATATAACAAATGACAATATATTATAACACATGTCACAATCAGCAACAAATGTGTAACAAATAATAACATATGTCACCATTGGCAACACATGTAATAAATGACAATATATGTCACAATCGCCAACACATGTAACATATGACAACATACATGTATATCATAATCGGTTACAGATGTAATAAATGACAACATATGTAACAATCGCAAATGTATCACTATGTCCCCGAGTATCGCCAATATAAGTTTGACCCGTTATTTTACCTTTGATCTTGATATATGACCTTAACCTTAATAAGTCACCCTAAAAGGTTTGCCTCCATAAATTGCACCTGCATGCCAAGTTGAAGTATGTATGTACAATGGCTACATAATAATCACCAACGTTAAAGTTTGGAACAAACCAACAGACCAATAGATATACAGACAGACAAACTGACAGACAGACAGACCGACAGACACACAGACAGACATGGCAAAAACAATATCCCCTCTTTGATCGGGGAATAGGGCATAAAAATATGTTGCTTCACTGTTGCACGTGTTACAAATGCTTTCGAAACAGTTACATTTGTTTTCAATATTTGTTACAAATGCTGTAATACATCCAGTCATATATTACATATGGAATTGTTGTTACGTTTGTTCCCATAGCCATCGTAAAACCCACTGTTATTCTTCAAACAATTAGCATATTACAGTATGCAAAGCTATGGAATCGCTACATTTACGAGCTAACTTATTTTTTTCCTATATACAGATGAACTCGAATAACTTCGGGATATCTAGAAGTTCAGCCATTTCAAAATGTACAGTACAGAATTGTTCTAAAATATATATCAGTAAACTCCCTCCATAACGGCCACTAAATTGCATCAAGTATTCTGTGTTAAAGGCAGGTGGCTGCTGAACGCAAGGTGAATGTAAAACAGAACGCTCCTATAGGAGCGTTCTGTTTTACTTTCACCTTGCTTTAAGCAGCCACCTGCCCTAAATACCAACTAATTAACACAATTTAGTGTCCGTTATAGAGAGGTTTTATTGTACTACGCATATCTAGGAACACATGTGACAGTTTAATACAGGTCTAAAGTAATGCTGAAAGCTTTTGCATGAGCTTTCAGAATTACTTCAGACTTGCATTAAATCCAGATTAGAGATTGGATGGCTCGAACTTCTGTTATCTCGCAGTAAATTGTGTGATCCTTTCAGGTTCGAGATATTGAAGTTCAAATGTACTTATTGCAACAGTTCTTTATCAATAACGGCACTAGAGTGATACCATGGTAAAATAAAATCTAACCCTGACGGCCGTAATTTTCACGAAACAAAATTAGTTTAACACATTCGGTAGGGAGTCTTAAGACAATGCCAAACATCAAATTTTAAAACCTTTTGACATTTTAAAAAAATCATTAATTTTCTTAAATTTGTTCCTAGCCTGCGAGACAAATTTAACAGTGGAAATAGAATTATTCTAATGCAATGCTATTGTCAAAGAGGACGGAATAGAACTATTTAAACATTACTGCCAAAAAAGACAAAGGTTAATTCCAGTAAGATTTTTACTAAATCCATTATGCGGTTTAGAAGGAGAAGCTAACAATAGTTAGCTACTAGTTGTGCAGCGAACTCAAACAATGCATGATACATTCGAAACAGTGCTGTTTAACAGTTAGTCCCGTAAACTGTTGAGAATCACAAGACGATGAAGTTCGCCAACTAGCAAAGCTAATTGACATAGCTTCACATATCTCTGTAAATCTCATTTAATGAAAACATTGTTTCATAGGAGCAAATGTTCTATTGATCACAATGGGTTCAAACCTACACAATTCTAAAATTCTCCTTTTCTATAGCTAATGCTACTTATCGGTAGATTAATTCAAAGAGGTTGGGTAAAAAAATAGTCTAGGGGAGGGAATGAGTTAAATAAACATCAAGTGACTCAAATATGATCGAATATTAAAGACACATGAGACGCTATCAAAGGTCAGGTCGTATAAAGAGGTTTGTTTCTTTTCTCGACAGGATCAACCCTCAAGAGATTTTATACCGAGAAGAGGAAATAATTCAATATCGTTTCTCTCCCAAGACAATACATCTGTGCAAGCGGTGTCCATTACATTATCCCTGGAGGCATAAATTCACAGTTTGCGGAGCTGTGTCACAAAAAGCATGTAATATTAACGCAGGATGTTATCATTAATTGTGTTTCTGGGCAACCATTCGTGTGATAATCAACAAAATGTGACATAATTTTAAGATAATGACATAATTTGTTAAATTGGAGTATAGTAACGAAGGGTGTAGTGGATAGTGAACACGTTTTTTCTAGTCCATTTGCAGGTAGGTCGACATCGTACGAAGGACGGCGATTATGTGTTTGATCGTTCGTCATCTGTCCGTGAGTCCGACGGACCGTCGGGCCGATTATGTCGGGTCCACAATTTTATTTCGCTTTAACCCTATCCCTCTTTGCAAACAGAGTAGACCCAAATCCGACGGCTCCTGTAGGAGATGCTGATCATGGCATGTTCTCTTTTATTATGAAATTATAATAGATCTGTCTCTACAGTTTCTACGAATATATTTATTCAAAGAGGTTGTGTTTAAAAATAATCTAGAAGGGAATGAGTTAAAGTGTCACGCATCAATAAAGCCATTTTAGATATATAAAACCCTACACATTTTATACAGTTCATCATTTTGGGTTGGTACCCGGCCTTTCCGACCTATAAGACACTGTAAAACAGATACCTTCATTTTAGACACGTTGAACTAAAAACATCTAATATGAATATCCTGAAAAGTCAAGTAAAACACTAACTTACAATATTAATGCACCACTTGGATTGTTAAAAAAAATGGCAACGGTATAAGATGAATAAGTATACGAAAGTTGAACGAATAAAAGTAGTACAATGACAGATGTATATTTACATTTTAAAAGAAAGAGATCTTCTAGACTATTTAAAAAAAGACTTTCCGTCTTTTGTACATATTATTTAAAGTATTTGCCAGCAAACGTTGTAGTTTTATACAATTTAGTAGAAACTTCAATATCTCTATAGACGGCATGTTCACGAAACATCTTTCAGCTCCGATGTTTTTGTAAACATATCATAAGTATTGTCTGACTAGAGGATGCAATGAACTGACGCATATAACTTATCCAGTTGATCACTGAAGCAGACAGACAGAGTGCTGTACTTTAGCGTACTGCCGGCTGATTATTTGTCCGCCAAACCCTATGTTGTGACCACTCTTTAGAATCATCTCGAATCGTCACGATTCTAAAGAGTGGTCATAACATGGGGATTAGTGGAGAAATGACAATTTTAGTACAGTATAACCCCTCTTATGCGACCACTTAATGAATAAACATGGGTGGCTTTATAAGCAGGTGGCTACTTAATGCAGGACAAAAGTAATACAGAAAGCTCCTCTAGCATCTACCACTCAGAATTTTACCTCTTTCAGGTGGTATGGTCTCATAAACAGGATTTTACTGTATTTGAATACGCACTTTTATCTGTTGCTTTGTTACGTAGTACGAGTTTACTTATATTCTTACTTACTAACTTACGTACTTGCCTAACCCTTTCCCACACACCCTCATACCACATACAATGGAACCTCGAGGTCTCGAACTTCAAGCGTCCATACAAATTACTTCGAGATAATGGGACGTTCTAGTCAGCATATTTCTAACTTGGAAACATTCTCCATGTGACACCTTAATGCAGGTCGAAAGTAATGCATAAAGATCCTACAGAAGCACTTTCAGCATTACTTGCGACCTACATCAATCCGTCATATGTCTTCATAGATATGTGCAGTAGTTACTTTTAGATCAATTCTGTATAACCAATTTTGGAAGGGGTCGAATATTTAACTAGAGGTTCATCGATGGAAAGTGGGCCACAAACAAAAGGACATGGCACCGAAACATCATCAAACATGTAATAATATAATTGCAAGACAAAATGGGACGAAATGCACAAAAAGACAAAAACCAAGTAGACTATAGGGTGAAAGCATATATGACTTGACGCAAAGGTATAATACATGTTCGTTAATAACTCATCTATGTTTTGCTTCGTTAGAAGGTAAGATGGGTGTATCTTATTCTCTAAGAATATTTCAACAGTATCACCTATATGATATTTAAAAATTCTGAAGAGAGGTGATCCCCCGAAAATTGCAACACAAAATGAGAAAATTGCAGACTCGGTTTTATTGAGTCTGTTCATGAGCAGTAATTGAAAGTGCAACACTGCTCACGCCCCCTAGCACCGGCTTAAGCGGTATTCAATTTTCAGAACAAAAAGTACCGAAATTCATGATCTCGAAGGATCAGAAAGTATAACAACACTGATAATGAACACTGTTACATGTATATATGTAAATACTAGTATACAAATGCTTATGGGTTTACATATGTGTGCACCGATTAAAATTTCACACAAAGGGGTTTAAATTAATATAAATACTTAAGTTACTTACACAGTTGATTGGTTGGTAATTTAATTGTACATTACTCATAGTTTGGTATACTCACTGGTATAATATGTACAATTTATAACGTTTAAAAGTAACAGGACTGATATTTACCAAAGTACTCAACTCTGTTTTGTAGACAGTATGGACTCAAATCAATGAGTACAAACCACTGACCAGGGTCCAACAACAATACAACGATAGCTTATCCAGTTTGTGTACACGAATATGCAAATTTATTTTTTATAAGCAACAGGAAAAGAACATGTATAGATGAATGTTACTATTGTATGTGTATAATAATATGTATATCGGTCGTGTTACCGTACTGTATATAGAGCTATAATATTTAGACAATCTTTATGCTGTAAAATGTATGTTTGGGATATATCTATAGTAGCAAAAGAAATTTCGATTCAAAAAGTGCTTATATTCCAAGTAAAAGAAATACTAATAATGCAGACGCAGACTCAGATCAGACAGACTTAAAGGATCACAAATCTGGGTCTACACTGCTGTAAGTCATCATTTAATTAAAACTGATTACTGAAGTGTAATAACTAAAGAGTGTATTTTCATTGGTAAAATCTTATAATATTATAGTGCAGCATGTATAAAGATATATTTATAGTGATAAAAGAGACCACACATTTGATTGAAAAGAAATTGCGGAATTCCCAATAAAAATACGAACAATGCAGACTCTGGTCAGAGCGACCTATAATGAGCAGAGCACAAATCAGGGTGCACGCTGTAGTAACCCATTTAACATTTACTGTAATTGGATTGCCAAAGTGTAGCAACTAACGATTTTATTTTCATTGTTAAAAGCATTTTGAAATACTTTTTAATAAGGTATAATATATAATAGCGCTAGATGACCAATTTAGATATACGAAATTGGATTCAGATAGTGAGAGAACGACTGAGAGATGTGCGATAGAGAGAGAATGATCAACCATAATATACATGACGTCCAGTACTGTATAAATAAATATATATTTTTATTTGCTAATCTCTCCGTTCAAAACAAATAGATAAATTAAAAAAAGAGGAAAACAAAGAAATAATGAAAAGACAACTACAGCCAAGACACAACCATGATACGAAAAAGGAATGAATACAGCTGGGGACGAAACTGGAATCCCACCGCAACTTGAAACAAAAATCCGAAAATACAACATTTACACGTTTTTGTATACCTACAGTTCATAACGGTTAAATCCAGTGTTTTATATCCAGTTTCACAAATCACTTAATCAATCACTATAAGCACATGGTTTGAAAAGCGTGTAACTAATGCGTTACGGTGCTTTTCGGCCCCGGGACTTTTCATCAACCAAAAGAGACATCCCTGGTAATACATGTATGCATGTGTGTGAGCGTGTTATTCTCAATGTAAAAATAACTTATAAATTATTGTTTCTTTCTCATAAAATTATTGTTTCTCGATTAATCTTCGGCGTGTTTATCGGGATTGTTTGTAATACTCTGTGACAAAAAAGCATAACAACTGCCAGTAATAATAATGTTCCACGAGGATTGTATTCTTATAACGCATTCTTGTACGTTCGTAAATTTATCCGAATATTACCGACGATAATAAACGGAATATGCATGAGTCTCAGGTCAAATTGGGAGAGTAATACTACAGTCCAAATTAGATCTTATGGCACACCAACATAACCTACTTAAAATGTAAACAAGACATACCTGTAACGGTGGTCTCGAGAAAAATAAAAAATAAAAACCAAAAAAAATGTATACGCCCATCAAAACATATGAAAAAACAAAACTACCCATTCCAAATATAAAACAATAAAAACAAAACAGATTCGAACCAAACTATTATAGCGGCCACCTGGGCATTATACAGTGTTTATACCTGTAGTGTTTGTAAATATTGATAACAAAAGGTGTGCCATAAGATCTAATTTTACCTGTACGTGACTGTATTTGTTTATAATCTAGATGTTATTTAGGATAGTTCTTATGTTCTTGCATGTTATATGCAAACTGAGCAATAAAATACTTTGACTTAAAAACAAAAAAGCAAGAGTACCGCCTTGGAACGGTCAGTAGCCAAAAAGGTTACTGGCGGCTTAAACCAGGTTTGTGCGTACCAACCTCACACTTATACCGCCTTCACAAGGCAAAATATAACGTAAAACCTCTAAATAACGGCCACTAAATTGTGTTAATTAGTTGGCATTTAGGGCAGGTGGCTGCTTAAAGCAAAGTGAAAGTAAAACAGAACGCTCCTATAGGAGCGTTCTGTTTTACTTTCACCTTGCTTTAAGCAGCCACCTGCCTTAAGCACAAAATACTTGATGTAATTTAGTGACCGTTATAGAGAGGTTTTACTGTAATGCAAATTCGAGTTCGAGTTATCCCAGTTCGATATGTTTAGGTTACACTGTACTTACATTCATTCATACATACCCACCAAATTGTATACCTACCACTTGCTTACTTTCTAATACTGAAATTCTATAAACGATCGTATTTGGTCGGGAGACCATAGATCAGTGTTTGTAAGGAGGCTTCCAAACACCTATAGCTGACCCATATTTCACAGAAATGGACGTTAAGCAACACAATCAACCAAACAAACACCGGAACAGAACAGAAAGTGTCAGAAGAAAAATGATAGCAACCTTTCATCAAAGAAGATTGTTCATTAAATCTAATATCTGATCGTCGGTTAACCCCTTAAGTGCAATGAAACCGGGTCTGTGATATTATATGCAAACAGTTTGGAGCCAGTTCAGACGCCGATATTCTCGGCGTCTCATCAGGATCTAAACTGTTTGCTAAATTGTTTATATATTTTATAACGAAACTGAAGACATATCTCTATAACTCTACATCTTGAGGCAGACGAACATTTGTCCAGCAGACGACAATACTGGCACTAAGAGGTTAGTTTATGTAGCTATCCCTTTCACCGCCAATATCGCATAAAACAAATAGTGCAGTCCCAGATCAGACGCCGCCTTTTCAAGGCGGCGTCTGATCAGGGACTACACTGTTTGTCTCAAACTCTATTTCTATATATGTTCTTTATTCCTTTGAAATTTGCATTTATTTATCTTATTTCCTTATTTTACTAAATGATTTAACAAACTTGGATTGCCGACGACAATGAGAAATTTGGCGCCGAAAGGGTTAACTATGTAAAGTTTCCACAGCGCATCATCTATATGATTACTTATTCAGTTACAATCATATGCGTGTAGTAAGGATGGCATAAGCCAGAACTACAATTTATTGTTTCCAAATCGAGATAAAAGTTCAATTCTGAAAGTAGGAGATCCTTCGAAAGCAAAAGTAGCAATGTCAAAAGAGAAACGTGCAGACTCGGTTTTATTGAGTTGGTTCATGAGCAGATTTTTAAAAGTGTGAAACTACTCATACCCTTAGCACCGGCTTAAGCGGCATTCAATTTTCATAATTAAAAGCGTTGAAACTAATGATCCCGAAGGACCAGAAAATATAACAACACCAATATTGAAGTACGGGGTGACTTTTACGCTCGCCACACGAGCACTTAACACCTGCTGTTGTGAAGTATATGTCCATAAATTCGAAAGCAAACGTAGTTTGCCAACTATTAAATTAACTTCTAACGGTAAACTGATGCTTAGTAAAGAACACATGTTATGGTTAAAATGATGTATGCTTTCGCACGTTAGAAAATTGATACAAGCCAAGCGAGAAAGTAACTGTATTCTGTTCTTTGGTTATTTCAACAACACATCATGCTATTGAGTATTGCAGAGTTACTGCTCCTTTATACGGAGTATATTTATTCGTCGTGCTATATGAGTAAAATACGTGTAACAGGTCGACATATAATACAGTAAAAACCCTCTAATGCGACAACCTAAAAGAGGTATAATACTGGGTGGTAGAGGCAGGTGGTGGCTTAATGCAGGACAAAGTAATGCAGAAAGCTCATAGATGAGCTTTCTGCATTACTTTTCTCCTGCATTAAGCAACCACCTGCTTATGAAGACACAAATGTTTATTCATTAAGTGATTGCATTAGAGGGGTTCTACTGTAGTCATTTAATATATAAGAAAAACATATCAAAGGGAAGATAATTACAAAATAGAAAATGACTGATAAATAGCCCCTATACATTGTTCTGTTTGCACTTGTTTACCTAACTATTGCTGAAACGTGCAGCTAGAAAGAACTAAAAAGAAATCTAAGAGTACCACAGTTACTAAAATATATTCTTTAACAATACCATTATCTATAAGCACACATATCATATTTTCATGTTTTATATAAATGGTTCAGACCAGGAAACATGCAAACATTTAAGGGGGGCTAAATTCGTAATCTGACACGGCAGAGTAATGTTCCACTGCCCTGTCATCAATTTCAATGGTTTTAGTTATGACAAATGAACATCACTTAAGGCGATGCTAGGGATGTGAGTAGAGTTAACTTTAATGACTACTCATGAACAGACTCAATAAAATCCGAGTCTGCAAGTTTCTCTTTTCGCATTGCTTCTGTGTTGTCGAAGGATCTCCTACTCAGGGGTTTTGCTCTATAATTATAACATGTTGGTTTTTCTGCAATAGTTTGTAGAATTCGGGACTAAAACAGGGTAAAAGAAGGTTAGAACGACGGATATGTGTAGAAAGGGAAGGGCTAACAAAGCGGCAATTATATACTCTACCAACTCAAATGAATATTTACGGAGTATCCGCATTCTTTACTTGTACACATGTTATAACATCACGAATATTCATAGAGCTATTTTTCATACACCAGCAATGATTTGAAAAACTTAAACCCCATTTAAAATGTAGGCTAACAAAGCTGACCAAGATCAGACGGCTGTCTGCTTAGGGGCCATTCTGTTTGCCAACATAAATTTGTTTAACATGCTGCTTCAGTATAAATTCGTGGATATGTTTGAAATAAACAAATAGTTTGCAACATTCAGACAAATAAATTCATAAAACTATATTTGAAGATAATTAATACTGACCCTGTTGTTGATATGCTGTCTACATATTGTTTCTTACCACAATGTAATCATATCTCATACAGCTGAACCGTATTACTTCTAGTTTAACTATCACCAGTTATTATTAGCAAGTGTTAATTCTTCACCACCATAACAATTCGTTTCTCTCAATTCTTTAAGTCCCAATTTGATACAATTTTAAATTTGAAGCTATCATCAGTACCTCATTACTTTGATTGAAATTGATATAGGGCTGGCTTAAGTCAAGTTTGGTCAATTATTAACATGTGTACATCAATCTGTACATAGACATGGGCTCTATTCAGAGGTTCTTCAGGAATGTTCCTTCAGCTTACCCATAAAATGGTATGTATAGTCCAAAGCATCTTATTGCGTGTCGCCCTAGAACCAGACCAACCAATATGATAATTGTATGACGTAATATATTATCGTACTCTTGTGTAAGTTATGGTGTCATATCTTGTCTTGGGTTTTCGGTGATTCTGATTGTTTAAGTCTATCTTCACGGTACTGGAACACAATAAGGTTAAATAACTCCGATGTGTTTAAATGATGAGCAGGCAAGCAATAGTTGTGTCAAGGTTGTGCGTGTGTCGGGTGTGGGGTGTGGGGACGGTGGCGCACGTTATTTGTTTTATTTTGCTTCACCGTTTGCTGTTGCATATGACATCTCCTGTCTAGCTTCTGTTTGTTGTTTTTTGGCATTTTAGACTAAACAATTAGTGAGAAAGCGATGAAGAAATAAGCACATTTGAGTGCATACTGATACTTAATGTTGTTACTTTTCTTCTTGTGTAGATCAATTATAAGCAACATAGACGTTTAAAACTATACAACAGGTTGTGTTTGATTAAATACACCATGAAGGTTTGTGACAAAACGTATCATATTTAACCCTTCGCTTGCTGAATTTTAAACAACATTTCTCCTTCTTTACCGATGCCCTGTTGTATAATTACATGTATCGTCACTGTGTACAAGTATTTCGCTGTGCAATCACTGCTGTGGAGTGCAATGGTTGCACAATCAACTTGTAAATAGTGCAGACCCTGATGAGACAGCTCCTGCAGGAGCTGTCTCATCTGGGTCTTCACTATTTACAGGTACGTATATTGACGTGAATAGCAAGCGAAGGGTTAAGAGAGGCAAATGACTTGAGTACGAATATGTAAACGAAAGGAACACTTATTGAAATGAAATAATAACTTATAAGTTTATTTAGATATATTTCGAAAATGCAATCACTTTCATGAAATATCGAGTTTAGGTGACTCAAAGAGGCGAGTATTATTACAGCCCGAATAAGAACACCGTACACATTTTATTCCTTTAATTTGCGAATATAAGTACATTAGAATGGTTTACAGTACGTGGAAAGGAAAATAACGTGCTCACATGTTCCCTTTAAAATGACATTTGGTCATGCAATGTGACTAATTATTGATGAAAAGGCCAGATGAAACGGAACCCTTATTAGATTAATACACATTAATAAACTATCTGTTTTGAGTTAGAAGGTGAATTTGTCCGTAATGGGTGTTTGTCTCGTAAACAAATTTGCCTAAATGATAGTTTGAGTCAGTGGTTTCAATATATCAATCTTCAGTAGCAAGATGATAATTGTGTGTACGCACCGTTATCTGTAGCTCTGAAAACTCCATTGTATTGTTTATATAAAACTATTTGGTAGTTGGTTCTTTCTGCAATACGAAGTTTTGATACAGCTTACTAGATAATCAGGTTTGCTTCCTTAGTTCTACGTTGAGAAAAGACTCAATCATTTAGAATATGGGCCGCTTTCATGATATTACACATGTAATCCGATTATGTTGCCATGTGCATGTTATAATGCTTTCATTACTAATAGGAAACATTTTATAAAACTGCAATAGTATTACAAATACGTGGTTTAGAAAAATCATGTTTAAAATATTAAATTGATTAAATCATTTTGATTCTAATCTATAACATGACCACGGCTGATGTAGTCTCAATGATAGGAACTGAAAATAATGAGTTTGAATTCAAAATGTCCTTAACGATGCTTTATCATGCAATATCACCATATGCCCGGTAAAACATTTGTTACGTCTTAAGATTTATATGCTGATATAGATAAAAAAAAAACTAAATTGTAGCGTAGCATCCAATGCTTTAGATAAAACCAGTAGCACATAAAGGTAGCCTTCTGTTCAGTTTGAAATGTTGCGATACGCTAACAAATATCAAGTGTTCTGTGAATTGATTAATGCACGCCTAAATTCAATAACGTAACGCTAGTAATAGATGGAATTGACAATAAAGCTAGACTATTTATTTACATAACTGTCTTCCAACAACGCTTTTAGATAAATGCATGGCTAGCAAGCTGATTGTGACGATACGTGTCCAGAAGCAGCTACGACTGTGTTCATTTTCCTATGGTGTCAAATCAATCTGAAGAACAATCGACGTATAGGTTTAACCCTTTCCCTGTTCTATGTTTATTACAAATTTCAGTACCTACTGAATATTCATTAACAAAATAGTTCTAAAGAAATATGGAAGGTGGAACATTGTAGACATTTTAGAAAGCAAAGAAACAGATCTATCAAATTCTATTAGCAAACAGAACAGACCCTGATCAGATGGCTCCTCTAGGAGCCATCTGATCTGGGTCTACTCTGTTTGCAAATGCGTGAAAACACGTATATATGAGGGAAAGGGTTAATTAACGTTCAAATCCATTGATTTGACGATGTATACAGGTAATCAGGAGGGTGGCGATCACAGATGGAATGCAAGTCAAAAAGATTAGACCTTTTTTCAAAACCGCAAAATAGCTATCCCTTCAAACTGAAGTATTGTGCAATGATGCATCCACAACGATATTTGGTTTGAACATACATGTGTATGCTATTTCAGAACAAGATAAACATACGCACAATCATCACTGGATATAGAATACGGAATGGATCGAAGGCAACATGCTTATTATGATCATTTCTCAGTAACATTTACATCCACTGATGGACATGTGTTGTTTGTTTGGACGACAAGATAAACCACGAAAGATTCTATGAAAATGAAATCTGAAGACTAATCCCCAATATACATACATTATAAAAGTTTATATGACTAATATCTGATACATGCACAGTACGAAATGTCATATACCGGGCACCGATACTGCTTTGAAGTGGTACATTAATACATGTAGGTAGATAAAGCCAATGAATGAGACACGGAATAAGAGGACGGACGACTAATGGCACGAAAGTTTGAAATTCAAACAAAAGAGAAAACAGAAATACGTGTTTATCTGGAATTGGGGATATGGGCGGCACACAAACATCCTCGGATTACGAACAATTCGATAGATTCAAATGTAGTATTGCCAATTGACTCAGTTCTTGGTTTCCGAGTGCTGAATCATTTAGAATAGGTGCGATCGGACCTTTACGGCCACTACAGATATATACCCCGTATGGGCTGAACAGTTTTTTTGTTAACATACACAGTAACACCATCTGAACCAGAACGTTTGCGTTTAATACAGAGTGAAAGCCAAACAGATAGCTCCTTTGGGACCTTTTACCCTGGATTAACCATTTCCCTCATATAAACGCCTTTTCACACCGTTGCAAACAGAATAGACCCAAATACAAAAAGCTCCTTTAGTAGACCCTAATAAATATCCATAATGTCTAAAATTCTTACATGAATATTCAACAGAGAAAGTGCCGTAAAACCCAACTCACTCACTCACTCAACAGAGAAAGGGTTAAGCTATCACCTGCCTTAAAACTTTCCCTCATATAAACACCTTTTCACGCATTTGCAAACAGAGTAGACCCAGATAAGACGGTTCGTAGAGGAGCCATCTGATCAGGGTCGGCTCTGTTTGCTAATGGAATTTGACAGAACTGTTTCAATAATTTCTAAATGGCTACAAAGTCTTCCAAAGTTCATTACAACTATTTTTCCATAAATATTTAGTACAGTGCTCCCTCTCTACAACGACACCCTTTGGGATACGAAGATTGTATGTGTTGTTCAGAGGGAGTTGTTATATGGAGGGAAAATCAAACATAATTAGCTTGTTTGCAGATCCCAGATAAAGTGCATTTCGAGAACTAAACCGTTATGCCTCAATCAAACCCTATGTTGTGACCACTCTTTAGAATCGTCACAAAGTGACGATTCTAAAGAGTGGTCACAACGTAGGGTTTGATGGAGGCATTAAGAAAATACGATAGAAAAAGTTGTTTCTGGAGCCTTGTTGTTTCGGAAACAGTGACATGCGTTGTTGTACGGAGGGAATCGTTATTGAGAGGGTCGTTGTAGGGAGGGAGCACTGTATTGACATTTGGGATAAACATAGAAAAGGTAAAGGGTTAAAGGCTGACATTTTTACTGTACACTGTACAAATTTAATATGTTACAGCGGAAAAGTGTGCATGTGGTCAAGTACTTAACTAAAGCATGTTTACGATGTGAAGTCATCTTGACGAGTGATTTATGGATACTGTGTCAACGGATTGTATTCGTTTATTTTCATATCTGCGAAGATCCAAGAATTATGAACATATCTGCTCAAGCATACTGTAAACCGGTCTTACAATAATAATCCCCAGTCATTCATTACCAGGAGTACGTTCTGTATTCTAGGAATTCTTGAGAGGGCATTAATATTAATGGAGCAGTATTATGGTCCTACACACCTACGATTTACAGTAAACAATAAAAAGAAACAATCTCCGGTATGAAATACAAGTCAGCGGAATATGTGCTCTTACAAATAGTGAGACCCTGCTAAGGATTTCTGACCAAGTTTGCATTTTTGACACTCGTAATTCTGTAATATTTAACCGCCATACTGCTGCGGGTAGATGACTTATTAACTATACAAACAGTTTGGATCCAGATGAGACGCCGAGTAACTGGATCCAAACTGTTTGACGTCCTGATTGGTAGATACACTGATTATAACTTGACTTTTGAAAATGTAGTGGGTGAAAACTTCTTTAAAGATTATTTGTACAGCAGGCTAAAGGTTGATAATCCAGCTTGTATGATCCTACAATGTTAGTAAAGCATTTTGTGGCGATATTCATGAATGTCAATATCTATCTTAAGCATTACTTCTGAAACAGATGTAAACGTTTAGCGATCAAGATCTTCCAGTTTCTTCAAGTTACGGACATAGTGGATTGATGAATACCACAGCATGGTAGTTCAGTCCTGTAATCTGTGATTTTTATTTTATTTTATGTTTCTATGTTTTCTAAACGTTGATACGAAGGGAGTGCGAAACATGTTCAGTCTTAAGGGCATTTATTAGAAGACTATTGTTTCTTATCCCTTAATAAAACAAACTCGCTCCTTCTTTCTAATTATTAGTTA